>VCMR01000013.1:600000-1114539 GCA_007113925.1 Teratosphaeria gauchensis | reverse complement strand
ACCCTAACCCTAACCCTAACCCTAACCCTAACCCTAACCCTAACCCTAACCCTAACCCTAACCCTAACCCTAACCCTAACCCTAACCCTAACCCTAACCCTAACCCTAACCCTAAAACCCTAAACCCTACCCTAAAGATAATTTAAATTTAAATATAAGAATACTAACTAAAAATTAAATAGAAATAAGTTTAATTTCTAAGAAACTATTTTAAAAACTTAAATCTTATTTAAAACTTCTTTTTTTTATATCTTAATATCTATTATAATTATATAATTATTTTTTAATTCTAGTTAATTTATTTTAACTTAAATAAACTTATTTCTATTATTAGTTTAATAATATAATAAGCTCTACTATTAAACCTTATAATATTCTCTTTTATAAGATATTATTAATACTCTCTAGTTTATCTTTTTTTTAATATAAGATACTTTAGTACTTATAACTATATTTCTTATTTTATTATTATTAGAGAATATTAAAAAGCTATTAGTAACTCTATTTATAAGATATATTATTAAGAAGAAGTCTAAATACTTTAAAGTTCTTAAAACTTTAAAAGTATTTTTTTATAACTTCTATTCTTATTATCTAAGAATTTAGAATAATTATAATATTATTTTTAAATAATTTCTAAGTTATTTTAACTTTAAAGAATTAATTCTTAATCTTAAAACTAAAGTTATTTTAAAATTACTATTAAATAATAATAGAATAATAAAACTTAATACTTTTATTAAATTTTAGATAGTATTTTTATAAAAATACTATTATAGATTATAATTAGATTTAATTTAAAAATAATAATATAAGCTTTTTCTATTTACTTTTATAATAGTTATATAATATCTTTATAAATAGACTTTAATTTAAAAATAATAATATAAGCTTTTCTTATTTATTTATTAGATAGTTATATATTATTTTTATAAGTAAACTTTAATTTAAAGATAAGAGCTTTAAATACTTTTATTAGATTATATTAATATTATTTAAATTAAAAATAAAAATCTTAAAAGCTTTTATTAAATTATATTATATTTTTATAACTTTTCTAATTTTTTTTAAAAGTATTTTAATTTTCTAAGCTTAGCTAAATTTATTATAAACTTTTTATATTCTTTAATATTTAAGAAAAATATTAGAATTCTTTTAGAAAATCTATATTTTTTAAAAAAAAAATTAAAATATAATTATAAATTTAAAAAAAAAAAATTAATTTTAAATTCTTTTTTTTTAAATAGATTTTTTCTAAAAATAAATTCGATTTTTTCTAAACTCTTTAAATATTATAAAAGTTAAAAAAAATAAAAATAAGTTTTTTAAAAATTATTAAAAGAAATTAAAAATTAGAATTAAAAATTCTTAATTTTTAATAGTATTTTTATAAAACTATTATTAAGTAATTATAATAGAAGAAGATATATATAATATAAATAGAAAAAGATCTTATTAATACTTTTATCTTTATTATATTTATAGTTAATATTACTAACTTAGCTTAATATAGACTATATTAGAATAAGAGCTATTTTCGAATTTAATAGTCTTAAGCTATTTTATTAGTTATATTAACTTTCGCTTTACTACTAATAGATATCGAAGACCTACTCAGCTGTATCGGATGCGCCGCCTATCGTTACCTCGCTATACATGTAGCCCTCTATATAGCACTTAGCGACAAAGCCAAACCCCGCTACCTCCGGCTGTTCGCGAAGGATATACGGCACAGCTCCCCCGTGTAGTGCGACGACACAATCACCCGGCTGCGCCATTGGCGGACACAATCCTCGCGATCCATTCTGGAGCGTCATGAAGCAAGCAGGATGACATGGCAGCGCACCCTTGTTCCGCATAGCGTAGTCCTTGTGCGCTAACAAATGTGCGTAGGGATCACTAGAGCCAAGGCCTGCCCCTTCGTCCCCGTCTAAATCATCACTGCTGGCCCAAGATTTCCACGGCCGGCCATGCTGGGGACTGTAAAGCTTATCGTAAGCCGCCACGAGGTCCTGCGCTTGCCTTTTTGCCAACAAATCGACATAGGGAAATGTCGTGATCCTCGTGATGCGACTCAGCAAGCGCCCTGTGAGTCTCAGCCTCAGATCATCGGTCTCGGCCTGCAAGAGCTCAATGTCCACGACTGTGGAGCCCATGGCATTGTAACCGCCTTTGTTCCAGATGCCAAGGGTAGCCTTTGACCACGCGCTACGGCCATCGAACCAAAAGCACCAGCTCGGCCGACCTGGTGCTAGACGCCCTTGTAAAGTCTGCGGCTGCCAGGTCCGGCCTAGAGAGACATGGACAGCTGACAGGATGCGCAAGGACCTATTCCTTATGATCCACCACCTCGTGAGATCGGCGAAGACTCTCACCACGGATTTCCTGTAATCAGGCTGCACCAACCGACCCACAGCAGCATCTGCTTTCATAGCGTCCTCAGCCGCCAAGTCTAGAATCGCAAACACCTTATCTCTCGGGTCCGAGCAATCCAAGTCAATGGCCCGGATAAGCAAGCCCAGGACATCTCTCGGTTTTGGTTTTGATGCATTCGCGAAACCGAAGATGTCATCCGTTTGAGCATCGTCCTGGAAGAGGAAGGAGAATATGCCAGGCAGAAGCATCTTGCGGTCCGTTCGGTGCTTGAACCCCCCTCGTGCAACGCTATTGACGCATCGATGGATGCGGAGCAAGAAGCGCCACGGGATTGTCGAGGACCCGAGTTGCGCTGTGATGGACCTCGCGCGATATGCCTCGGGGACAACCCACAGCCGGGAGAACCAGTCGTTCTCGAGGATACCGAATATCCGGTCGGTCCAAGCGATCTCTCTCCCACCCGCTTTGACGGCGGTTTCATGCATCTGTTTCATGTTCCTATACAGGTCTGAGTCCTTGTCGATGTCTTTATGCAGCAGAATCACCCGTCGAGCGATCTCGATGGCGTGGTTGACGATCTCCGTCATCTTCAAGCCGCCATCACCGAGCCAGACCACAACCATATCCGCACGAGAATAGATCTCTCGCATGAGACTGACTTGTTCGCTTCGCTCTGTAAGATTGCTCTGATTGATGCAAATGGCATCGATCCACATCGTACGCGAAGAGCCAGCTTCGGGTCTTAGATGTCGCAAAGCAGAATGGAGGTTAGGCGTGACTCGGAAAGGAGTATAGTCGCAGGGCTCACCATCTGAGGCTGCATCCTGATACTGCAGCTGGATCTCTGTATGGCTCGACTGCTCGCCCCATGCATATGAAAGGCACTGATAAGGACAGTCTCCAATGACTGTGTGGCGTAGAATGCAGCAAACAGGTTCCTCTCCCGACCCGGGCAACAACTCCAGCAGCCGGAACTCTTGGGCAGCACTATTCAAAGGCCTATGAACCTGCGAGCTGATCACATTGGCGCCATTGAATGTATGATCGTTAAGTAGGCCGCTAATTTCAATCTTGGCGTAGTGCACGTAGTTGAGCCATCCTCGGAACTCTGCGATCGCTAGGATCTGGATCGTGTCGCCAGCGCGGATGGCAGACATCCAAGATTGAGGATCCGCATCTGTAGTCGTAATATTCCAGGCGACTTGATGTTGCCATGGCTCCGCGATAGCGTGTCTGTTGTGCTGGATCACGCGAGGTCGAAGCCTGTCGTGACCATTCTCATTCAGCACAGTCGCATAGAAGGAGCTCATGCACCCGACATAACCACCTTTCAGGTGCGGCGTATCGCTCCAGCCTTGATCATGCGATATCATCGTGAACCGAATCTTTGTGACTCTGTGAACTTCGTCTGGGACCTTCAGCTGGAGATATACGCTATCCGGGCAAGCAGCGCAGACTTGGAGAGTGGTATCTCGCTCGACAGACCAGCTTCTTTCGGCCATAGAGGACGCAGTGAGGGGTGCACAATCTTTTGGTCCAGAGTTGAGATATATTTCTCAAACCGTTCCTTGGATCCTCAGCTTTATCAGCCGCACGCTGACGGAAGGCCAAGCGTCGCTTGATCCGGCTCTCAGGATGCTCGAAGCGAACCGCTACGGACCCACACCCTGCTGTGCTACCTGCAACACAGGCCGAGCAAGAGTAGTAAGCCTAGTGATACCAGTTCCACAGCAGCGCCAGCTGCTCCCAGCTTTTCTTTCTCAGAACCTAGAGCTGATAGTCAGATCTAGAGAACTTGGAGCAGAATCCTTATCTACATAGATAGATGACCAAGAAGCTCAAACTCCTATAGTCAACTACTTGATCGAGCTATGAAATCACGGCTAGTCCAGTAGTATATTGGAGATGATTCAAAGGTTATGCGCGAGCTTACCACGTAGACGCGCGGGTCTTCACTATCTCATTTTCCGAGCGGAGGTTCAGATTGTCAACGGCGTCTTCGAAGACATCATGCAAGCTCGACTCCGACGATGAGCAGCGTGACATACCTGCACGCGCATCTCCAATGTCTTGTGCCATATCACCAAGTGATCCCGCTTCTAACAGTGACTGTATACCTAACGACACAGCCTGTGAATCACTATTGATCATAGTCAAGAGATCCTGAGCGCACTTGACAGCTTCCCGAACCGAGACTGAAGCTGCTGTGCCAATTGCGAGAGGCCGTATGATATATCATAGCGAAGCCTGATGTGATCGGTCTGCATTAGCATGGCAATCGTTTCGTGGTCGGCATATTGAGCTACGACTTGCAAAAGGTGCCCGCCTTGCAGCCGTGCGCACTCGGCGTATCCGAACCATCACTTCAAGAGAAGGCGCAGCACGCCATGGCTATTGTGGACTATGGCCGTGGTAAGCGGCGTCTGGCCCGTGGCGGAGGCGGCATTGATGTTGGCCCCATACTCCATTAATAAGAGTGCGAAGCTTACGTTGTTCCGCCGGGCAGCGTCAACGAGGGAAGTTCTGCCGTCTATTCCGCACGCCTCGATATCAGCGCCGAAATCCAACAGTGTTTTGAGACATAATGGGTCTGTGCCATGGTACGATGCATGACAGAGGGCTGCTAAGCTTCACATTGTTCGGTCGTGGTGGATCAGTTTCAACTCCAGCCTCCAAGAGTATGCGGACACATCTGGTGTGACCGTCGCCCGCGGCATGCTCCAAGGGGTGTTGCAGGTGATGGTCTTTAGCATTGGGATCTGCACCTGCGGCTAGCAGAACTGTCACTGCCCTCACGTCTCCCCTTGCCGCAGCCCAGCATAGTGCAGTGCACCCAAAAGCATCCACCGCTTCGAGCGCGTCCGCATATTGTACAATGACATTCTCGAGGCGAGACGAACGGATTCTAAGAACGGTTTTATGCACCATGGTCTAGTCTTGATCGTCCATCCAGTCACTCTCAAGTGCTAGGGGACGAAGGCCTGTTTCATCTTCCTCTCTAAGTCTCCACCTATCGTATGCTTTCTTCCTTTTGATGAAGTCTTACGGAAAAGTAGGCGCATAGTCTGGATCTGAGCCTGCCTGCAACCGGAAAATTCGCTGTCTGAAATTGTAAACCATGAACGGCCCACCGAAGCAACGTAGACTCTCGAGTCGAGCTCACGTCACTCGGAGATGCGATTCCACGCGAGAACAGCTCTTCGATTCCGGCAGTGTTGCCAGCTAGCGCGAACTCGACCGCCTGAGCATTATCTGATATTCTTCTCATGAGTGTCGTCTGGAACCGAGGACCAATGTTGCGCTGACACCAAGCTTGCAAGCGTACAATTTGAGACCAGAAGAAGCCGAGTGGAAAACGGTACTCTAGATTGATATGGGCAGTCTGAGATTGTCCAAACTCAGGCTTGTTGCACTTCTGACTCAAACCCGGATCTCCACTATAGCCCAGGAAGAGCTGGCCGAACCCCGATCAAGCCATGCTGGAGTCATGGATCTCTTCTCCTTGTGACGAGCACACGGACAGCTGGTCTTGCACATCGTAAGGTTACGTGCAAGACGAAGTCCGACTGCGTCTGACCGGACTGGAAGCTTAACTCCAGATTTGCACCCCTGGATCGTTGCCTGCGCTTTGGTGCCGCAACTCCATAGTGCGGACCAAGTCTTATCGCTTGACTTTCTTAAAATCGTGCCTCCTGGTCCCGAAGAAGCTTTTCAGTACGACCGAGTTGTTGATCAAATGTATCATTGACCAACACTTCCAACAGTGGCTTGCATGTTATGTTCTTTTGCACCTCCGCAAGACAGGCCAAATTTCCAGCCTCGCCCACCATGCCGCTACTCTTCTGCGCCTGCTCTTGAACGCAATAGCAAATATCATTGCCAAAGAGGAGAACTCCTAGCTTTCCGTTCCCTGGAGCCTAGGGTGCATAAGCTCGGACAGGACCAGACGACACTTGGCGACACATTGCCGATAAGTGCCGCGGACTGCGAGTGGACGCGCTCCAACACATGCCAGAGACCATTCAGCAGCCTCGCATGCAGGAAAGAGTCGTGATGATCCCTCGTGATGATCGCAGGAAGCAGCCAAGACAGTGGCCTCGATGCGCAAACCCATCCCATTGCCGTCTCAATTTACATACATGCAATAGCAAGAAAGGAGTCAAGTGTCTATTGCCTATGCCTGCCGATGCATCTTCAAAGGGTATCTATCTATACATACTTCCACATCCACACCTCTTATCCATACCCCTCTACCCCAACGCGCGATCAACGGTTTTAGCCACACCTAAGCCTTGGTCTTCTCACTCGCCACATGCGGATCCGCACTCGACTCTCTGCCATGGCTGCCGGCGTGCTTCGAGTGCCTGGAAGCCTTCTTATGGTCCTCCTTCTTCTCCCGCTTGGCCGTCGCCTCGGCCATCAACTGCTCGAAAGCCATGTAATCGCCTTCTTCGTCTGGGTCTCTCTCCGCCTGGGGAAATGTCAGCAAATGAACCCACCCATACCCTCCATGAGAAAACAATGGAGAAGTCTTCTTACCTTCACAAACATCTCTCCAATGATAACCAGCGCCTGCGCCCTCTCTATCCTCTTCTCCACCTTCACCTTCTTATCTCCCAATACGATGTCGCAGACATCCCTAAGCACACTCTGGATCTCGAATCTGCTGCCCCTCCACGCTGCCGCCAGAATCTTACCCGTCACCCTCTTCTCATACTCCGCCTTCTTCTCGTCTGTCCACTCCTCGCCACCCTTCTCCTCCATCCGCGCCATCTCCTCAATCTCCATTTGAGCCGATATAGCGGTGCTGACGGTACCCCAGGTGTCCTTGACCATGGTGGTCTTGTCCTTGAGACGAGAGAAGAAGCCGCTGACGCCGCCGATGATGGGTTTCTGGGACTTGAGGTATGTGCTGGCTTTCTGGACGTAGGTCTGGCCGATGGCGTGCAGGATTTCAATGCCGAAAGACTCCATTTTCATGTTCTCCACCTCCAGCCTGCGACACTTGTTAGCTCAAGTTGCTATCTTGTGGAAACACGATGCATACCTCATCTTCTCCCTGAACGCCTCGGTGACATCCTTGCCCTTGTCCGTCTCGGTCCACAGACTGATCCGCTCGACCAACTTCTTCGCCAACGTCTGCACCCTCTCCTCTCGCACCTTCCTCCTCTCCTCCTCAAACGCCGCCAGCTCCTCCCGCTGCTCCCGCGTCAGCCCACCCTTCTTCTTCTCCTTCTCCCTCAGCTTCTTCTCGCCGTCGGTCATGCCTGCCGCCGTCGCCGCCGCCTCCTCTTCCGTCTTGTCTGTGATCGCCAAGCGCGTCGGCACCCCCTGCGGCCTTGGCGTTGACGTGCCCGAGGCAGCAGTCGTAGCACCAGCAGCACCAGCAGTCTCGCTCGTCTTCTCCCGTACGGGAATCTCCGTCGTGGTCTGCCCTTCCTCCTCCACCTTGACGCCCTCCGCCTTCTTGTCCGCCTGCACGCCCGCCGCCGTGCCTTCCGCATTCGCAGTCGCCTCCGCCGCCGTCTGACCTTCCTCCTCCATCTCCTTCATGCTGATCTCCATGCTCTTGGTCAGGTCCTTCATCATACTGATCTCACCGATCCAGTCCGTAAACGTCTCACCGCCAAAAATCATGGTGAAGAACTCGGCCGGGTCCTCAAAGCCGCTGTCGGGCTTCGCGCCTTCCTTGCCATATTGGTCATACTGCTTGCGCAAGTCGGCGTTGGACAGGACTTGGTATGCTTCACCGACAGCTTGGAACTTCTCCCCGGCAGTCGGGTCGTCGGGATTCTTGTCTGGGTGGAGCTTGATCGCCTGTTTGCGGTACGCTTTCTTGATTTCGATTTCGGTCGCGGTGGGAGGCACCCCGAGCGCGTCGTAGTACGCCGTTTCCTTGACCATGGCGGGCGGTGTGGAAGGGTGACAGGCGGTGTGTGAGTGTCGGTGAGCACTGTTGCCTGAGAATTGTTTGCGACAGAATTCAAGAACAAGCACTAGGTATCCATGCAAAAAGACGTCGCAAGCAGGCAGGCTGTGTAAATAGAGAGAGAGATATGCTGCTTTCTGGGGTCCGATGACGTGGGGTCACACTAGGCTGCAAAATCCGAGGCGACGGGAGCATGTGAAACCCCTCACTATCACTGCCAAGAACATATCTTTATATGTTGGCCAGCCTCGACTGTATTAGCTGTGCCATATATACATCTATCTAGGTTGTGCGCAAATTGAGACCCTCCTCTCCTCACCTCACCTCTCCGCTCCACCGTTCGCCTGAGCCTGCGCCTGCTCCCGTGCCTTCTTCCTCTCCTCCGCAACATCAATACTCCTCCTCCTAATCTTCTCATTGTCCCCAAACACACTCGCCACCAGGTCTCTCTTATTCACCTTACCCATAGCATTTCTCGGAATCTCTTTCACCGTCTTCATATCCTGTGGGATTTTATACGCCACCAGCTTGCCGTTCAACGCCCTCCGCATATCCATTGCCGACCATGGCTTGCCTCCCTTCCCACCCGTCTCGCCTTCTTCTGAAAGAACGAGGACGGCCGCGACTTTCTGTCCCCAAGCTTCAGACGGCAGAGCGACGACAGCGCATTCTTTCACCTCTGGAAGACCAAGGAGTTCACGCTCAATCTCGAGGGCCGACACCTTTTCGCCGCCGGTCTTGATGATATCAGCAGATGCGCGACCGCGGATGAAGTATGCTGGCCCTTGAGCCCAAGCGCCCGAGCTTCCGGTGCCGGTGCCCTTGACTTCTTTGCGAATGGCAATGTCTCCAGTCTTGAACCAGCCGTCGTCTGTGAACTCTTTCTTGGTAGCTTCTTCGTTCCGCCAGTAGCCCTTGAAGATCGTCGGGCCACGAAGTTGAATCTCACCGGATCGCTCTTTACCTTCCGAATCGACATCCTGACCGACTTCGATGAGCTCTTTCGTGTCTGGGTCGACGAGTCGAGCTTCGACTGATGGAAGGGGCCAGCCCACTGAACCATCGATGCGGTCGGCGTCCGTGAGACCGCAGGACAGTGCCATGCCGACTTCTGTCATGCCATAGCGTTCGAGCAATACATTCCCGTTGGAAAGCTTCGTCCACTTGTCCTTCGTCGGCGTAGGCAGAGCCGCTGAGCCTGAGATGTTGAGTCGCAAATGCTCCCTCTTGATCGCCTTATCTGCCGCTTCCCGCAGCTCTGGCGATAATTGTGGGTGTGACTGCAACATTCGTGCCCAGATCGTCGGCACAACTGTGAAGAACGTGATAGGTCGTTTCTGCTGTGGCTCGATGAAACCATTGGCATCGCCGTTGCTGTGGCCGTTCTGTTGGGGCAGAAAAGGTGCAGCAAAGCGTCTCCAGACGTTGTCGACGTTGAATGGAAACATCATCTCTATTGAAGATCCGGCCATGAGAGGCGTGAGCATCGCGTTGACCGTACCGTGGATGTGATGTAGTGGCAGGACATGTAGCAGCCGGTCCTGAGGTGTGTACTCCCATGCTTGTAACAAGCTCTTCGCCTGTGCCGCCAGGACTGATGTGTGTAGCAATACACCCTTGGGTCGTGCGGTCGTGCCGGAGGTGTAAAGCATCATCCCGCCGTCTGTTTGGTCTGAAGATCCGGACCATTGTATTGAGCCAGTGCTCTCTGCACCTTTCTCGATCTTCTTGTGAACCACGTGCTTGATATTGTGTTCCAGTCCTTCTTCTAACACCTTTTCACCCAATGCCTTGTACTTGGCTGACGTTATGAGCGCACAGGCTTCGCTTTGATTCAGACTGTATCTCAGCTCGACAGGCGGGAATCCAGGAGCCAGTGGTACGCCTACGGCGTTGGACGCGAGACAGGTAAGGAGATTGACTATCAGACAGACTTACCGTCAGCCGGCATGCTCCGTCTTGATACGAAGGTATTTGCGTTGCTACGCACCTATGTAGTCATAGCTATTTTCAATGATGAAAGCTATTCTCTCTCCCTTGATACTCTCTTCTGTTTTCCCCAGCTCCTGCAGCAAATTTTCCTTGTTGGCTGCTACATCATGAAGTAACGAGCCATACTTGAACGTCCTTCCCGAGAGTGAATGAATAACACTTATGCTCTCTGGATCATGTTTCTCGATCGCATCGAAGAACGGTGTGCGTTGCAAGGGCGCCATGGCTATTGCTCGCGTTGAAAAGAATTGCGCGCGCGACTCAAATACCGGTCCAAGGCGTGATGCTGATCGTCCTGAAGATCTTCCAGTGCTATTATGTATTATGCGCTCAAGACTCGGCGTGGACTTACAAGTACTTCGCGAGAAAAGCTGCAAGGGCCTCGCGAGCATTGTATCAGGAAGAAGATAATACCCGAGGCATCGGCCGGGACTCAGCTACGGATAGTACAAATCGTTGAGTTGTGTACATACGTCAACCAAGGTCGGCCACAGCAGCGATGCAGGAACGGCCCCGAACGGGCGTCGGATATTGCGGAGATTATAGATGCGGTCCGTCCCAGCAACTCGGTACCAGGAGCGTGCCTACTTCTTTGGGTTGTCCTCTTGCTTCTTTTGATCAGCACTAATTTCTTACCTTCAGCATGTATCCTGTCACAGATCAATACAGGCCACAGCGCGACACTTTAATGCGCATGACTGCAATGATGTCTATAAAATGCGTACTTTCCCAGCATGGACGAATGTCTGGCGGAAGATCCTTTACCAGGCGCGGCGCCCGGCGTTTAAACGATAACGGCACCGCGATCAGCTCCATCTAAACGACTCTCCCAATGCTTACGACTGTGCAGACGACACACTCAACCGCAGCCAGGTGTCCCACCCGAATGGATCATCCCCAACACTTATCATGCTCCCGCTGAGGATCCCATCACGATAGTCGCAACTTCGCCGATACATCAAGTGCTCGCACTCCCCGAGCTGCTAGAGCTCATTATATCCCATATACCCTCCAGAGATCTCAGAAGCTCTGTCAGCAGGGTCAATCGCTCATGGAAGCACCTGGTCGAAACTTCGCCCACACTGCGCACGAGGACGGTGCATCCGATTCCAGTTTCAACGAGGGGCGGCAGTATCACTGAAGTCGGGTATCGGACTATCCTCAGGGTCAACGCACTTCTACAGAATGAACTCAATGCACCACCCTGCCGAGACAATATGATTTGGGGCCTCTGGGTTGATCCGCCCAAGAAGGCAGGCTGCCGCATCAGTCTCACTGGAGATCGAGAAGTATGTGATGTACTCCCGTCACTCCTGCACGCAGACCGAAAGCATCCCGCGCAGCATGCTCTATACAATGCCGCCCTGCACTTTGGTTGCGGCAGTACTCAACGTCCTGAGCAAGCTAGAGGCAGACTTACCTGATCAGGTCCGCCATGTAAAATGGCACGTGCATGACCGAGAAAGCGTGACTTTCCGAATGCTTGACAATGCGTTTGTCAGCGTAATTCAGACTGGAGTCGCGTACGTCTCTCTGCCAAGCGACGCGGCGATGCAGCTTAGGAATGGCAATTCATTCTGGAAGGAATTATCCAGTACGAGGCCCTAGGAGTTCAAGCATGCGAGCGCGCCAGCGACGGACCCACGGGCCATATGCATGCTGGTCATCCAGGCGCATATGGAAGCCTCATTACACACCCGAGGAGGATTTTTGGCTATAGCCTTGGCTGGGAATCTGAGTCCGGTGGACGAATGGCGGCTGGTCAGTCCAGCATGGCGGGCACGACGAGCCCATTGCCAATCATTCCCGGACTTCGTTCGCAGCCCTCTGTAGTGCGTCTGGTTCCTGCATAGCTTGATCAAGGGCCCGCTGTCTAAGGACATTTCAGTCCGTGGTCCGAGGCAACCAAGGAGTTCCCTCCTCCCGAATTCACAGTTCTCGGTGAGTCGACCCGTGGATCATACAAGAGGCAATCGCAGCCTTACCGTCTGTGGTTGTCGCTGCTCACATCTGCCCTATGCACCTCAAACACTGATTGCATCAAAGCAGCTTATTGAAGCAGCTTATAAACGCAGAAGTCAACATAGTCCCTACGAGCATTATTCTCGCTATACTGCAAGCTGCAGTCCTGCCCAGATCTGCATTTCCCTGGCCGAAGTACTCGGGGTTCCAAAGTGCGGATAGGGTTAATCGTCCTGATGATTCGTAGTATTGTCATACCTTTCAGACTCGTCGCGGACCTCTTCGGTCATAGTGTTCTCGAGCGAGTTGGAGTGAGACGACGAGATGACCGAGTTCAGCTTTATAAGATGACTGCAATGTTTTGCCGTACTCGACTGCAATGCCACCGCTGTCTATTACTCACTCCTAGGGCTGGCGACAAAGTTGTCGCCCGACCCGCGAACGTCCTGACGGTCTACACATAGACGCTCCATTAGCAAATCACTCGTTCGCGCCTCTAGTGAATGCTCGAACACGATTCGATGTGCTTGTTCACCTCTGAGTTTATGTTTGGACACATCTATTTTGGCCCCCACCCATACCACTACAGCCGAGGTTCTCCAAATACATCTATGTTGAAGCTATGTCCTAGACTGCACATGAATGGATATGCAAGATATATCCGAATCTATCACCAGCTCGATCAAAGCATATGAACCTTTCCACTCGTGTCGAGGCATAGAAATTATTCGGTCTCGACATGTCTGCAGAAAAGTCGGAATCTATCATCAACGAGCCAGACCTGGCCCTAGACCGCTATAATGGCAACGTCTTCGTCCTAACAATGCGCAAAGCTCCAGAGAACCGAATAAACAGTGCATACGCTCAAAAACTCATAGCAGCCTACAACACCGTCCGAAAAACGCTCGGACCGGATAGCGACGGCGCTGTCATTACAAAAGGCAATGATGCCAAGTTCTGGTGTACTGCAAGTGTATCATACCTTTGATCTGCAAGCTTCCACACATACTAATCGGACACATCAGGGCCTCGAACTCGACGAAGCAGACACAAATCCACACGCCAACTCCGAAGGCTTCTTCCCCCTCCTCGCCACCCTAATGGACTTCCCCTTCCCAACCATTGCGCTCGTGACCGGGCATACCTTCGGCGGCGCAGGTCCCTTTGCCCTAAGCCACGACTACCGCATCATGAACTCCCGACGAGGGTACTTTTCCATGCCGCCTGTCAACCTCGGCCTACACTTTCCAGGAATTGGAACGCTGCCGCGCATGAAGCTGCGACCACAGATTGCTCGCAAAATGCTGCTCGAGGCGCATCGATGGACGGGGAAGGAAGCATTGGAGGATGGGATCGTGGATGCGATTGCGGAGCCGGA
Organism: Teratosphaeria gauchensis; assembly: GCA_007113925.1. Taxonomy (NCBI): domain Eukaryota; kingdom Fungi; phylum Ascomycota; class Dothideomycetes; order Mycosphaerellales; family Teratosphaeriaceae; genus Teratosphaeria; species Teratosphaeria gauchensis. The sequence goes on along the minus strand of VCMR01000013.1, from coordinate 1,100,902 downwards.
GGCGATGCTGGAGGCCGCGTTGAAGATGGCAAGGCAATGGGCTCCAAAGGCCAAGATGGGAGTCTATGCGGCTTTGAGGAATGAGCTCTATGGTGATGCGGGGAGGGCATTTAGGGACATTAGTTATGTGCATGGGAGGTCTACAGGTGGGCCAGCAAAGGCTAAGATCTGATCGTGAAGCTATATAAAATGCATGATTGAATCATGCTTGTAATGGCTAAAGCTTCGCTACGATCTTGTTGAGCTCATCGTGTCCCTGCCCCATCACAATCTCGTCGCTTTGGTAGTATGGGTTGAATGTGATCTCGTTCAGAGGGTTGAGCCGATGGGCTCGATTGAACAGGTCTTCGTACACCTTGCCATCAGACCTTCCCAATGCACTGTCCAGCAAGAAGTCAGGCACTCTCCAGGCGTCAACCAGATTCACAGCATGCGGTCTGATCTCCGCCATCAGGGTCTGTATCTTGTCTGGCAGCTTGTCGAGGTCATTGTCTGATACAGCGCCTGCTTTCAAAAAGTCCCGTGCTTCCGCATCCATGGTATAGAACACAAATAGCTGGAACAGTGACCGCAGGTACCGTCTTGATGTTGTCGAAAGTCCGGACTTGCTGTCATGCAACGCGTTATGGAAGTTGGTGACCAAAATTGCCTGCGACTCAGCATGGCTGACTTTTCGCAGCTGGATCAGCAGGCTATTCCAGCTCTTCTTCTTGACTTCACGGTCGACGTATGCCTGATAGCTTAGATACCTCGAGCGCCGTTGGAATGCTTGAATCACGCTCTCATCACCGTCGTAGATCGACAGCGGGGTCAAGTGGTCTTTCTCAGACAACCACGTTCGACAAGCCTGCTCAACCTCATCTTGAGCATCGTCCTTCCCAGCCACAGCAGCTGCCATGCGTTTGATCAGGTAGCTCGCAGTCTGTTGTGTGATCATCCAGTTGTCACCTTCCACAGTAGGCTTAGACAGATAGTCATTGTTCAGCTGCATATACCCACTCCCGCCACCAAACCCATGTCCACCCATGGCTCTGCGGCAAGTCTCGATACTGTTAGCCGCCAGCTCTGTGCATAGACTCTTCAGACCAGAAGACTGAGCGTGCAAGACGGCGAGGCGGCTGAAATCGCCCTTGTCGATCTGCGCTCTGGTACTCTGATACAAATCCTGCATCGCAGCTCCCGTATAATGTAACGCAAATGCTGTGGCAAGCAGCGGCAAGATCCGAATCTGAACAGTTGGGTAGTCGAGCACTGCCATCTCTGGAGCCTTCTTGTCTCTGCTGTCGCGGTCTTGGAATTGCCGTCGTATGCTGGTATATCTCACTGCGATTGTCACAGCACGAGCAATGATCAGGCGAGCATGCATAATAATGCTGGCTCGGACATACGTTAAACTTCCGTAGACGACTGCAGGATTGGCGGGTCGGCTGTAAGTGCACGTGTTCGGATCGACCCTGGAATAATTTGACAGCATAGCAGAATGCGGTATCCTGAAGTGGTCGAAGAGCATATATCCATTGTCCATCGGCGCGTAACCATATTTAGGGCCAATATCTCCGACGGCAATCCCAGGCAATGGCTGATGCGTCTTCAGATCTCTGATCTGCACAATGAACGGATGTGGGCCATGATTGACAAACTCCGTAGACTGTGGGTCTTTGGGCACCAGAAGTTGAGCAACCACAATCGCATGATTTGCCGTCCGCCCCATAGTCCCATTCCACCACTTGCTCGCGGTCAAAGTCGGACTATGCAACACAAACTCCTTCGTCTTCGGATCCCATCTCGCCTGACACTCCAGTCCGCGCACGTTGCTGCCATGGCCCAATTCAGTCTGAGCATAGCATCCAATCGCCTCCATCTTCTCTGCCTTCGGAAGCCAATAAGCTCGTTGCTGCTCATCGCCTTGCTCCCGTATCGTGGTGATGAACATGGCATAGTGCACCATATATGGACTTACGTCGTCACAGAGGTACTGCGACATATTGACGTCTTCGGCATTCCATCCATGCTGGTCTTGGAGTCGCCGTAGTCTCTTCGCTCGGGCCAGACCCAATTGGTAACGCTCTGGTCTGGAGAGATTGAGCTGCTTGGATTTGTTGAACAATGGGTCTTTCTCCAGGACCTTGAGCACTCGATCTTGACGAGTGAGAAAGTCATTGCGAAATAGCAGGTGGCGAGACAACTCGTCCACAGGTACATCAGACTGACTCCGTTCTTTGGCCAAGATATCGGACCCGTGTGGTGCAGCCGGCTTCAAATTGTCTGTAAAGTCTGGCATGGCGCGAATGGTCCTCTGGCTTCGGCTGGAGGCTCTGATCTGCTCTCGCAGCCTATTTCCAATCGATACGTGCGACACTCCGCTGTGGTAATCTGATCAATGCATATACAAACGACTGTATAGTCACTGGAACGTTCAAAATGCTGTTCCATGTCAACAATCGATGACTGAGCATCTGCAGTACATACCCTCGGTCAAGTCCAGCGAAGTCGCAATTCGCCAGAAGCCTAAACTCAAACCCCACCTCCACACAAACAAGCCCCGCCAAACGAGCAATATAGAATCTGGGGGACATCAAAGTAATCGTGAAGAGCGATCGCGGGTGCTGGAGCTCTACAGCAGATATGCAACTGCCCACAGTAATCATCGATGACCAGGCACAATAATGGCGAGTGCACACCGCCCTACCCAAGCATCAGCTCTCTATTCCGGACCATCGAACGCCAAACAATCAATTCCTCGTCAACAACAACAGGCGACCGCACAGCTGCAGATGTGCAACCATTGGAGACATTAACACACCAATTCTGACATCTCAACTCCATCATGAACGGAGATCGCACATCATATGTGCCCGCTCACACCGGCCGCAACATTTTCCCCTGCCACTCCCTCTTCAACCGCCTGATCCGCTTCGCGCACCATAACCCGCCCAGACTCTGCGTACGAGACGACAACACGGGCGGGGAAGCCACGCATCTCCAGCTCCTGTCTGACGTTCTCGCACTCCGAGAACGGCTATTGCAATGCCTGGAATCCACTACTCAAGCGGCATTAGACAGGAGGAAGGAAATCTACATTGCCGTTCTCGCCCCGGGAGGATATGAATACACCGTGGCGATGCTAGCGGTGTTGGCCACCGGCGCCGCAGTCGTGCCTATGACCGTAGCGTTGCCGCCGGAAGAAGCGCTGTACTTCGCTACTAAGTCCCGAGCAGCGGCCGTACTAATCTCTGAGAGTGCACTGCGGCTAGGTACGGCGCTGGAGAGACTGATCAAGAACCAAGATGCAAGGAGTACGTTCTCGTGCATACCGATCGCACCATCAACGTTCACTCCTCTGCTTCATCCGACTGAACTTGTTGCCTCCTCTGGTACATACCTCGACAACAATGCTCCCGCCGTTGTGATCTTTACGTCCGGGACGACAGGTCCGCCTAAGGGTTCCGTAATGCGGCGTGGCTACACCTTCGAAGGCGCCTTGGCAGTGGCCGACCACTATCGCATTACACAAGACGACGTGCTTCTGCATTTACTACCCGTACATCACGCCACCGGCCTAGGCATAATGTTCTTTCCTTTCCTGATCTCCGGCGCATTGGTCGAGTTCAAGTCCGGCGGCTTTAGCCCAGAATGGACATGGGAGCGGTGGAAACGTGGCGGCTTGACATTCTTTTCTGGTGTTCCAACGATATATATGAGGATGCGGCGGTACTTCGAGACCACACTTGCCAAGCACTCGAACGTGGAAGAGTATATTCAGGGCGCGAGAAGTCTTCGAGTGTGCTTATGCGGCACCTCCGCCCTTCCCAAACCCATCGCCGATTTTTGGACGGAGATTTTAGGCCGCAAGATTCTCATCCGCTACGGAGCAACAGAAATAGGCGCCGTCTTCAAGATGAATGTGGATGACCCTGACGTGCCAGATGGCAGCGTAGGAAGACTATTCGCAGGCTGCGACGTCCGTCTCTCCTCCGGCTCGGAAGCAGATGGCGGGCAAGAAGGCGAAGTCTTGGTGAAGAGTCCCGAGATGTTCTCAAAGTACCTGTTTGATCCTGAAGCGACGCGCATGGCGCACACAAGTGACGGATATTATCGTACTGGCGACATCGCAAGGAAGGGAGGTGAGTACTATTGGATCCTTGGACGGGCGTCGGTCGACATAATCAAGTCTGGAGGGTATAAGATCTCAGCTCTGGACATCGAGAGGGAGACTCTGGCGCTGGAGTACGTGGCAGAGGTCATGGTGGTGGGCATACCAGATGATGAATTCGGCGAGAGAGTGGCGGCTGCTGTGGTGTTGAAGGATGGGAGTGATGTGCAAGACCCGCTGAAACAATTAGATATAGGGCGGCTGCGGCGAGACCTGAGAGGCAGGTTGGCTGGGTACAAGCTGCCGACTGTGCTGAGGATCATTGAAGGTGAGCTGCCGAAGAGTGGCACCGGGAAGGTGGTGAAGAAGGTCTTGGGGCCACAGTTCTTTCCGCCAGATTGTGGGCGCCATAAAGAGGTTGAGACATGGAACGCGCGAGATGGTGCGAAAGCAAAGCTGTAGTGGCTCTTGTCGCTCGCGGCCTTCCAAACAAATTGCCTGCAGTATTCCTGAGAAGCGTCACCCAAGCAGTTTTGAAGTGGGTGATGAAAGTGAACGATCTGCCTGAAGCAAACAGGTTTGATTCGCCTCCCAGAGCGCATCGCATCCATGTCTTGTATTCTGTCGCTTTACGGACACATGTCTTGAACAAAATCGCTTGCAGTAAATCGCTCGCACCCAGTGTTCTTGGCATATTCTTGCTTTCTTGTTCGCGCTCGCTTGATAAAATACATTCCGAGGAGTCGTTGTCATACTCGCCGAGCCAAGACTGCTGCCTCAAGTTGTCGCCGCGAATCTCGCCTTCCTCGCTTCCGCCCTCGCGCGGTCCGCCTCGCTCATCCAGGTACCACCCTGCTTCTTCTCCACACCCGCTCCATTCTGCTTCGGCGTTCCGCTGGCCGCCCTTTGACCGCCTTGTTTACCGCCCCTTCCATGCCTGAACTTGCCCTTCTTCCGCCCTGTCTCCTCCGAAAGTGCAGTATCAAGACCCCGCTTCTCTCCGCCCTTCTTTTCACCCTTCTCACCTTTCCGGCCTTCGCTCAGCGCGACGTTCAGCAGCCCCAGCGCACCCGAGTTTTCAGTAATGCCGAATTTCTTGGCGCGCTGCAGCAGCTTGATCTGGTCGTCATCCTCAGGCAGACCAAATTTCCTCGCACGTGCTCGGCGCTTCTCGATCTCCTCGTCGAGTGTCGCCTCGGTGATGCCTGCGCTGAAGTCCTTCTCTGGCGCCTTCTCTTCTTGTACGGGCTTGGGCTCGCCTTCCGCCGCAACAGTGAGAGATTCGTCTTGCGCCGGATCGATTGCGGGCTCTTGATTGGGCACATCGACGGGGTTCTTGACTTCACCCACGCCGCCAGCTGCTACTGCCTCCTTTGATGTCTCCGTTGTTGCTGTTTGCGCAATGTCGTCATCCCAGTCAATCTCTTCGTCGTCGGCCTTTGTCGCTGCTGCAGGCGCCGCGGTTTGCTTGGTATCGTGCTCAGTGAGGCGTTGGACCATGTCGGCCTTCTTGCCCGTGTGAGGCAGGCCGCGCTCCTTCAACAGCGCGACCAGCTCGTCGTTCTTCTTCTTGCCGTAGTCCACCATTGTCAAGTAATGATCAATTGACTACTAATGGATTTGATTAATTCTGGGGCTGCGACTCAGTTTCAGTGCCAGATAGATAAAATGGGTAGAGGCGAGTTGGATAGTTGTTCAATGGAATGTACATGTATGCAGGAGCTTCCAGCGCAACGCGACTCAGTCGCGCCTGCGCAGCTCGGTAGAATCTCGGGCCATAACAAGCGTGCTCAATCCGTCATGTCCTCTCTCACTCTCGCGCCCTCTTCCTCCACCACGTAGACTTCTCGGCCAGCCAGTGCCGTACTCCCGAAAACCATTCGACGTGTTCGCGGTGGGATCTTCCGTCTGTAATGGATGGTCAACGGGGCAATGTGGTCCTGCGAAGGCCACCGCGCGATGGCCTGAATGGGTACCCGATCGATACAAGCTCGGGTTATGCAAAGGGCTTCTCTGTGCAACTAGAACGAATCATCAGTTGATCCACTTAATAGTGACCGGTGAAGGACTCCTTACATTACTGGAGATAATGTGTCTCCTACACATATATACGTGAGCACCGTCTGACATTATGGTCATCACATCTCACTCACATCAGCGACATTGCATGACTGTCATCCTGGAACTACGTCGAACAGATCGTCCGCCAAGCCGACAACAAGCGTCCCTGGAATCGTTCCAGGTTGGGTTTAATCATTCCCCCTTCCTCCTACACTGAAGCAGACAGACAATGTCGACTTCCTATCTCACACCAGCAGACCGGACTGCCCTCTTACACGAGGTCAATGCCATCCGCAAGTGCCTCGGCAATCGAAAAGGCGAGCCGGAAGCACGCCAGGAATTTGCAATCTACACTACGAGCGAGATTCAGCGCCTCGTCTGTAACCTAGGAGTCCCTCAGCGCATCCATGGGTCGCCGCTCCTGGACCTCCCGATGGAGATCCGCGTCAACATCTACTACTTCGGTCTCCCCAGTCCAAGAGACATGAGACCTGGGCAGAAGTACTTCTGCAAAACACGACAAAATAATTCCTCGTTACTCCGTACCTGCCACCAAATCTTCAAGGAAGCAAGCGATGAGATCTATGGCCGTCGCTTCTTCGAGGTGTGTGTCGGTGCTTGGGAGTTTCCCAGAAGGAAAGATCCTCCAGGTCCACATGCTCAGCTTCAGCTTCTTGGTCATGGTCTGGATCTGTTCCACCCGGATTGGCAGCACTTGGTAGGCTCGAAAGCTAGCCCTCGGATCCTGCCTTTACGTCACCTGCGGAAATTTCAAACAACCGTGTCGGTCGAGCACACCATGTCGAGCTGCTGCAATGCGCAAGACTTGCTTTTCGTGTTCGCAAGGCATTTGCGCGAGGCTGGCTGCTGTCTCAAGGAAGTGGATGTCGAGCTCAAGACCTCGCCTAGAATCTTCGAGGACAAGCAATGGAACGATGAAGACCAGATGCACACAATTTGCCTGGAGCCATTTCACACTCTGCTTGAAGACTCAAATAGGGACGCAGATATCCCTGACGAACCAAGAGAGCTTCCTCAAACCAGGTACAGAACGCACAACGAGCTCGGAGACGATATGACGGAGTGGCAAACTTTGCGGCCACACTCAAATGCGCCCACAAGTGATAACGCCTCTTCTGGTACTATGTACTTCAGGTATATGCAAACATATCGAGAACATGTCGTTTCGCCTCGGAGTCTTTGGGGACCGCAGCTGCAAAAGTATCCCGAATCGCGCTCAGCGACGTTTGCAGCGGTGTGGACCGAATTGTCGACCGCGCGGTTCAAGAACGATATGGATATGTTTCGTCGAAGCCACGTTGACTTGATCGCCCTGATCAAAGATGATGCGTCCAAATATCGCCACGCTTGCCGGGAAACCGGGGATCAGACATCTGTGGACAATCGTTGCCGGCAGTGGTTGGAAATTGAAGATGTGCTGTGCCAAATATTGGAAGGCGTTTAGGATGTCGCAGCCGTACCATACTTCTCCAATTTCAAGCGAAGTTCGTAAGCCAGACACGATGTAGAGCGATTTTTTGCAATGCAAGCACGCACGATGGCTAATACCTACACTCTTACAGAAGCGGCTCCGGTGATTGAAGGGTATGCTAGTTCATCACGCATGTAGAAGTCAAACAGTCAAAGGATATGTCAGAATGTGCTAGCAACCTTGATCATGTCCGCAATTCTTGAGAGCATACAGAGAGGACCTGCCTGGCTACTGCACCCGTCCACGAGCCGTCCACTTCCTGCATGAATTCCATCAAGAATTTGCCATGACACGACACCTGCGTTTAATGCACGCGCGACACGCCCACCGACTCGACTTCATGTTTCGAATCACACGATTACATGCTTTGCTAGACAACCACTATAACACTTGACTCGCCATTTGCGGATTTGCATGGCGATTCAGAGCAATGAAACAGGACTGTGCATGATTAACGGATGCAGTTGGCGACGGGCAGAGAAGCCTGTTAGCAGCAAACGAATCAAGCTAGGTGCTCGCGTCATTAGATCTAAATTCGTCTCCTTCTCACGTACTGAAACCTCCACTCCCACAACCTAATCCCACCCCAGCCTGTCCCTCGAAATCTCCACCCCCGTCTCCGTACTCCCCCCATCAATAAAATCATTCAGCACAACCACCAACTTCCCCTCCGCCCTCAACCTCTCGTTCACATTTTTCCTCAACCACGGCAGCGTCTGACGATCCAGATCCGCCTTCGTGCTCGTCAAGCAGCTCGTAGCCGCATTGCTCGTAAGCACCGAGTACACGAGCACCTCCTTGATACTTTGCGACGTCGCCTGACACTGCAAAATGGTGAGGTCGCCGGATTCTGGGGCGAGCTGGCCTTCTGTAGTCATGGACTCGAATTGGGCGAGTATGGGATCTGCGGAAAGTGAGGCGTAGGCTTTTGCGGTCCAGGAGTCGTATTTAGGGGCATTGCGGAAGACGACCAGGCGTTTGCCTGACTGGCGCAGAGACGCGATGCTTTCCTGGAGCAGCTCACTGCCGCCCCAGGTCAGGGGCTGCGCGGCTGCTTTAGCGCAGGCGTCACTCAGAAGCGAATCGACTTCCTCGTCTGTAGGTAGCTTGCACTCCTTAGGGATATTGTCATGCCTCAAGTGAATGACGGTGATTTCTGTCGGATGGCTGTCCAAGAAAGCCACCTGCTCATGCAAGAAGTCGTCAAATGCCATGCCCGGGATACAAGCGTGCTGGAAGTACAGCTTGTTCTCCAGATGAGAATCTCGTTGAAACAGAGGTAGTAGGTACGCCGGCCTGAACTCGAAATATCGAGCTCCCAATTCTAACCATATCTCAGCCACACCTCACGAGATTGGAGAGAAAGACTGCACTCACCAAGCATCATCGTAATCGTCTTCTTCTGCGTAACACTGACTCCATACACAATATTGGGCAGCATATGAATGAGCACACTATCCGGGATATGATTGAAGAAGTTCAAATGCGGCACATGCTGCTTCAACTCGCCCAGCGCACCCTGATCCAGACTCTGCACGACAACATCCACATTCGTCATCGTATTCATGCCATTATCATGAGGCGCTACGAGACACAACCTCGAGAAAAGTTTGGATTCCTGCTCCGAACCAGGCGGCGCGACCTCTCCCATCCATGACGCTAGGGTAATAGGAGCAATGGTGACATAGCACTGATCATGGCTCGTCAATCCAGCCTCGCCATGACCAGCATCGTAAAAGCCGTAAGTAATGATCGCGTCGTTTGTTTTGATCGGGGTGAAATGCTGCGTCGACAGCATGCCGGAACCCGCAGCCAGATTTCCAGTTAGAGCGTTGATATTGTTGAAATTACTGGCGACTTCGACGCCATCGCAGTATGCGGTCCATTGGAAGCGGCCGACAACATGGCCGATGCCGTGGATGCTGACGAGGTGGTCTCGACCATTGATTTTAGAAGACTCGACTTCGAGGTGTCGCTTGGTGAAGTTGTCGTTGGGTGTGAAAATAGTGCTGTCTTCAGGCACGGAGAAGTGGACTTCCCATTTCGATGTCAGATTGGGTGAGATATAAGAGTAGCAATCAATTCCTTTGGAGGGCATAGTGGATGATAGTAGACGTGAGGGATTGCCAAGGATACCACTAGATGGATATACTTGGCCTCAGACATGAACATGAAACGAACACGCGTACAGAGCCGCCTACGTCATTGCGGATACCGAGATCGTGCATGAACTGACCCAGAGATAAGTAGGGAGGTTATGCTACAGCATTGCTCAAACGAGCAGGTGAGTGGTTCCACTTCGAGAGTTGCAAGCTCCTGAATCCGAGGTAGGCTAGAGAACAGCTCCTGGCTGCCCCAAAACCCACAAGTGACAAGTCCGACTTCTCCTCCCGATTCACGCGAGGTTGAGCATCACCATACGCCTATCTGAAGGCGAAGCAAACCTCAAATGTCAACTCGAGCTGGTGCTCGAGAATCCTCCATGCGACCATGCAATGTACGATTGATCGCAGTCCTAGGTGAGCGCCAGAACCTTCAGCTGCAAAATCGAACGTCAAGAACAAGCATTGACCCATCACCAAATCGGCCAGCGCGGCACAAACGTACCATCTTGAGGATGTCTAGCTGACGCAGTGATGTATGCGAGAATCGGCGCCAACGATGCAGCATGTTTGGAGCAGGCGAGGGGCCTGAGTGGGCTGCCCGGTCTTCCAGGAGAGGATTGATTCGTACCACAGTGACTCCTTCTCCATAGATAGCTTCAGAGATTGTCAAACATTAGACTCGATGGTGGGGACTGAAGCGCTATCCTTCTTGCTCGGCGTTCAACAAGAGGCTACCGAGAGGATGTATCTGGCAAGGGACTGGACTTTGCTAGCTCCTGTCCAGCGTTTCTGCCGAAAGGTCCGTGGTAATACAGAGAATACCAGTCGCAGCTTTGGTGCAGGCAGCATCCGTCATGACTAATGTTCGTTAGATATGTCCCGCGACTTGAACCGGCGACCGCGGAATGAGGTGTCTGAAGCTGCCACAAGAACTAAGCCGAGCACTTCTGCTAAAGTCTTTCCAGGTGTTGGACTCTCGGCGACGGCGAGCTTAGATGTCAGGCATGGCGACCTGACGATATCGATGGGTTCAGTCCAATGACCAAGCGCATTGCGCTACAAGTATAGCACAGACACTCTCATGAATAATGCAGTCCGCGACTTGGAGCGATCACATCAAGAACTTCGGCCTCTTCCCCTCCATCTTCACTCCAGCATCCTGCCCACCTTCGCGCCCTTGTTGTTGCGCTCGCCCCGCCTCCTGCTCCTTCCTCTTCACTTCCGCCTCCTCCCGAGCTCGCGCGTCTCTCTGCCGCCTTTCCCAAAGCGGATCCGTCTCCTCCAGCTCTCTAATGACCTCCTCCCACTCCGCCTCAGCCTTCGCATCTCCCGTGCCCAGCAAACCTTTTACATCCACATTCTCCCCCCGCCTGACCTTCCCAATGACCTCCTTCAATAGCGCAATCTTCGCCTCTGTCTTTCGGCTAAAGTTGAGTTGCTCTCGACGTTCAGCGATGATTTGAATGGCGTTGCTGCCGACGAGCAATGCGAGGAAGAGGAAGGGAGTGTAGGGAGAGTCCCAGAAGTTTTGTCGTGAGGCCTTCCGCTCGGCTGTCCGTCTGGCGCGTTCTGCTGCTTCGACGGGATCGGTGGAGGGGCGGAAAGCTCTGGGGATCATGGTCTGCCAGAGCGAAGGCTGGGCTATGCGAGGTACGTGAGAAGTCTGGGCAGTCTCGGTTGCGTTCTTGAAGGGTGAAGAGGTCGCAAAGCCATTGTGCTTGCGCGCGCATGATGCACAGAGGCTGGAAAGTGGACGCAGCGGGCGTAGGGATGGCATGATGAGGGCAATGGGCATAGTGACATTGGGAACGGCGAGAAATGATTTTGTAATCGAGTACGAAGTCGCTACAGGACATGACTCATGTTCTTGACCTCGACTATCGATTTACGTGTCGTGGGTCTCCTCAGTCTTGACCAGATCCATGTGCCGTGCATTGCTAGAGGTCTCTACCTCTTTGACTTCTGATGTATTGACACTCCTCTGCTTTTGTTGGCTACTGTTGGCAATCACTATTGCGCGGCAAGAGGAAACCGTCCCTCCCAACTCAAACGGCGGCAGCTTTCCCTCTCTTCATGCATACCGGCCCGGTCGACATCTCATGAGCCTCCTATTTCATTCAACCGTTAGACTGACACCTAGTGGCAAGCCCAGTGCGACTCACGTCGACAGCATATCCACAGTGGTAAGGTACCTATCAAGATCCAAAATCCGCTTATAAGGTACCGCGTATCACAACAGATGATCTTCAGAGTGTTGTGCGGGGCTCAGCGAAGCAAGGAGCGAGCGGGCAGAAGAACAACCTGCTCGTTCGAATTGAACGCCACTTCCAAGCTAAGCCGCTGCTGCATGATCACTATCGTGCCTGCAGAGGGCGTGTGCATTGTGTGAGTCCTAGTGAGTATAAGTATCCTGCCCCTACCAACTGAACCCAACCCTCAACACCGTCCAACATCAACCACATCCAGACAACAGGCAGCATAACTCAACACCAGACAGCCTTCAAGACATAGACCACTTCGAACGATTTCAAAAACCACCATGATGTACTTCACCGGTACCACCCTCGCCGGCATGGCTAGCCTCTTCACTTGCGCAATGGCACAACTCAACGCATCCCTCATTCTCACCCTCTACTCCGACGATCTGTGCACCGTCCTGCTCTCCGGCGGCTCCCTCACCCTGCCAAACGGAGGCTGCCTCAAGAACCATACCATTCCGACCTTCCAGTCAAGCAAGGTCGTTGACCCATCTGGGCTTGCGGGAAGCTACAACTTCTACACCGACGAGAACTGCCAGAATTTGGTTTCAGTCGGTGACGCAGAGAACATTGCGTGTCAAGGGACGGGCAAGGGGGTTGGACCTGTCTATGCGAAGTCGGCGTGCTATGTCGGTTTCATCTGAAGGAGAGTAAGGAGACGTATGTCGTCCATGTGTCCGCGACGGTTAGGAGTTTCATGCTGATAAGTTCTGCAGGGGGTTTGCATACGTGTTGCTCATGATCTGTGCAGCATCAGTGTGACTGCACGAAAAGTCAAGGCGGCAGATTGGGGGTTTGGAGATGGAGCAGCTACATTCTGAGCTGCAGAATGCATGATTAGGTGTGCTGAAATGCAGGCGCCTCTTCCATGAGCGGCTAGCAGACGATACTTAATGAATTCAATTACCGTTTTGAAGTGAGGCTCGGGCCAGTAATAGAGACCTCATGACCAAACCTCGGACATGCTTTCGACGTAATCTTCGAATATACTGCCTTTTCGTTCGCAGACACTTTCGCCAGAAACGTCGTGTCTGACTTGACAAGCTTGTCACTCTGTACCATAAGGTATCCATATCTAATTTCAGAAGAGGCCACGGCATTGCAAATATACGCGTGCTTCCCCGCGGGACGTGTCCATGGAAGCCGTGGCTGAGGTGACGTTTTAGAGTTCAACCATGACGTCGCGCGCGCGGTAAGTTTTGGTTGCTAGAGCAATCGCGTTTTGCAAAGCGCGCTCGAAGGCACAAAGGTCTAATGGCTGCGAAGCTCAACAGCTCGGCGTGGCTTGGGGGAGAGACGATGAGCAGGAGCACGGAGGAGCGTCGGAACAATGAAGACGACCGGGTCGGTGGGAGGGATCGTGTGTTGGTTTGCATCACGGCCTGGGCCTTTGCGGAACCTGGCAAGTCGCTAGAAGAGAGGCCCTTGCTCAAGCCGTTGTGACGTAGCGTGCGCCGAGGAATAGAGCACTCATAAACTCTCCTCTACCACTCCTGAGCCACAACAATAACAATCCTCCTCCATCTCGCACAACCCTTGACAGAGTCACAGCATCTGTCGCATTGAAAACACACACTACAAACACAGTAGACAAGCTCAAGTCAAACACCGCCAAGATGCATCGCACATACTCCATGCGCCAGTCGCGTGCGCCGACGGCGTCGCAGATTCAGAACCCGCCGCCGCCGTCGTCCTCGACCAAGTCCAACAGGTTCTTTGGCAAGAGCAACATCAGTACGTCGAGACCGCAGAAGAGCGCGTTTGCGAAATTCACCACTAACGCTGATGACCAGGCCACACTTTCCGCAAGTCCACTGCGGGCATGGGCGGACCAGACCTTGCCAAGAAGCTCTCGCAGCTTGTGAAGATGGAGAAGAACGTGATGCGCTCCATGGAGCTCGTGGGCCGTGAGCGCATGGAGGTGGCACAACAGCTTTCGATCTGGGGCGAGGCGTGCGACGACGACGTCTCCGATGTCACCGACAAGCTTGGTGTCCTCATCTACGAGATCGGCGAGCTGGAGGACCAATTCGTCGACCGCTACGACCAGTACCGTGTGACCATCAAGAGTATCAGGAACATCGAAGCCTCCGTCCAGCCCAGCAGAGACCGCAAGCAGAAGATCACCGACCAGATCGCCCAGCTGAAGTACAAGGAGCCAAACAGCCCGAAGATCGTCGTCCTCGAGCAGGAGCTTGTCCGTGCTGAGGCTGAGTCCCTCGTTGCTGAGGCACAGCTTTCCAACATCACCCGCGAAAAGCTGAAGGCTGCTTTCACTTACCAGTTCGACGCCCTCCGCGAGCACAGCGAGAAGCTCGCCATCATTGCTGGCTTTGGAAAGCACTTGCTCGAGCTCGTCGATGACACCCCAGTCACGCCGGGTGAGACCCGCAACGCCTACGACGGTTACGAGGCCTCCAAGGCCATTATCCAGGATTGCGAGGATGCGCTCACCAACTGGGTTGAGCAGAACGCCGCAGTCAAGTCCAACCTCTCTACCCGCAGCCGTACTCTTTCTCAGCGCCGCCATGCCCGTCGTCAGCAGGAGGGCGTAGACCTCTCCGGCCAGGACGCTTCTCTAAACGACCGTGAGAGTGGCCTCTGGGTCCCGGCTGAGCAGCACAAGGTATGTCCGCTCCAACAAACCATCTACACTCGATCGATGTACACTGACTGATTTCTCTGCAGGGCGAGTACGACGACGAGGATGAGGAGTTGGAGAGCGCTCGCGGGCGCGAGGAGGAGCGTGCCGAGGCGGCTTAGAGAGTCAGCAGCGACAGCACCTACAAGTAATGCACAGATTTTGCGATATACCCCGGAGCACGCCGGACGACGGTTTATGAGGTTCTTTGGACAACAGCGTGATTGGTAGTCTCAGTATGTACACCAGTAATGTGTTTTCTTGATGAACATTGCCATCATCTACCCGTTCCATATCCCCTCATGTTGCAATACCAGTACGTTTCTTGTCGCAACGGCCACCCGACATGCCAAGTAATCATGAATCTCTGGGCAAGCATATGTTGTGCAATTGCATGATTGGTGGCAGAGGCTGTCTGCGTCAGATCGTCCTGGCCCGCAGATGCGACATCGGCTAAATACACCTCCCATGCATGACCGCTTGTATGAGCAAATTCCTCTCCTGGATCAGAATACCGACACTTGACAAAGTCTTCACGACCGCTCGAGACCAACGCAACACAATCGAACGACTCGCTTGTCACTAACACAGTCGACAAACATGAACGGTCACTCGGGAAAGTCGACTCGGGTTCCTCCTGCAGGTGTCTGGGCACCCGCAGTCACTTTCTTTGATCCGCATACGGATGAGCTGGATCTGGAGTCGCAAGCAAAGTACTATAAGTATCTCTCACAGCACCTGACTGGCCTGGTGATCCTCGGAACCAACGCAGAAACGTTCCTGCTTACACGAGACGAACGTGCGCAATTACTCAAGACTGCACGACAGGTAAACCATGATGATCCATTCATGAGCAAAATTGGCGGAGCTGATGCTGGACATAGGCTGTTGGTCCAGACTACCCAATCATGGCCGGTGTGTCCGGCCACTCGACCAAGCAAGTCCTAGAATTCATCAACGATGCCCACCAAGCCGGATCAGACTACGCTCTCGTGCTCCCCTGCGCCTACTTTGGCAAGCAGACCACGAACAAAGTCATCACGAACTTCTATTCCCAAGTCGCAGAAGCATCGCCTCTGCCAATCGTCATCTACAACTTCCCCGGCGTCTGCAACGGCATCGACATCGACTCAGACGTCATGACCACGCTAGCAAAGAAGCACAAAAACATCGTCGGCACGAAACTCACCTGCGCCTCTGTAGGCAAAATCACCCGTCTCGCCGCCACATTCCCAGAAACGGAATTCGCCACCTACGGCGGGCAATCAGACTTCCTCATCGGCGGTCTCAGCGTGGGCTCTGCAGGCTGCATCGCGGCCTTCGCCAACATCTTCCCAAAGACCGTAAGCCATATCTACAAACTTTACAAGGCTGGTAAGCACGAGGAAGCGCTGAAGCTGCATCGTTTGGCGGCCGATACGGAAAGTTTCAGTAAGGCTGGGATCGCGAATACGAAGTTTGCGGCTAGTTTGACGAGTGCTAAGTCGGCGGGTGTGGAGGGTGCGGAGGAGAAGCTGAGGCCGAGACGGCCGTATGAGGGACCCAGTGAGGAGGTGAAGGAGAGTATCAGGCTGAAGATGAGGGAGTTGATGAAGGTTGAGGAGGCGTTGTGAGGGGTTGTGAAGGTGAGGTGGCTGCAGTGCTTCGTTTGAGTCAGGAAAGCGGCGGTCGACTTGAGGTTGATGTGCAGAGGAAGTGGTCGATGACTTTTCTGTTCATCAAACATCCAAAATCGCGTCACGCGCACCGATTTTTCGGCACTCTCGCCTCAAGGATCAAATGTTGCAATTGTGCACCCCGCGCCTATGCAAGACTCGTTTCAATCATATAGTGGTCTTCATCGAACCTCCGATCCTCCGCCCCATTCGCCCCTTCAAGCAAAATATTTTCCATTGACACCTCTGACCCGATCTTTAGTCCTCTGACGCCGTTCATCACACTGTCATTCTGAAAGAAAAGCGTCTATGGCTGAGGTGTCAAAGGAGATACTGCGAGGGACAGGGACTAGGGTTAGGGTTGTGACTTGCCTGAAGCAATCTAGTGGTGTAATTTGGGCACCTGAAGAGTCTCACTTTGGCGGGTGTCAACGATACGAATGGAGTCGATCGGAGATGCGTTCCAGTATGGAGATTGGTTGATGGCCAGCTTTCGCTGGAAGTCTCAATTCTCGGTCGTTGCGGCACTGGGCAATTCTATTTCCAGAGTGAGACGTTGACGTTTCGCCGCAAGAGGAGCAGCAGGATGACTTGGCATGTCTCCTTGGCTTGTATGTGCATTCCAGACAAAATTTCCGCTGGTGCTGATGTACTGGCCATTCCCTGCGGTGCACTGCGTTCGATACACTCCATCGTTGCTGGAGATCATCCGTGATTCCGTGGTAACAAGATGCATGTTGATCCACTCCGTGCAGATGAGCACGGAACATCCTTTCACTTGCCATGAACCATTAAAACAGCCGTTTGGGCCGATCGACTCTGTGGCGATCAAGAATATTTCGAGAAAGGACATGGAAGAGGCGAGCCTCATAATAGCTTCAGACGCTCGAGAATGACTAAGCATTTCATATGGTCCGAGCACATCTTCACGGTTCGGTGCAAACCATTGAGACCACAACATCAATTTATGCTACTTCTATCAAGCATCTGACGAATGTCTGGAGCTCAGTGAGTCACTGTTGTGGCCTTTTTCGTCTGGCTCATACCGACAATCGATACTTGGCCACAAAGTCCGAAGTCGTCACAGATTCTCGTGAGCGACGAGAAAGGCCTTGGCACTGGTCCACGACTGATTGCTGTGCCTGATTCGAGCTAGGAGTCGGCCATGGCGGCACTAAGGCCAATGACGCCTATGGATCTGCTCAAGTTCAACCCTTGCAACCTCGACCACCTGACGGAGACTTACAACATCGGCTTCTACCTGGAGTACTTCACGAAATGGCCGAATCTCTGCAAGGTCATCGAAGGCGAGAATGGCCAGATCGATGCTTACAGTCCGTTGGCCTTAGTGATAACGTCTTCCTGGTGTTCATGCTGACTGTGCAGACAGTCCTGGGCAAGGTCGAAGCGTCACCGTATGGCGAGCCCGATGGGGTGAAGTACGACCCAAGTCTCAAGCACTATCTGAAGAAGTACCCAAATTACTTGCCGTGGCACGCGCACATCACGTGCCTGACAGTAGCACCTGCTGCGCGACGGCTGGGATATGCTACGAAGCTTTCTGAGGCACTGGAGATCGTTGGCGACGAGCAGAACTGCTGGTTCGTCGACCTTTTCGTCAGAGTGGAGAATACGGCTGCGATCGAGCTATATAAGAAGATGGGGTAAGATACGCCGTTTGCATGACTTCCAGCAAGGAGACTGACTTTTGACCGTGAAGCTACTCCGTCTATCGCCGAATCGTCAACTACTATAATGACCGCGAGGATGCATTCGATATGCGCAAACCGCTCAGGCGAGACGTGAAGCGAAAGACTGTTCGCGAGAATGGCGACAAGATCAAAGTGCAGCCGGAGCATGTGTGGTGAACGACAGTATGCCTGTGCATTGTGCTGGTATACATTCGCCTTGCAACCGCGAAGCCGCTTTCATTCGAGCGGTCGACATTGCGCGGCTCTGATTACCTACACGACAGGATTGTAGGTCATTTGCTCTGGCATGCAACAATCACAATCGTCCTTGCAATGCTGTGAAGCCCAAGTTGGGCTGCTAATGCATAACAGCGATATCGAGGTCCGCAATGCTCTTTGCTCGCCTGCCAGACTAGCTGCCGCAGAGTCACAGGGTGATGCTTGTGGCCAGATTGCAGAGCTTGGATGCTACAGTCTCTGAGACGTCGCAATGTATCTATGGGTGAGGTCAGAGTGTAGGGCAACATGCGGAAGGAGCATACGCTGCGTGCGCAGCTTGTCACCACGCTCGCGCTGTTGTGGTCGCATTGCAGACGGATATGAGCTGACCAAAGGAACGTTCTGACAATGTTCGTGGGGAGAGCAAGACTGCTCGTATGCGTTTGATATTACAAAACCTATCGTCAAGGCGCGCGAATACTCTGCTGCAGCCTGGGGGGTATATTCCTTCCGTCAACGCCTAGTATTATTACAAATAAACTCCTGTCCCAGTAGTGATACAAGTCATGCAACGCCGTGATAATATTGACTCGCCCATTGCCGTGTTCGAAATGCCGAACCCATAAGTATGGCAATGTAAGGTCGTCCAATTAAACGTCTATAGCGCGACGAACCACAAGAGGCTTGCCGGCCAGCAGCGAAGAAGAAGCAGGGCAAGGTGAGGTAAGGTGCTCGGTTGCAGAACGGCGGTGTCGAAAAATGTCATGCTGATTGACTCATAGTGGGAAGCTAAAGCCAATGCCAGGATGCTGCGTTCGCGTGCTGAAGAGAACAGGATTGCTGCGGCTCAGTCCAGGAAGCTAATGATGCAAGCCAGCCTCGTGACCGAATGTGTGGTTCGCGTGGGATGGTGTGGTGGAGCCAATAAGAGCGCCAGCCGCGGCCAAGGCAGATAGACGCAAAGCGTTTCAGGCAAGCTTCGGCCGTGGGTCCAAGGAACTCGCCAAAGTCTGCAGCTTGCGACGACAGCATATTGCGATATCAGGGCGTGGTATTATCATGCTGTCGTACTGATGATAGGCTCAGTCGGCCTTGGCTGTGACGGTGATACTGCCGCAGTGACGTCTGACGTTGCCGAAATCCGAAGGTAATATGGGCCAGGGTGGGAATGAGTTGTCAAGGTTGTAGGATATCGATGAACTGAGAAAGCTCATGTTCACTTGCTCACTTCGGTGTAGGTGGTAATGGTCGGGTTGGTGGTGGCCCCGGGCATGGTGGGAATGAGGCGGCAGGCATGTTGTAATTGCTGGTGGTGAACAAGAGGACGTTGCTGAGCTTCTGAGCAGGCGAGTCGCAGCAGCAGTATTTTGCAGCAGCAGTATTTTGGATGAGAGTATTGACAGCAGTCGTTGTGTTCGTAGAGCCCGAGGTTCTTGAAGCTTTAGTCGTCCTTTGATTATTCGTCAGGCGTGATCGTCGTTGATGATTGTGTAGGACGTGACTTCGAGTCGGCACTGATATAGCAGGAGAGAAGGCATCATGATTATCAGGCGAGGCATCAGTCTTAATATATCTTTGCAAAAGGGACAACGCACACGTAACGATCGGACCATCAAATTTCCATGATGCAAGCCCAAGGCGACAGATTAGCGTCAATCCTTGAACGGCGGTGTGTCCGTGTGTTTGCACCGCTGCCTTGTGAAAGGAGCGACCAGCAACGCTCGTGCTTGGCAGCCGAAGCTAAAATGAGCATGACTTGGTGACAGCAACAGGGCTGAGTCGACAGGGGTCGCTGCAGAGGCGCTCGCACATGACACTTTGCTCCAGGATACCTGGCTGATCAGATCTCTTTTCGTGCCGTCGTACCTGGAGGTTTGCTGACGCTATTGTCCCGCGGTGTACATCGCTTTTTCGTGCCTTCACTCCAATCATACAATGTTACAGATAGTGTTCGGCTGCTGGCGCGTTGCAGCCAATCTATCGGCATGACATGAAGGTGACGCACATACCAAGCCTTCCCGCACCACCCAAGCGGCGGCCGCGATGTCAGCGTCGTGGCAGAGCTGCAAGCGGCATCTGTATTGAAGCCACATCAGATGCTTCAACTCAAATACGTGGCGTAGAAGCATTAGGCTTTTCCGCCAGCAGCCGCGGAGAGCGAGGTAGCCCAAGTCACGCATCAAATCCCAAGCAGGGGGTAACAGACGTTCGACGGCGTGGCGTCTAAGACAGTTGCTGCAGGTTTCATGCTCTTCGTCTCCTTTTGCACGAGCATTATTTCATCTGTTTGAGATTCAGTGGCAAATTGAGCGAGGATCAAGGGCCAGCCAGGTGTTTAGGACTCGGCAAGGTGGTCTGTTCATCACCCGACGGTGCCGAACGGCGTGAAGAAATCGGCAGATTTCATCTCGTTTGCTTCGGCCTAGAAATTTCATTCCTCGGGAGAAGCTGCGGGAGAAGCTTGCTTGAAGCTTTGCAGAGAAGCTTCAGATCATCGGTAGCCACTCACCGCCGGCGAAGACGATTTGTCCGCGCAGCCCCAAACTCTCGCGCTGGTATTTTCTATTTCTGCAATACTCATCATGGGAGCTCGTCCAGCTGCATCCGAGGCCAAGTCCTGCGAGGCACTATCATTTGCTAACCATCTCAGCTGATCCATGTTCAGTATCATCATGTCGTCTTCCTGAGACAGATTGGTTTCCGCAAGATCCACGCAGGCCTTTGGATTCTGCATTGGCACGTGGTGCAGAATAAGCTAGACATTAGCTGCATCAGGTACCGCACCTTATTGAGCACTTTGCCTCCTTCCTTATACGCGAGGATTTCAAGCTATGTCGCGGAGAGCGCGGTTCTCATGTCATTGGAGCCGAAGCGAAAATCTCAAGTACTGATATCTCATCCGAAGCGCCCGGCATGTAGAAGCCCTAAGACATATCGAGAAGGCTTGCAAAGACTCCCGGAATCGAGTCTTGTGTGAGATCGCCAGGGGCGGCGGCAGGCGATAGAACTATGCGTTGATTCGGCAATTCTGCCAATGCAGGACGTCAGGGGCGTTGACCAACCGTTGTCGAGCACAAGATCTATTTTGGCCTATGTCTCCCTGACGAACACTCCTGTCTTCTGCAGACATGCCGTCGTCAGGAGCATAGAGTCCACCTTTCAAGTTCTTACGTATACGCTCTATGAGCGCGGTGAGGCATCCAAATTGGTGTTCACTAGCAACACCACTAGAGGGCAGTCATTAGACGCAATAATCGAATCTATTGGTGTAGGAACCTCCACAGCACCGTTGACCCTCGTGGTCCCACTCGCGCTGTCGGCCTGATCAAGAACTTTGAAGCCTTCTCGCAGGGCTATTCCGTTCAATACATTGTCATCTGCTCCTCCAGTACGACGGCTAGCCACTAGCGAGAGACACCAGCTAATGGTTGGTATGGATCTTTTAGATCTCGTGTTTGATCGCATGAAACCATAGATGGGCTGTCTTTGACAGCAGATATTAATCTGACTTCGAGATCTCCTAAGCCGGGTCGGATGCAAGCGTCGCTCGGCGACAGTAGCATCATTGAGCTAATGGCATGGCGTTGAGAACATGGGTCACTAGCTGAAGTGCATACTGTAGAGACGAGCGACCTATTGACTCAATCATTGAGTCACCACCCATCATCTCGAACCATCGACATGATTGCAAAAACAAGAGTCCGGGTGACGTTCAAACAGCGTAAGCAGTTTCGGGCTACTGTCAGACCACATGCATGTTGGGAACAAAGCATTAAATGCCTGCACACGTGCTTGGCATCCGCCACGTTACATTTCATGCTGCAGTTCGCATTGTTGCGCCAGGATGGACCGCAATGCAGCATGCAAGCCATAATCAGCCGCACCCGTCGGTTCTAAAAGGCAATTGTGCAACGCAAACAAAGCTGGTAAGCTCTACAGTGCAGCCAATACGCCACGCTGATCACGCTGCCTGACGAGGCTGTTGCTCCCTCGATTGTCTACAGACTGCCCATCATGACGCTGTGCGCTGCGCAGCACGTCGCTTTAGGAAAGCTGCCTACCAAAAGCGGCGGAACGTTATCTTGCATGACGAGGCATATTCAGTGGGAACCTGCGGAGCGTCGATCATGCGGACAGCCTGGGGTTCCTCGCTCACATCACAACAGTCTGTTGGCGTTGTCTCGAAGCTGTCAACCAGGTTGCTTCGGAGCAGCTTGCCTGCGAGCTGAGCCCAATCGCAAGTCAGTTCCTGGCCCCCAAGATCCGAAGCTGGGATAGCCTTTCTTTCCATCTCCACGACCTCCTTTGCCACCTTGGTCTGTACCATATCAACTTGAGACATCTGGCGAGAGCGGGTATCATTTGCGGAGCCGAGTAGTCGCTAATCGAGACTGACAAAGGACAGGCGGAGAGAACCATGATCGCTGGCACTCTGGGTACATTCTACCAAGACGCACTCCAGTAGGCTGTATTCCGCTATCAGTATCTCCAATACACTGTCCGGCCGACTCTAGCCGAGCGTCGCAAATGCGTCCATACCCGCCAACCCCCACGCCAAGGCCAATGCCCATCGAGCCGTTCATGCAGACATCACCGAGTGCAAACCTTCTGAGAGCATCAGCGCTTAGACATCTCCTCGAGACACCGAGCAAGCCTCTTCCATTACCGCATTCCCGGATCACCGAGCGAACCTCGTCGTGACACCTGGCTCAATACCCTCGAGCTTGGCGCTCAGCTCCCGCCAGACCCGCTTCTGAACCTCCGGACCCTCGGGGCCCTCCACAAGCGGTGAACATGGCGCGATCTTGCAATCACTAAGGTACTTCCCATGTGTCTCTGGCCCAGACAGACCTGCATGGACCAGCGTCCGGCTGCCGACTTCAGTGGTCCTGCAAAACATTCTCATGACAAGCCTGACGATGAAGCTGGGTTCTCTGACCAATTCACTATGGCACCAACCTACGCGGCGATACTCTGGGTCAGCGAACGAGCATTCTGCGATGATTGGACTGTATGGGGGTCTTGAGTATGAGACACGTACCTGGATTGACGAAGTTGAGGGTACATTTCAGCTCGCTTTGAGGATGATGCTTCGCAATCTCGCGGCATGTGAGCACTTCTAGCATCTTGCTCACATTGTACCGGTCACTCATGTTGGCTGTTTCCTTGTTGTTCAATGTCTCAAACAAAGAAGCACTGTTGCGCTCAGCGAACTGGCCAGCGGTCAGCACCTTTCGTACTCGCGATCTTCCGAAGCGCTGACTGCGGACGTACTGGTGTAACAAAGTGCACTTCCGAGGCCACGATTGTCAGCGTTGGCGTAATGTCGTATTTCTCTCCGACCTGTTGCAGCTTCGGTATCAAAAGCAGCGCAAGCAGGAAGGTCGAGACAACGTTGACAGTGATCGTGCTCTCATTGCCACCAACGCTCTGTCAGACACACAAAGGCGATTAGCATGAGTTCTGATCTTACAATCGCGTGTTGAGCATGCTACACTCACGTAATACTTATCAGTAAAAATGCCAGCATTCTCAACCACAGCATCGACCCTGTCAAGCTCCTTCACCCTCTCCGCAAAAGCTCTCACACTGTCATAGTCTTGCAGATCCAGTTTCCACACGTCAACTACACCCTTCCTTCCCACACTGTTCTCTATCTCAGTCTTGGCAGCCTCGCCTTTCTCCAGGCTCCGGCATGCAATAATGACCTTAACAGCATTTAGTCGAACGAAGTGGCGTGCCGCTTCTTTGCCAAGGCCAGTATTTGCGCCCGTCACAACGATGGTCTTGCCTGTGCAGTCTGTGGTGGGATAAGTCGGCGTGACGAAGAATTGAGAGTGAAGAAAGCCTGGGATCCAGTCGAAAAACGGGTTGCCATTGCCTTTCGTCATGATGCTGAAGCTTCTAAGTACAGAGATAGCAACGAGAAGTCTTCAGTCGATTTAGTAACTTGCTGTGTCTTGCGAGCGACTCATACGTCAGATCAGAGAGATCACAAGCGTGTCACACTTATATATTTGCGTCGCACAGAGTATCGGTAGCCAGCAGCATCGGACTTAAGCATGCTACGACTTCCCAAATCCATTGGCCTTACCGTGGGCTAAACCGGAAGAGGCAACAGCTGGGATCTTGGCGCCGGAGGTTCGAGAAAGACGAGACCGGTGACCGCCAGGCAGAAGTGTAGCCGGTATCCGAAGGAGGACTCGGGCAGATATATAGGCCGAATTGAGAATCAGTCTGTTCAAATGAGTCCAATCGTGAGGGTTTTGACAACTGGGCTGCAAAAGTGCTTTTAGTGGCAGACTGGGCAGCAGTGAGATGGGGGTCAATGGCCATTGTGAGAATTGCGTTACCACGCAGTACATCAACAGCCTGATTCGTGGATCAGACCAGGAGCAATCCCATATCTCGCTTGAAAACTTCGCATATCAGACATAACGGCATCACGTATCATGCCCACTTCCCAAGCAGCGCCATTAGGCCCGCGCCCAATGCCATGTACCCAATCGCAGTCAACACCTCCCGCATCGGCGCCTGTTGCATGTACTCACTGAACATGAACTCGTGCGCCAGCAGCTCAATCAATCCAGTATAGATCAAGATACCCGCAGATATCGAATCAAACACTCCATTGGCGATCAACGTGGTCTGGCTCCCTGGGCTGAACGTTTCCCGTACCGCTATACCAATAGCTATAGCAATTGGGGTCGAGATTGCATATCCGGCAGCGAGCAAGTACGGAGTGAAACGCTTGGTGGATTGCCACTCGATGCTTGCGAGTCGTGTGCCGAGAGCGAGGCCTTCGAATGTCTGGTGGAAGACGAGGACGATGTAGAGGACGGTGAACTCGTCCCCTGCCACGGCAAGAGTGAGACCAATGAAGATGGAGTGGAAGATGACGCCAAATTCCAGGATGAAGATACCTGTCATCTGGGCGGCGTAGGAATCAGGATTGAACAGCTTATTATTCTGGTTTGCCTCAATCGCGTTGCTGTCGTAGTGAGTTCGTGAGTGGCCGAGGTGGTCGTCGCCAGGTGCGTAAGGGCTTGTCAATGACCTTCGAGGCTCGGCCTGGTTCGGGTTGATAGTGTCCGTGTAAGCGTCGATTCGTGACTTCGCGTCTGCACCGCTACCCTCACTGCTGCTGTCTGTCTGTTTCGCCGCAGCTTGGGCGTGATCATTCCCTCCGGAGTGCTCGTGCCCGTGCCCGAACTTGGCGTATCGCATAGTCATCAGCTCGATGAAGAACATGACGAAGATGACCATCAAGACGATGCCCTCAACCCAGGTATACTCGGTGACTGGACCAGTCAGGCACTCGTCCGTCAGAGCTTCATTTGCCGGTGCAAGGAGATGTATGAATGCCGTGGCGAGGATCACTCCCGAACCAAAATACTGCCGTCCAACGTCAGCTGCAAGCTCGATTCCGTGTGGCCTATCGCTCACATACTTTCGCAAAGAAGAACGCCCAGTCTGGCACTCCGACGCCTCTATGCCGTGCAGCATATACCGGGAAGCATGCGCCCAGCAGTGACCCTACCAGAATCACAAAGATCGATGATATTCTCAGGCCCATCCGGCCATCATAATCGTTTCCAGCGTCGCATGACGACATCTTTGCTTTCAGTCCGTGGTTGTGTGCGCAAGCTGAGCGTTCGTGGAATTTGTTTGCTCAAGCAGCTTATGATGCCCGAGCGACTTGACGGCGGTAAAGACTCCTGCGCATTTATCAATACTAATGTATTGCAAAAGTTTTGTTTGTGAGAACCATCAGTGTTGACGATGGGATTTGCCAAGCCCATGATGGATACAACATTGATGGTCAACGCTAGCAAGAAAGCGGACAGGGATCCGATGCAGAAAGAACATCATCACCACCGCGAGAGCGCAGGTCCTTCCTGCGCAAGGAAACTGTGCATTTAGTTCGAAATTTCTCGAATATCCTAGAGGACTTCAGCAGCCTCAAATTGCGCGTTGTTGCGCGTCGATGCAGTCAAAATGGACTGGGAATCATAAGTTATCTCCACCCCGCACGTGGCTCCACAGCATTTCCTCGTGGCCTCTCAACGACTCTCAGGAATGGCTGATTGCATGTCACAAGGCCAGAAAGTAGTTCGGGTGTTCCATCATGGTACAAGACAGTGCCGGATCATTCTTCCTCAAAGAGTGGTAGCTCCTCTCTTTATCCGGGTTGGACTCGGGTAGCTCCGTTGCTTACTTGCTTGCTGTCCATTGGCGCGAATCAACCTCGAAGATCAGGTCGTGGTTTGGCGCAGCACCTGGCATAGCCGAGATCCTGCTGGCCTGGTGAGGAAGCACTTTGGCAGATCATATGCCGCCCAGCACAACAACCCCCAACGACGCAGAACAGCCTCAACTGATGTCGCGCGACGGGCTGAACGGCTTGAGGCAGATCATGCATTAGCCTCCTTCGCCTTTGCTTTCTGTTCCTCCTCAGGCGTCCTGGTCCTTAGTTGAAGAGCGTGTATGCCGCCTTCAGTCGACATTTCGTCTTTCAAAAGCGTATAGACCATTCGATGACGTGCAGGTTGCATCTTTGACTTGAACGCCTCAGACGTGATGTAGACTCTATCTTGTAATCAGTATACGCACAGTGTTGGGTAAAGCTCGAGATTAGGTACCTGAAATGCGTTTCTTTCGATGTGCTACCTTCCATAGCCTTATGATGAGCATGTTTATGAGAATCATTGAAAATTTCGAGTGACGTTGGAGCGAGTGTCTCGTTGATCTAGTCGATATTAGCCAATTCGTCTCAACGTCAGACGCACTTGAAGACAGGAAGAGGACATGGTTGTCTACCTTTTTCCGCAGGGCATCTTCCATTGGTGTCGATGAAGTAGCCATGGTCGATGCGCGGCGGATTGAGAGCTTCGCGACTCGAGCGAACATTACTTGAAGTGATTTGGATGACTTTGATAATATCGATGATGGCAGTCAGGGACGGTGCAGGCGTGTGGAGATACTGAATATGCCCGGCGTACCTTCCTAGCTGGTAGGTGTTCACGTTCGTACATGACGTCGCGTCACTTTCGCGACAGCTCCTCGGCTCCCGTCTTCTTCTCGAGCTTTTTAGCAGCAGTCCATTGCAATGGCGCCCATACGACGCTATCTTCGAATCACCAAATACTCCGTGCTCGAGGTACGTATATACCTGGACAAGCCGTCTGATGCGCCATGGCTACTGTCCAGCCGCGACCCTGTTCTTCCCCGGATCATCCAGGAAGTGCGGCCGAAAGTCCTGCCAAAACTACGAGAGGAGAACGAGAATGCCAAAAAGAAGAGTGGAAAGAAGAAGAAGGGCATCAAGGACGTAGCGAGCCAGGACGACTTCGAGGTCACGATATTCCTGACTGAGCTGTCAACGAGACATTCACTCCTCACCAAACGCAAGCAGTTCGCCGACAAGCCAAAGCTGAAGTCGACTGGCAACAAGCTTACTGGGTGGCTCAACAACAGAGACAACCCAATCGCAGTCGACGATGATGAAGTGCCGCCTGAGGTGCTGCAGGAGGAAGGTGATGATGCGCCGGAGCTGCGTGATATACCCGAGAAAGTGGATAAAGGCAAACGGAAAGCAAGTAATGCCAACGATGAGGATGCATTATTCGTGAGCTCAGATGACGAGGAATTCTTTGCGACTCAGCGAGGTCGACCACAGAGCAAGCGGAGGCGGAAAGAGACAAATGACGAGGAAGGTACAGACGAGGCCGAGCAGGCGCAGGATGACAAAAAGAAGTTGGGACTGACCACTGCCTACGATGGCTTCAGCATATACGGGCGCATCCTGTGCCTGGTGGTCAAGCGCAAGGGCAACAAGAAGGCTGCGCCAAGTGGCAGCATGGCCGGCAACGCGAGCCAGATGATGGAGCAGTGGGTAAGCACCCAGGCTGCACAAGAGGCAGGGCTGAACGACGACGATGATGGATGAATACACGTAATGAGCCATGGGTGTAGAAAATTGTTGAGAGCTCAGCTTCTCTTATTTTCTGATTTTCTCATCGTTTATAAAGAGGGCTCAGCCCGAAAGAACCGAAATAGTGTCAAGCAACACCTCGCCACGTGAGCAAGCTAGATGCGCTCATCACAAACTCCCAAAAAGTAGAAGAAGACAAGGAAAAATGCCATCCCAGCTCAAAAAGCGTCCAGAGTTGGAAGTGCAATGCAGCTCTTCGCCATCAAAGGCGGGCGCTTACATGCGCTGCAGGGTGCACTTGCTGACCTTAACGTCGTACGTGGCGTTGTTGTCACTTGGGACTCCTTTGGACTCGAGGTCGAGAGCGGCTGTGTTGTCGCCCACGCGCTGAAGGACACATTTGCTGACCTTCACGTTGTATGTGGCGCCGTTATCTTTCGGGACTCCGTTACCCTGGAGGAGGATGCTGGCGTTGATGTCGGCAATCATCTTGACTAGAGGTCGTTGATGGTGGTGTTGTAAGGAATGTGGTTTTGGTTTTGGTGTTGA
This sequence comes from Teratosphaeria gauchensis, assembly GCA_007113925.1. Taxonomy (NCBI): domain Eukaryota; kingdom Fungi; phylum Ascomycota; class Dothideomycetes; order Mycosphaerellales; family Teratosphaeriaceae; genus Teratosphaeria; species Teratosphaeria gauchensis. The sequence goes on along the minus strand of VCMR01000013.1, from coordinate 1,072,204 downwards.
TTTTCTGTTTTATCGAAGAATTTAAAATCTGGAGAAGAGATGGAGGATGTGGGAAGATGCTGACTTATGTATTGTCCGTGGGTCTTCCCACGTGAGTTCTTGCACGCGGGTCGAGAAGCCTGCTGAATGCTTGGTGGAAATGGAGTCGGGAGACAATGAGTGCGCTTAGTATTGTTGTGCTGTCTACAAGAGGAAGGCACGTCAAGAGGGCGGCTTTATGGCCTTTGTACCCGGCAGCTTCGGATTGTCGTCTTGACAAAGGGTGACTCGGCTCGAACGATCATGCAACAGGTATTGAGCAGTGTGTCTGGTGGTGTGGCAGATCGCTAGATGAGGCAAGCGCGAGCGAAAGCGCACTGCGGATCCAAGCAGGATTACACGGGTAGGATTACACGGTTCAGAAAGGCGGAGCCCAAGACGATCCCGTGCCCTTGCGCACGCAGAATCCAGACTGCGACTATATCTTTGACTTTATAATGATCTAGACCATCCTCGTCTTCAGCCTCGCAACTTTTCTGATGATCAACCGGTGGCATCATCGGGACACCAAAATCCATAAGCGAAAGCGATATGAGACCTCGCGTACATGCTCAACCGCATACTCTAGGCCGCTTCCAGGTGATCCAGCGCAGCGCACCCACTGCTCCGCTCTCTTCTAGCTGTCACCTGCATGGTCTTGACTCCAGCCAGTGTGGTTTCTTGCATGACCATCAGGACTGCCGCGTCGCCCGCAAGCATTCTCACGAACGAACGAGACTAAGCTGATCCTCGGGACTTGTAAGTCTGCCGTCGAGCGTCTGTATGCTTCTCAGTAGCGACATCTGACAGCTTCGTGCCTGTGATCATCCAGAGAACAGGTGCAGAGCACGCTGAGTGCGGCTTGAAAGGACTTAAATGGCGGCCGTGATCCAATTGTATCAATGTCAGAGGAATCCTGCTGGAGCACATGCACAAGTCGGTGTTGATTGCAGCCATGCACTATACCTGTTTCCCCGCAAGAGCTGCAAAGTCATTGATGGCCCCAGCCTCCACCGCCAGGCGTGCTGATCTGGATGTATTCGCCAGGTTGCAAATCAATGATCGCTTTTCCACCAAGACTGATCTCTGTAGGCCCATCCATGCCCTCCTGCGTCTTGACCACCACGTCCCTGCCAGGCTTTCCATCTTTGCCTCCTTCCATGCCATAAGGAGCGAATACCCGGCGATCACTCAGGATGCTAAACTTCAACGGCATTCTGGCCTCAATCTCCTTAGTCACGCCATTGCCGCCTCGCCACTTCCCATTGCCGCCCGAATCGGCACGAATGACGGAGCGTTTGACCAGCACCTGGGTTCGTTTCTCTCCTACTTCGGGATCTGTCATGCGGGTGTTAGTGGAGTGTACTTGCGTTGCATGCTCGCCATGCCACCCAGGTCCTGCGCCACAGCCACCTCCGATAGCCTCGCCATAGTTCCATCCAGGCGTCACTGCACCGGTCGCGGGATCGCGCCCTCCTGTGCCCCATCTAAAGCTGCTCGCGCATCCCTGGAATGCAGCAACAACGCCAAAGGCTTTAAGAATGGTGTCAACGACCCTCTGACTGGCTATGGTGCTGCCGCAAATGGCGACTCCAGGACCTGGGTTGGGGATGCTCTTCTTAGGAACTTTGATTGCGATCGGTGCCAGACAGCCTTCATTCAGTGGTATATCCATGTCAAGCAAACAACGCAAAACCTAGATGACGGCTGAGAGTTATATGGAAATTGGCGAGTTGAAATTGCTCCAGACCTGCGGTCCCGTGCCGTCGAAATCGAACGTTGCAGAGCCTATGTCAGGGTCTATACTGATCTGGATTTTGATAGGCGTGCCATCGTCGTAGTGATCAATCGCGGTCAGCGGCCCAGGTCGACTCTTTGCCAAAGCCTGCAGAAAGGTACGGTCAGCACTTTCTGCGTTCCCTTGGATACCCTCCATGGCCTGATGTACCGAAACAACACCTGCCTCGTCGCACAATCTCTTCAGCAAGCTCAGTCCACGTTGATTTGCTGACATTTGTGCCTCCAGGTCAGAAGTATTGTCTGAAATCCTTCTTGTCGGCGCACAACCTGGCTTACTTCCAGCTTCGCTGAAAGCATCACGGACGGCATTCTCCAAGAACTTGCCACCAGTCGCGATCTTCATGCTTTCCACACTTATGCCTTCTTCCCACATCATTTTGCTCCCGGGCATCATACTGGTGACGCCTTTGCCACCGATATCGGTGTGATGACCTCTACTTGCCACATAAAATGCGATGATCCTGTTGATGAAGCAGGGTGTGACCACTGTCAGGTCCGGCAGATGGGTGCCTCCCCACTCAGGGGGATCTGTTAGGAGGAAATCACCGTCCTCTAGTCTGCCTTCCCAATGGCGATGCTGCGCCTGAATTGCAAATTGCATACTACCTAGATGGATGGGTGTGTGTGGTGCGTTCGCAATCAGCTTCCCATCTGGGGAGAATATAGCACAAGAGAAGTCGAGGCGCTCACGAATGCTGGAAGAAATCGAAGTGCGCTGGAGTGTGTTGCCCATTTGCTCTGCAATAGACATGAGTCTGTGTGCGAACACAGACAGATGGACCGCATCCATGGTTGCAGGAGCTTTTTCAGTTACAAGACTACCACTTTTCTCCATAATGATGTGGTCACTCAATACATATGCCATGAATGAGGCCTGCATTAGAATAGTCTGGGTGGCATTGATCATGATGGCTGGACCGGCTATCTGAGTGCCTCTCTCTACTTGCGACAGCATGGATACCGGGACATGCAGCCATTGGCCGTTGAGGTAGACTGTTTGTTTGACGGTAGAAATACCTTGAGCTCCATTAGACTTGGCCCTCTCGCGCTCTGATCGATAAGAGACATGCTCTTCGGCAGCAGTGACAGACGAGGCTGTGCCGCGGACGCTGATAGCGTCGACCACGATCTTTCGATCCATGGTGAAGGCGTATTTTCGAGTGTGCTGCGAAGTGAAGGCTCGAGCATAATCATTGTCTCTAGGTGATGAGATGCTCAGTGTAGTGTCAGTACCAAAGTAGCGCATGTGGGTTGTGACATCAAGAGCCGCAGAGGATGCAGTTGCTCCTTGCCCTACCAAATCTGCCAACACCGCATGCTTCAAGCCTTCTGCTCGCGCTCTAAGCGCCGCAAATGTGGTTGGCGACCAGATCCCCGAGTAAGGAGCCCGGACCTCCGCCTGGAGTTGTGCTTTCGAGATGCCATAAGCGGACAGCAGCGAGGAGTGCTTATGTATGAGTATATTTTCGATAGCCAGTCTCTCAGCAATTGCGCAAGCACGCTGGCCTCCTGCACCACCAAAGCTAACGAGGTTATGTTTGGCAGGATCGTAACCACGGGCTTCTGTGGCGTTGCGGATAGGTCTGATCATTGCCTCGTTCGCGACGTCAAGGAAACCGAGAGCAAGATCTTCCACAGATTTATCCTCCTTTGTAACTTAATTGTAGTCCGCTGCAAGCGCAAGAAACCTCGTCTTGACAATTTCAAGGTCCAATGGCTCATCAGCATCCTTGCCGAAGATTGCAGGAAATGAGGACATGACTAGTCGTCCTAGGAAAAGATTTGCATCCGTCACAGTCAGTGGTCCTCCGTTCCAGTAGCACGCTGGTCCAGGGAAGGCGCCTGCACTTTCTGGCCCTACAGCGAGCAAGCCATTTCGCAGAGACAAGATCGAGCCTCCGCCAGCAGCAACAGTAGCAATATTTAATGACGGAGCGACGATGGATCGATCCGCAATTGTCTTCTGATAGTATCTTCATTTGGCTTTTGTAGAAGTCGTACCAGCTCACCAGAAGCTGTCTTGAGAACACTAGGATTCCTTTGCAGATCGGACTTCTTTGGCGGCGTGGGAATGAGATCATAGTCTTCCACAGTCACCCGCTCATCGATCTCGATAACGATTTCGTGGGTCGCTTTCGGCTTGACCACCTTGAGGTCGAAGAGTATCGGTCTGGTCTGGTCGCCCACGATGCAGACGTCTCGAAATCCTTCCGTGGTGGCAAACGCAAATCTTTCGCCTCTCTGCTCTAGCAATGCGTTGGTGGCAATCGTGGTTCCAATCCTACAGCTTGCAATTCTTGACCCATCTAGCTTCTGGCCCACAGGAATGATGCGTCCCTCTACTTTTTCCAGAATCCTCCGGATCTCTTCTGTGGGTGCATCGGCATAGTGTTGCGGATTCACCGAGAGCAGCTTGAAAATAACATCTGGTCGTCCTGGCACTTGTGCGATTACATCGCAAAATGTGCCACTACGATCAATAGATATTCGAATGCTGGCATCTTCCTCGTTGTGCGAGACAAGGCACTCGCCGTTCCGAAAAGGAGAGCCCATGTTCATGGCCTTTGTAATGCTGTTTCAGCCAGAAGGTGTTCCCACCATCGAGTGGTCAAGCACGGAAAGCGAGAGGTCAGTCAAAGAACATCTTGCTAACAGAGCCGCCGATGATCGAAATCTAAGTCGGCTAGTTTAGTCGCCAGAATCCCTGCCTGATAGGCCAAGCTCCATAGTATTACCCACGTTATCTGGACGGCCTACCTTTGAAGATTACGTGCCTAACAAGGCCCTGCGCTGTGATAGTATAAGGCAGTTGTGCGCCTGTGCGGCTCGGGGATCCGACTGGCAGTAGGTGGTGATAGTCTTACTGCAACTTCGGAACATTGCAGCAGTATGTCCAGCAACACACAACAGAGCAAGCATGACGCCGTGGTTGATGCCGCGTCACTGGGCCAAGAAGAACAACCACAGACGACCGGCGGTGCAAGCCCAGGCATAAGGAAAAGCAGCTGGTTGAGACGGCTGATCTGGGACTCCCTTGACAAGCCTCCCAGGAACGGGCCTTCGTCAACAAGGCAGGTTGGTTCATCATGTCTTACGCCTGCATAGGATACTTTGTGAATTATCTCGACCAGCAGAAGTAAGCAGTGAACTCTACCATCGCTGTGAAGTAATGTGTGACTGACCTGTCTGAGTGTGACGAATGCCTATGTGAGCGGCATGAAAGAGGACATCCACATGTCAGGCCAGGACTACAGTCTCTTGCAAACCATGTTCACCAGCGGTTACGTCGTCGGCAATCTTGCGTCACAGCTTACAATGCTGAAAGTCCGTCCTTCAATCCTGCTTCCTACTGTAGATTTCGCTTGGAGTATCCTCGTCATGGCCATGGCCGGTGCGCAGAACCTCTACACTTTGCTGGTGCTTCGATTCTTCATTGGTATACTCGAAGCGTCAGCATTTCCTGGTATCAACACCCTGCTTGGAAACTGGTACAAGCCCGAAGAGCTTGGCAAGCGAGCCTCGATATTCATTGCCAGCTCTGCAGCGGGCAGTATGTTCTCAGGCTACCTTCAAGCCGGTCTCTATTCTGGCATGGACGGTCGATGTGGTCTCGCCGCCTGGCGCTGGTTGATGATCTTCGATGGCATGATTGGCATTCCGATTTGCATTTACGGGTACTTCGCCGTGCCAGATAGTCCAGCAAACACTAGAGCGCTCTGGCTCAAGCCTCAGGATCGAGAAATCGCCAAAGCCAGGATGGAGCAGGTAGGTCGGAAACTAGCCGGGAAGTTGACTTGGGAAACCATAAAAGAGGCACTGAGTATGTGGCCTATGTACCTGTTCCCGATTGCATTCGCTTGCCACGTTCTCGGGATCCGGATCTACAACTATTTCAACATATACCTGGAGAGTACTGGGACATATTCTGTGGAGGCTGTCAGCAATATTCCGACGGCCGGGTTTGGCTATCAAATCGTCATGACTCTCATATACGCTTGGGTCAGTGACTATTTTTAAGCTCGATGGTGGGTTATATGCATTGCTTGCCTGATGTCCATGATCGGCACCATTATCCTTAGTGTATGGCCGCAACAAAATACCTCGGCAATACTGGCAGGCTGGATCATGACTTATAGCGAGACGGGCGCTGGAGCTCTGATCATGACAATGGTCAACGAGGCCTGCAGCTTCTCGAGCGAGCATCGTATAATCACTCTCGGATGGACGGAGGCGTTCTCCTACGCAATGAATGCATGGGTAATCCTGTTTGAATACCCGTCGGGAGAGTCGCCGTACTTCAGTGTGGGCTATGAGCTGGCAACCATGTTCTTCGCGCTCGAGATTGTTGTCGTCGCATTGATAGCATATTGCATGGTGAGGTGGCCGCCAGGGACAACACATTCGTATTTGTGACACCAGTGTTCACATTTTGTAGCATCAATACAGCCAAGCCAGGAAAACGCTTCAGAACAGAGCGAGACCGAGAGACCCGCCAGACAGTAATCAGCGTATGACGTCTCGATCTCAGCCCATCCGCCCTCACTTCTCCTTCAACCTCAAATGATACGTCTCCAACTGGGCCTCCGTCATCCGGCTCGGACTCCTCACCAACAAATCCTCTCCCCTGCCGCTCTTTGGAAAACAAATCACATCCCTTACGCTCTCCCTACCCAGCATGACCGCCACCAGCCTGTCAAAACCCAACGCCATACCCGCATGCGGCGGACACCCAGCCCTCAGAACCTCAATCAGATGCTCGAAATCTTTCAGTCTTTCTTCCGACATCTTGAGAATCTCTCGGAATATCAAGGTCTGCATCGCGGCATTGTGAATCCGACGAGATCCGCCGCCGAGTTCAACGCCGTTGACGACGAGGTCATAGTGATCAGCCTTTACTGCGCGGGGATCGGTGAGGAGGAGATCAACGTCGGCGGCGGTCTTGGGTGCGGTGAAAGGGTGGTGAGTGGAGGCTATGCCAGCTGCGCCGCCCTGACCGGGGTCGGAGTCATTGGTTGGCGAGAAGAGCGGAAAGTCGGTGATCCAACAGAAGGCGAACCCTTTGGGTGCAGGAATGAAGCCTTGTTTCACAGCGGCCTTGTGAAGAGCTAGTCGAAGGGCACCGATGGGCGTGGACCCGCCTGAGAACGGTTCGTTCTTGCGGGCTTGCAAAATGACCAGGTCGCCGTCTTGGAGTTCGAGCATTTCTTCTACCTGCTCTGCTGCTTCGAAGCCAAAGACCTGCAGACCTTGGAGGGGCTTGCGGGTGTCGAAAATGAAAATGCCAGGCTGTCCATCCTCGTTGCGTATGAATGGCTGGGATTCTGGTGAGTCCATGAACGCATTGACAAACTTGCGCGTGTCGTTGGGATCATCGGACAATGATAATTTCATGACTTCAACAATTGGGTCAGTCAAAGGACCGATCTTCCGGACGAGGTCAACTGGTAGCATATATTCCACCCTCATAATCTCAAGCCCAAGTCGAATGTCTGGCTTGTCTGAGCCATACGTTGACATCGCTTGCTCATAGGTAAGACGTGGAAATGAATTGGGCAAGTCTTTGATCTTGAGCAATTTACTCCACACTGCTCGGACAGTGTCCTCAATCGTGCGCATAACATCTTCTCCACTAGCGAAAGCCATCTCTAGATCGACCTGAGTGAACTCAGGCTGCCTGTCAGCGCGCAGGTCTTCGTCTCTGAAGCATCTGGCGACCTGCATATATCGCGGTATGCCGCTAGCCATGAGTATCTGCTTGTACTGTTGTGGGCTTTGCGGGAGGGCATAAGCCATGCCTGGGACGCGGGTAGGAACCAGGAACTCACGCGCGCCTTCCGGGGTTGACTTGAACAGCAGTGGAGTTTCAAACTCCTCAAAGCCATGTTCATCAGCTAAGTGGTCTCGAATGAAGCGAGCTACCTTGCTTCTGAATCTCAGTGCAGCCCGAAGACTGTTGTCATTTCGAATCTGCAAGTGTCGCTGCTCGGGTGCAAAGACTTTCTCGTCGGTCACCATGAGATCGCTTGGGAACTCGTTGAGTGGTATCACGTTTTCAAGCTTGATCTCCACTCCAGTGATAGTGGTGACTGCTCCGTCACCAGGAGGGCTGTTTACAGCCGAAGTGCCAGTCTTAGGAGCCTGTCGTCCTTTCACGGTGCCTTCGATGACCACAGGTGTGTGGCTCTGGAGATTCTGAAGCAGGTCATGCGGCAGACTGATGCTGTCGGCATCTTTGGTTACGCTGGACACTACCTGCACTATGGAGCCCAGATCTCGGTCATGCAACTCGGCGAAGGCAAGACGCTTGTTCGCTGTCCTTCTGTTGCCCAAGTAGCCATGGAGGGTGACCTGCCGATCGATCCATTCCTGGCCATTGGTGGCAAGATCCGCGAAGCTGCAGTTTGCAGATGGGAATGCCAACGTTCGCTTGAAACTTGCCAAGACTTCATTGCTGTCAGGTGAAGCCCTGCTCGTAGCCGATGATGTCCCTGAGAAATGATTGGTGGATCCCAATGGCTTGAATGAGTGATTTTCACGGAGGTATAGCCAGGCAGAGGTCCTGGATGCTGGCCGTCTGCACCATGTCAATGCTCGGACGGCGGTCGCGGCAGGATAGCCACGCCGCAACAGCATCAAGCTACGAATGAGCAACGTGTTGTCCTGTCAATGGGCGCTGTGTCAAGTATTGTCTTTTCGACAATGCAGTACTGATGTCGAGGTTGAATCCTCGCCCCGCACGGACCATCAATGCCGAGAAAGGCAACTTGAGTCGGCTAGCAACGATGTTTACTTTCGGAATCAACATATATCGAGAATGATTAGCGACCATCATGCCTTCGACGAGGCACATAGTGACTGACCAGCCTTATTCAGCATCGAAGTTCACCTTCCCACCCCATGACCACATCCTGATCACGACACCGAGCACAATCTACGCCTGGGACGCGGCGGGCCTACACACCATCTTCACGAGAAGCAGAAACGGCATTGTCGCTGCTCGAGAGGCCAAGGATGGATCAGGCATCTTGGCGGTGGCAGACAAACATGTGGTCATTCTGCATGATACAAAGCGTGGACAAGAGCAGTCATGGGGCTTGCAAGCGGACGAAGACGAAGTGCGCCAGCTAGAGTACGCGCAGGATGCAAGATGGCTCTACCTGTCCACGAGCCTCACGAACGACGTGCAGAAGTACTCGACTGAGCGGTCCAGGCTTATGAGTCCGATGCAGTCACACCCGAGCGCTCCAGTTGCGCTTGCCGTTTCACCCACGGGGCACTTGATGGTGTCGGCTTCAGACAAACCACCCGTCGTGTACTTGAAGAGCCTTCAGCACAACACACACCCGATCCTGATCGAGCCACGTGCATCAAGCGCTGCTGTATGCGCAGTCGCATTTCACTCAGAGCGCCCGAATATCTTCCTGCTCGGCTTCAGAGACGGCACAGTAGCAGCATACGATGCCACACGAATCAGCAGGAAGGACCGAGGTTCTTTTTCGAATCAGGAGATTGTCAACGATGGCGAGATAGCGCACTTCACAAGCTTGCATCGCACGACCAGCAAGACGGTCTCAAGTGGTGGCACAGTAAGCAGAAATGCATCGATCGCTGGCGCTGCCTTCCTCCAAGGCTACAAGTCGCGTGTCGTCACTATTGGCAGTGATGGGAGATGCAGGCTTGTCGACTTCGCCGATGGAGGCATCATCCTGAGATCGTGGCATGCGAGGGCGCCGTTGACTTCTGTGTCGGTTTTGTCGCTCCGGGAGCTGTCAGCAAGCGGAGCACGATCGAAGCGAAGCACTTCTCACGCCGAGAGCTTCACCATGGGTGGCCCTACAAGTACGAATAACTTGATCGCCGTGAGCCGTGTAGATGGTAAAGTGCAGATCTACGATTCGGTTGGCCTGCTTCTGGAGCAGAAGACCATCAACGAGGTCGGGGAGAAGATCTTGAGCGTCGAATGGGTGAAGGGCCCATCACCTGCTCCAATTGCTGCTGGGCCAACTGTCCGCGAGATGAGTTGTGACTCGCCAACACTGCCGGTCGTCATGCCCCAACCAGATCACCATTTGGCATCAGTCATCGCTGTGCCGGTCGTGCAGCCGAAATCTAATAACAGACGACGGAGCACGCTTGATCGGACAACGGCTGCGCGTCAAGCCAGCGGGCTACTAACGCAACAGCCAAGTGCACGATCTGATCGCCGTTTCACGGTCCATCCTGATGAAACTTTTAGCGAGGAGGGCACGATCAAATATACACCGAAGACAGAAATGGAGCCAGACTACGTGCCAGCTGCGAGCAACTTCCTTGACCTGTTCTCACCAGTCAAGGCTGCAGAATCGCCGAAGCCTGAACCACCACAGAAGCGACTCACAAGCCCACGTGCTCGACCACGAATATCAAGTCAGACTTTCAACAGCCCAGCTCAACACTTGAATCTCGACAACCTCAAAACCAACGACTTGGCACCATATACGAGACGCGAAGGACTGGAGAAGCCAACGCTGAAGTCTACCAGGACTGGCGGTATGCGGCGAGCAAGTCCCCCAATCTCACCACTCAGCAAACGGCACATCAGCTTCAAGCCAATGCAGAGACCAAGTCTTGATCAGGCTCACGCTAGAAGCATGCCTGCTGTTGCTCCAAACGAGAACGCCAAAGTGCTTGCAGATTTGAGAAAGATGAGTCGACCCAATTCAGCGGCCCAAGGCAGTGTTTTGGCGCGGTATGCAGGCAGCAAGACAAGTACGCATGCAACGGCCGAGTCAGCCAAACCCTTGCCGCCAACACCTCAAGTACAAGAGCATTCTGCTCTTGGAACGAGATCACATCACCGCTGGCTCAACCACGGTAAAGAGAAGAAAAGGCCACGCGTGGGCATAGCCAAGCAGAAATCCTGGCATCCTGGGAACGTGTTGGAGCGGGAGTCAACCTGGCCTACAGATTCGATGCTCGAAGAGTCGCTCGAAGCAGATGACATTTGGATCACTGATGCGTCAGAAAAAGAGAAAGAGACGTCTCAGCGCCGTCGCATGGCGCCGCTGCTTGGTCGGCCACCCGGTCGACAGACTTCACGGTCAAGGGTAACATTGCAGGGCACGACGAGCACCACAAACGCACCAGCACCAGCTACGGCGACTGATCGGATGTCAGGAGCTACACTGCAGCATCTAGACGGATCTGCGACTGACAATTTCTCGACTGCTCAGTCGCACGTCTCACCCATTGGTGCTTTCTCTCCCGGATCAGAAGATATCCGCCAGCTATTCCCCCGCGCCTCTTCGTTGTCGCCAAAGCGCAAAACAAGCCCAGACAAGCGTACACATCGCTCTTCTCGGTCTCCGCAGGTACTTCAAGAGATTGCGGGGAATAGCCTGGCGAGGACGAAGTCGGAGGCGAAAAGTCCTTGGGCGAAGGCCAAGGCGGTGAAGTTCCGGCAGTACACTGCGGAACGCGAGAACCCTGGAACAGCAAAGAGCCCGGCGAAATGCTCCAATTGTGTGGAGAACAGCTCGAGGATCTCGTCGTTGGAGGATGAGCTCGCAAGGGTGAAGGGTGAGGTTATGGTCATGAAGGCCGCGATGCGAAGGGCCGGCATGCCGTTGCCAACTTCAATGCGGGTATTGCGATGAGGTGAATGTCATGACTTGCTTTTGCTACAGATGGCTGTTTTGGCGAGGCGTGGGGGGTGAATTACTATACATGCAGAATACCCAGGGTGTACTTACGAAGAGCATTACATGAAACCACACCCGAGAGAGACGTGAACGAAGAGCGTAAAGTTGCACTCGAAATCGCGTGCTTTTCACGCTGTGGTGAAGTTGCGATGCAGTGCTACATGAACGTGATCATGTTACCAATGACTGTTGTAAAAAATGCAGGGACTGGCGCTAGCTGGTAGGCTTAAGCTACAATTGCAGCTCCTGCTATTGATAGTCTGGTAGGGTAGGACAATGGGATCATGAGTCCGCAGGGCCAATTGTCCGCGGCGCAGACGTGAGGACGCATTCCGGCATTCTTGTAATCGAAAGCTCGACCTTTGGCAGTCCATGAATTTGCAAGCGAAGAAATACGTGACCGTCTCAGAATATCGGTATCAACATCAGGCATAGAACCAATACTGCGCCGAGTACGGTATTTGTACATCGCCCGCCTGGGTACATGTTGGTGCCGTGCCTGCGGCAGTCTCCACCCGATAAACATAGTTTGCAGCACTGGTGGTCCTCCCACTACCATCGTTCCCCAAGTACAGCCACTGGACAGCCCCAGCCTGATTCGCGCCAGCATAAGCGTTAGACGGTGGGCTGGCCTTGTTCTCCACCGTGGCGAAGAGCACGTTCGGATTTTGTACCGCTGACCCGTCTAAATGGAAGGTCGGCGTCGAATCCGTGAAAAAGTGCTCGCCCAATCTCGGGAGAGCCAACAGGTTGACAGTGTCGGCACAAGAAAGAGGCCCGGCCGAACAGCCGAGAGTCTGCTGCGCAGATTGGTACGCTTGTACGTAGGTGCTGGTGATGTTGGCGAGCATTAAAGTGGAAGTGCTTGAGGCGGAGAACAGGCGAGCATAGGCTCCTACTGCTGTTGGCGTGGCGCCAGATGCGGAGCAGGTGTAGTTCTGCGTGCCTAGGCCGACGGCGATGTAGAGGGGTGTTGATGACGGGGGCAAGGGAAGATTATTGCCGATGTCGCTGTCTAGAGTTTGGGTGGTTGGGGTAGTCCCGGTAGCCGTGTTGAGCGCAGACGATGCCATGGCAAGGATGGATGAGAGGAGTTGTGGTATTGGTGCCATGATTGTGGTTTGCCTCGTGACGTTCGTAGTGCGTGGTGCTCGTGCTTCTGGTAAACGCTATGGTTTCTCAAGGATGAACGATCGAGAGTTTTGCATTTGGGACATGGACTCCTTGGATATAGATACTAGCAAGACTGGCAAGCAGGATTTGCACCATGAATAGACCTGCCCGAAAGGTCACGCGCTTCGAAATGCTATTCTTGTTGGACTCCGCTAAAACCGACATCTTGACAGCCGGAAGCAGAGCACTAGTGTACAACATGATACGCATTCGGCATGGCAAGGCTCTGCTTATTGGTGGACCAAAGAATGCTCGGCGGTTGTAGAAGTATGTTCTGCGGGCTGGCTTGCTGCCGACCGGGTGGAGTTGGGAGGTATGAGCGCTTGTAAAGGCAATTGATGAACTCAGGCGCCATCATCCTGGCAAAAAGCAGGTATTTCTGTTGAGGTGTGCATTGCAAACCCGGATACACGGCTTCTGATACAGAAAGCTACATGTTAGACGTGTGTGGTTGTTTAGCTTGGCGCCTCCAAGTGCTGTAAGCGCCCAGTGGAGCACATGCTCGGCATAACGCGGTAAAAGCGTCACTAGCGTGTTTCAGCGTAGAACCTCTTTTTGGGACAGCGACCAAGCGGTTTGCGACAGATATTGTAATGAGGCGAGCCGACTTCTGATAGCGTTTCGAGTGGGCATCCTCAAGATACATTTTGAGCTTTCGCGAGGTTGGAGGCCAAATACTGCCGAACAGTACATACACCCCGCTCAAGGTGCCTCAATGCTATCCTCTTCGACGCGGACACCAACCTGCACAGGAACAGGATTAGATGCACCCATTTGAGTATGAGACGACGCGTCACCTCTTGCCTGATGAGTCATCATTGAGATGCCAGCCAGAGCTGCGCCCAGATGACCATAATCCGCCAGACGCTTTCGACCGAAGATCTGGACGTCCTCGCCGTGCGGCCAGACCAAATTGCCAGTACGCAATGCGAAGTAGACAGATAAGCCTAGGGCTCCTGTTGACAAGCCCAAAATGGTGGGCCAGAAGCGAGACCAGACAGACTGCCTCACGTCGCGTGCGTGCACGATGGTTGTTGTCGATGGCGCAATGAGCGGGACGTGTGAGAGCAGCTCTGTGACGGTGCCTGTGATAATCTCGCCAACTGAAGATGCTGAAGGACTGCTCCAAGGTAAGGACATGCCGTTCGCTTTCTTATAATCCTCCTTTGAAGCTTCCGTTTCGAGATTCTGCAAGAATAGCACATCCTCCACCTTCGTTCGCAAGTTGAGCTGGTGGTGTATCCGCTCCGTATATGACACCAATTGGCCGTAATTCTTCTTGAGCGTCGCCGTCAACCAGTCTTGCGGCATATCTGGGTATAGCATCATAGCAAGATAGCCATAAAGCAAGCAATCGACCGCTGTCGGCTCGTTGCCACCAAAGAAATAGTCTCTGTTGCCCAGCATCTCCTGCAGCGGCTCGAAAAGGTTCTCGGCAAGGTTGTGCAGTTGAAATACAGCACTATGTTCGGGCCTTTTCAACAGACTGCTAACGGTGTCTTTCCTTGGCAATAATAGACTCGCTCGTTTCTGTGTCTCGGCTTCGAATTGCTTGCCTTCCTCCTTTCCCACCCCATCACCCAAACCCATGCTCTCGTGCACATTATCCACGTCAATGCTTGAGATGCCGAGATGTTCCGTGCGTACACGTGCAGCCGATCGTCGTTTGGGCGGTATGGTATAGTTCGCATGCCACGGCAAAATCTTGGTAAAGGCGGAGCGGGTGGTGCTGTAGTTCTCGAAAGAAACGTAGAGGGAGATATCAAGGAGCGTTTGGGCGCGGGATTGCAGAAAGGACGTCAGCGCGTTAGCGTTGGCATTGTCAGTCGATTGAGCATCGCATGAAATGAGGTGCCGCGCAATGTTGTTGAAACCATAGATTCGCTTGCCGTCGTCGACAAGCAACGGTAGGCGATCCTGCTCAGCGTGACTTGGGATGAGCCGGTACTCTGATGGCAGATGGAGCTGTAGAAGAGCGATTGCTGCCAGACACTCTGCATCGATCGAAGCCAGGCTAAATGCTGGACCTAGCACGTGCAGCTCCATGGTTGCTAGATACAAGATCACATGCTCGCAAGTTCACCATCAATGTTGCCTTCTGATATTTTGCATGACTCGCGCCTATTTCGGCATCATCCGGTGGGGCCGTGCTAGCGCCGACCGACAAGCATATCAATTTGTATCTTCTCTACAGAACTTCCTTTCCTTCTCATCCGAGTGAGTCCACTCCAGTCTACCCCTACGATGAGACGCATACCAACAAGCTACCAGATGCACGGGCATTACGCATATCAGTGAGGATTCGTCCGAGATTGCGTTTTTGCTAGGTAGGTCCATGTCGTCCTTAAGACGTGTCAGGCGGCACGAAGCTGACTTCTGCTGTAGTTGAAAACTATCAACTGACCGCTCCTGTTGGTCTTCGGATCGGCAGGGAATTTTTGTAACAGCCCACGCGCATCGGGCACGCTTTTCATCAGTTTGGTCGCCGACATGGCGACGGGCTGGAGATGGGCAGCATTGGGTACCGCATAACGACACGATGGCATCGCAGAGCGACAGCTCTTGACCGTCCATCACAATGCGTGGCCAGCAACAGGCAAGCTATCTGGACGACCTTCACAGCAGTGCACGAATTTGCTTGTGATTCCAGCGCGGAGCATGAAGCTCGGCACTCGGATATGCAACCCCGCCAAGTTTAGGTACATGCCGTTTGCTGATCTGAGAATCCTCGAGACTTTCTCAACAGAGGGCTTGTATTACTGCGTCCAGTATGAGCAAGTCGTCCAAATCGTCGGATCCAGTATGGACGCCTCGAAACGCAGATTCGACGCCGATGAGCCTGTACCGACAACATGTCAATCGCACCTATAACCTGACCTTGAAATCCACACACGACTTGCACAGATGGAGTGTAGAAAGTCCCCAAGAATTTTGGATCACTCTCTACAGATATCTCGAGCTCAAGCCATCACTGGCACCAGGTCTCACAAGAGCCTACGATGATACTGTGCCAATCTCAACCAACCCACTATTTTTCCCCGGCGTCCAACTAAACTATGCCGAGAATGCTCTTTTCGCCAATCCTGATCCAGACGCGATCGCGCTGGTCGGTGTACGGGAGGGCATGGATCTCACCAAAGAAGATGGCGAGCAGCTGACGTGGCGTCAATGTCGAGAGCAGGTACGCCAGGCTGCCAGTGCATTGCGTCGATGTGGTATCAAGCAAGGTGATAGGGTCGCAGCGCTTGTGGCAAATTCGATCTGGGCAATGATCTTGTTTCATGCAAGTGCGGCAATTGGTGCTGTGTTCACATGCATCAGTCCGGAGCTTGGTTTGGAAGGCTGTATTAGTCGACTGCAGCAGGTTACGCCAAGCATACTCTTTGCCGATTCGGATACTGTGTACAAAGGCAAAACCGTTTCGACGGCGACCAAGGTCAAGCAGATACTGGATCGTTTGTCGTCGAGACCACAAACTTTCCTTGTACCTGTGACGGCTCAACAGAACCCGCCTTACCCAATTATCGCCCAATTTATGGCGAAAGCGAGGCCGTCCGACCCTCTCACATTCGCACCGACTACATTCAATGACCCGTTGATGATCTGCTATTCCTCAGGGACGACGGGTGCACCTAAGTGCATCGTGCATCGACATGGCCTCATCATGCAGCTCAAAAAAATATCGATGATTCACAACTCAACGACCACGAAAGACGTGATTCTACAATACTCATCAACTTCCTGGGTAGTTTTCTACATCATGTGTGGATATTTTGCTTGTGGCGCAAAGACTATCGTGTACAATGGAAGTCCTATGTATCCAGATGCACGACAGCTGCTCAGAATGGTGGAGAAGTACAAGGTCACATACTTCGGCTCGAGTCCGAGATACCTGCTCGAAGTCGAGATGTCAAAATGCGTACCGAAGCAGGAGTTTGATCTCTCATCCTTGCGGATAGTCTATACGACCGGCGCGACCTTGTCGCCAGAACAGTACCGATGGTTTTACGCGGCGTTTCCGCCGGACGTTCACCTCTGCAACACGGCGGGTGGTACTGATACTGCGACATCGCTAATTGCAGCTGACCCCTGTGGTCCGATCTACGCAGGCGAGATGCAAGTCTTTGGGCTGGGCATGGATGTGGACATTGCGGATCCCAGTTCTGGCGACTCGATTATGCATGCTGGTGAGGCGGGTGAGATGATTGTACGCAAGGCTTTCCCGAGTATGCCGTGTTTCTTCTGGGGCGATAAGGGCGATAGGAAGTACAAGGAGTCATATTTTGAGCGTTTTGAGAAAATCGATGTTTGGGCGCAGCATGATTGGTTGAGTCGAAATCCGAAGACGGGAGGTCTAGTGATGCATGGGAGAAGTGATGGGGTGCTGAGTAAGTCTCGTACGATCTTCATGTCAGGACACACTATGCTTACAATATTCCAGATCCATCGGGCATCCGCTTCGGCTCTGGCGAGATCTACGCCATCGTAGAAGCAGCACCGCTCAACACATACATCTCCAACAGCCTCTGCGTTGGCCGTCGGCGCCCACAGGACAAGGATGAAGACGTCTTCCTTTTCGTGGTCATGGCGAAGGGCCATACCTTTACTCCCGAATTATCCAGGCACGTCAAGCAAGCTATCCGGCAAGCACTTTCCCCTAGACATGTGCCCAAATTTGTCATTGAGATCCCAGAAGTGCCGGTCACGATCAACGGGAAGAAAGTGGAGACGGCAGTCAAGCAGGTACTTGGTGGGAAGGATGTGGTACCTTCAAATACGGTGATGAATCCGGACATGATCGGATACTTCAAGAGGTTTGGAGACTTGGAGAGGGGGGCTAGAGAGAGTAAGTTGTAGGACGTATCGACGTTCATCTACTATCTATGCTTAGACGGTGCGCGTTGAGTTCCGTTGCGAGTAAATTGGCGAGGTGTTGACGAGGACCACATCGATATCACACGCCCAAAGGCCCGGCCAAATGCAATCAAGAGTCTAGACATCTTATTCAGTCCATCTAAGTGAAGACTCTGATCGAATGGACATGATCTGTTCGAGAGGATCGTTTGTGGTCACCATTCAGACCTGCCATGTTGACTCAATCTTGCTCGTGAGTGGGTTGGTAGTGCTCAGCCCTGGTGTCCAGGTTTTCGTCGAAGCTTTTTGATGGCAGTAAAGCCCTCCTCCAAGAGCTTAGGCACTCCTGGTCTCTACACCCTCGTTCTCGACAGCCTCGAGGTAAGGCAACAGACCTTCGCAGAGATAACCTTTATCAACTCTGGTTTCGCGCCTCTTGTCGTCAACATCCCGATTTCTGGCCTTTGATTTGGATATAGTTCGCCCCTGGCATCCAGGCCATCTGCGGAGGGTTTCTTGAGCGCCGCCAGATTGATATCGGCTGTTTTCGTTGCTAAGCAACGACACTCAAAGTACCATGCCGACGTGTTACTGACACTTACCTGGAAGCGGAACTTATATGACAGCACCACAGAGCATGAGTAGTACCAGGAGCTTGAGCTGCATGTCTGGAGACTTTGTCTTTCGAATTGTCGTCAAGCCAAATGCACTGGAACGGGATCTAGGCACGAGCAATGAGCAGGAGGATTCTCCATACTCTGACCGGTAGCATCAGCAGCTGATCGGTCGTATGAGGAACGATTGGAGCTCTGCCGAATGATGTCTCGCATCCTTTTTACTGTCAGGTGGACTGCTTTAGATCTTCTTGCCGTCAGGAGTGAAGATCGTGTAGAGTTGCAAGGTTCGTGCAAGGTTATCTTACTTTCCGACCTAAATTGCAACCTCGCGATGGATAATCGATTGGTTGAGCCCACGGACCGCTTACGGTTGCCTTTACACTATGCCTATCCTTAGCCTCTGAGGAATGCTCCTCTCAGTCCGGTCGAACATCGACGCTGTCGCTGGATCGGCCAGGTCTATTGCAGCGAGATCATGGTGTCACTGAAGCGCTCTTCTGCCATAATTTCTCCACACAGATGCTAGTAGTGCCATGATCGATGGATGTAGACTTGAGGCACATATGCGTCTAGTGAGACGCGTCTACTTTACTGTTTGAAATAGGGCAGCACTATCACTATGGCGACCTTAAAAGTAACATAAGAATGACTTCCAGACCAATAGGCGAATTAGTGTAGTCATCAACAATTGCCACGGCTG
The DNA here is from genome assembly GCA_007113925.1 of Teratosphaeria gauchensis. Classification (NCBI taxonomy): domain Eukaryota; kingdom Fungi; phylum Ascomycota; class Dothideomycetes; order Mycosphaerellales; family Teratosphaeriaceae; genus Teratosphaeria; species Teratosphaeria gauchensis. The sequence goes on along the minus strand of VCMR01000013.1, from coordinate 1,053,362 downwards.
TCGTATGCAATATTCTACCAAAGACTAGCAAAACTCAACTTATCTGTGTCAGTCGACCATTGCCGACATTATGGCTGCCCAATGCCGCCTCTGATTGTCTGAACTATACCCGCAATACACATCTTCCGCATCAACGACAAGACTCCAGAGAGAGTTTGCCGAGGAAAGAGGTGAAATGAAGCCGCAGCATCGGCTATCCTTCATTCTCGTCGGACCCATCGCATTGGCAGTCGGCACATGCTGAGCCAGCGGCCTCTCACATCCTCAGGTTCACTCTGGCGCTTCCCTTGATGTTTCAAAATCCGGCAGTGAAGACTCGTGACCGTGGAAGTGTTATGTGCCTGCCAGAAGCTTGATAAGACTGATCTGGCAGGCCATGGAGCTAATAAGGGCCGTCTGGATATTGGGTCCTGTCTCGCTGGTCTGTCCGACCAGGTATATTAGGTTGCAACATGTCCCGTAATCTGGAAAGCCAGTGCGCGCGAGTGGGTTGAAAGCTCTATAAGCATTCAAATTACGACAGCTGCGTTCATGTCTAGCCGAGCTGGACCGGGTGGCTGTGTGCAATACGCCATCAGAATGCCATAGCAACAGCAAACATGATCATGAGATATCCGGGGATATGCATCGCAAGCTGAGTGCAAAACCGAGCCATAGGACGCCTGACGCGTCGTGACATGGAGTGGATGGAGGTAAAGACCAATCCACGTGGAGTTTCACATGCATAGCGCATGGATAGCTAGCCGTTCCGCCTTATCAAGATGGGCATGACATAGCACATCAACCTCGAAATACCGTTCACTCATGCACTTTGCAGGCTTCACATTCGTCCCGTGAGCTTGCCAAGTCATGCCGCAGCCACCAGACTGAACGAGCAGGACCTCATCGCCCCATCCACCTATCCGGCCGCTTCAACTGCGCCACCACCCACAGCGCCTAGTGTCACACGACCGCCTTCAACGCCGGTCCTGTGGCACCATGAAGCAGACCATCTACACCAAGATCTTCGAGCGCGAGCTTAGCTCTCCCGCTGTCCGCACGCCCCAGCTCGCATATCGATCGCTCTACAGCCAGCCGTCCTTCATCTCCGACCTCGATATTGTGAATGAGCTCGACGGCCATTCGGGCTGTGTCAACGCGCTGTCATGGTCCAAGACGGGCAACCTACTTGCTTCCGGGTCGGATGACCAGCATCTAAACATCCACCAGTACTTGCCACGTGACGATGGATCAAAACAATTCAAGCTGGTCACGACGGTGGCTACTGGACACACCCAGAACATCTTCAGTGTCAAGTTCATGCCAGGCCATGATGACAGAATATGTGTGACTGCCGCAGGCGACGGCGAGGTGCGGGTGTTCGACTTGGAGTACAGTGGTGGGGCACGAGAAGCCAGCATGGCCAGCAGCCTGGCGAGTGAGGGCCGGAGAAGAGGCAGGAACAACGTCTACAATGGTGTGCGGTATCTCAGCGATGGTGACACAGATTGTAGAGTGTACCGTAGTCATGGCGACAGAGTCAAGAGGGTCGTCACGGAGAGCTCGCCATTCCTCTTCCTGACGTGCTCCGAGGACGGCGAAGTTCGACAGTGGGACCTGAGGCAGCCGTCTTCAGCTTACCCTGCCCCCAGAGGCAGCAGGTGGAGCGCAGACGCAGATAATGGCGTTCCTCCTGCTCTGATATCGTACAAGCGCTACAATCTGGATCTCAACACCATCTCTTGCTCGCCATCTCAGCCACACTACATTGCCCTTGGTGGCGCACATCTTCATTGCTTCCTCCATGACCGCCGTATGACAGGACGTGACAGACTACGGGAGGCCGGCAAGCCACTGTCACCGGCAGCCAGCAGGTCTAGCGAGGACGAGGAGCTTATGGCGCAGGCCACTCAGTGCGTACGAAAGTTTGCACCTCGCGGTCAGCAGCGCATGAAGCGGACGGAGAACGGGCATATCACTGCTTGCAAGATCAGCGATGCGCGACCTGATGAGATGGTGGTGAGTTGGAGCGGCGATCACATCTACAGCTTCGATTTGGTCCGCAGCCCGGATGCGCGAGAGCCTGAGACCACAACTTCGGTCAGGAAAGGTTCGGGCAGCAGAACGAACGCTGGCCACGACAAGAAAAGGAAGCGCAAGGCAGCTTCTGACGATTCTCTCAGTAAGCAGGAGTCGAGTGCGAGAGGCTCGTCTCGACCGCGTACGGAGTCAAATAATGATGGTGAAGGCGCCTCTGCTCTTCGCGTGCGTTACCAGAATGGACAGAGCGAAGACATACCAATCTCTGATCAGACTCAATTTGGACCCGGCAGCGGAGTCAGAGTGCAGAATGCACAACACATTGCTGGTCCAATGGTCACTATGCGTGACTGCCTGTTTACTCGCCCCAAAGAAGGCACGGACCCAGCACACGGCTTCACAGCGGCATTGCGCGAGGCTGCTGCGCTCCTGTCTGACATTGATGAAGCAATGCGGGAATGGGGCTACCCGATGGATCCATCAGAGGAGCAAGTACGGGTACAGCAGACTTTGCGGCGCGCGCGCGAGAGCACTCGTCGCTTCGTTCAGGCTGCTGGAACGCTAGCACGCGTACTAGGCGGCCAACTACAGTCTGAGTCTGGAGACCCAAGCCCTCTTCTGGCATACTTCGCGAGCGCCGAGCCAAGGTCGAACGACTTGCAACCAGCTCAAAAAGAGCAGTTTGGCTATGATTTTCTGAAGGCGATCTTGCTGTGGCTAGAGTCAGGCATCGGTCGTCTGATCGAAGGTTTCACCCGGCCTGCTGAGATGCTCCCTACAGTCAAAGCGGCCGCTCGCTTGCCCATACCGGAGTCTGAGGCCACGATCGAGGCAATCGACGACCATCTCATACCATACTTGCTTCGTCTGGCGAGCGATAAGCCCGTCGTCAATGTCGAAGTCAACCAATTTGAAGTGGATGAGAATAGGCAGGCCTTCCCAACAGAAAAGGCAGCCGTATTGGCGTTTGCATCTGCTGTCAAGATCCCGTTTGCAGATCTCTCCTCTGCAGTCGTTTTGGTGGAAGAGTCTGGCACTGAGAAATTCCAAGCTCAGGATCGGCAGACTGCGATGAAGTTCTGGGGTCATAAGGTTGGGAGAGGCATTCTGCTGAATGCTGCTGAGGGCGTCAGCTTCACCTTTGTCGACAGGGCTTTCGGCGGGCTGGGACGAGTCGTGCAGCAAGATGCTCTTGCTGAAGAATATTCGGCGGATGCAACTGAATTCGATGAAGATGAACCCATCAGAGATGTGGAACTTGTAGGCGCGAACGGTGAAATGATTCAAGAGGCAACTGCCGAAGCAGTTGCTGACGCTACGCGTGTAGCGAGTACCACGTCGAGTCAAGTCTTGATCGATTTGGACGCACCGCAAGTGGACCTTGTACAGCGCGCCAACACACGCTCTATCTTCGATGAGTCACCTGGTCGCAATCCAGCCGATGCCGACGATACTGATGATGATGATATACCTGAGCAAGACGATGATGGGGACTCTTCCGACGAAATTGAGGAAGAAGACGATGACTCTTCCGAACCAGATGAAGTGGATGGTGTCCCACAAGCCGGCCTGCCTCGGTTCATGTACACTTCTGCCTTCGAGCGCCGGCGCCGTAAGGAGAAAGTCGAGGCTGATGTTCCCTGCTACCCGTATACCCGCGAGTACCGTGGTCACTGCAATGTGCGGACCGTGAAAGATGTCAATTACTACGGTCTGGATGACGAGTATGTGGTGTCTGGCTCAGATGATGGCAACCTCTTTGTTTGGGACCGCAAATCCTCTCAGCTTGTCAATATCCTGGAGGGTGATGGTGAGGTCGTCAACGTGATCCAAGGCCACCCGTACGAGACCATGATGGCCGTGAGCGGGATCGATCACACCATCAAGATCTTCAGCCCGGATTTCCGAGCCAGAGCTGCGGCGAGACTGGGAGTTGGTGTCAGCAGTGTGGACGCTAGCCAATTCTCAAGCATTCAGTGGCCTCGCCGCATGGGCCGTCAACGAGCTCAAACGGCCACCGCTGCCGCTGGACCCGACTCGCCAGACTCAGGGTCGGCAAGCAACATCACTTCGGAACCTGCTGTGGCTCCTCCTTCCAGACCCCAGGACGACGTCGACGACGAAGACGAAGAATATGTAGCGCCCACTGGCCTGGCGAGTAGAAAGAGAATGCACGATCAGTATAGGATCGTGAACAAGAATGACATGGAGAGGCAGGGTGGGAATCAGGACGCTTTCATCACGGTGAGTTCGATTTCTGAGTTGTTGAATCGGCATATTTTGAGGGATGGTATGGGGATGAGCAGTCAGGTGCTGAGAGAGTTGGGGCTGCTGCCTCGATAGAAGAGACAATCAGAGAAGTGTGCGTTGCGTGTGCCTACAATGCCGAGTTTAGAGGCAAGTGATGGTTCTGAGGCGCAGGGTGAGGTTGCAGCTTCTTTCCACGAAAATGCTAGCTCAGCTGAAAAAGCCATGTCCTGACCAGCCTATCTGTGCCTATAGGTCCACCACGCACAACTGCTGCGCCTGCTGTTCGGGAGGATGGGGAATGTTGGCATCCTGCCGGATTTCGACTGAAATACTATTTTCAATGATGCGCTTTGCTAATCTGTCCTTGTGTATGCAGAGATCTATGCTGGCGCAACTCGCTGCTCGTATCCGTGCGCATCGTGCTGCTGCCGCTGCTGCAGGTGGCGGTGATGGTGCTGCAGGTGCAGAGGCGGAAGAGGAGGACGACGTACCGGCACGGATCATGTTGGGAGAGGATTGTACGGTGCAATAAAACCGGTGCATGTGCGCATTTGCGTTTGGGTGTGGTGGCTGGTGCATAGCGTGATTCGGAAGATCGTTCATGAAGCAGCTTGACTCATGCGGTATGGTTGGGATCTCACAATAACGAGCGACTCATGGCCATATATCAGGCCAACGACAGACACGAGGTGTCTTCCGCAGCTGCTTCATGGCTCTCCTCCTCGACAACAAACGCAGTCAACTTCTCAAGCTCCAGTAATGACAGCATCTACCTTCCACCTCTGCTCCAACACCCCTCGCGAGATCAATCCAATCTACTCCCGTCCACCACCGCGTTGACGCTTCCCTCAAGGCCGCTCCAGCCGAGCTCGGGGCTTCCCCATACATAGCATCGTCCTACTGACGCGCGCAATACCCAGCTTCGCAGATGCCAGCCGCGGTGCATTGTGAATAGTCCGAAGTATACTTCATCCGTACCTCCGTTAGTCTTCGATGAAATGGGACGAGGAAGTATGAGTGGGAAGTGCGCACCGCATTGCTGCATGGTGTGTTGTCCCCAGTATAACACCGGTTGTCGCATTCGCCGCTGGCGGTGGCGAGCGGCAAGGCGGTGAAGAGGACCGCTAGGATGGTGATGGTGAGGAGCTTGATGGAAGGCATTGTTGTTGATTGGGGTTTGGTAGTGGTTGGGTTAGAGGCTTTTGGCTTGGATGGCTTTGGAGGCTGGTTTGCTGTTGTTAATTTCATCGACGATTGCGTGCATTAGCTGCGATATATATGCAGCGAGGCTCGGATGAAGGCGGGCAATGGGGTCGCAAATTTCGCCTCGACGACTGCTTATTCTCGTTGGGCGTCTGGAAAGACTGAGCTATCCATGAGCTTTAGCCTGGAGATCCCTATGAATCGTTCGTTTAAATGCGGTGTCTGGAGGGATACGAGTTTGATATCGAAGCCGACGACAGTCTGGCCCACCAGCTCAGCCACGCCGCATTATTCCGGTCTGCAATAGCTTTGATCCTACAGAACAGTTCCTAATGAGTCCCGGACTACTCTGGAAATCGCGAGGCAAATGCAGCGTCCGGTCACATAGCTTGTCGTAGCTATTCGTCGGCATAGACGTCCAGATCATCCGCGTCGAGCCTGCAACAAAATCACGACGTCCGGCAGTTGTGGGAGAGATTTACCAGATGCGAATGCCATGTCCGCAAAATCCGGCATCTTCGGATCCAGACTTTCGTAAACTGGATGGCTGTGTTTTAGGCTAAGCTGGCTCGCTGAAGAGTGTGGCGGTGCGGAATTTTGGATTCAGGATGTTGGCCTTGGCTAGGACTGCTTGCCTCGGGCGGTATGTACTATGTCGCTCACACGCCTTCGTCTGGGAATGTACTTTCGCTGCTTTGAAGCTAGGTGGATACTGGACATGATTTTGCAGCCCTGAGTAACATCGAGAAACGTAATTACGATGTATGCTCCACCTCTCACGCATGGGCACGTCCGTTCCACGGTCTGGGAGGGGACATGTCGTGAGATAGTAGGAGCGCCGGGACGTTTAGTGATCAATCCTTTGGCTCCGTTCAGGCCGGCATGGCACCATGTCGCTGTCGCTCCAGAACGAGAAGGTCCATTGATCCTGCCGTCAGGCTGCGTTCGTACTTCAAGGGTTCCAGATGGGCCGCAAGAGGCGGTGGGTCGAGCATTGTACCCGTGCTGACGCGAGTGGGTCTGGCAAGAGGGCGAAGGATTTGTGTAGCTATGTCGCGGAGAGAAGTGCAGCGAGCGGCCACTGACGGCCTTGAGTGGATATTTCAAGTACGACAAAGAACCACATGTCTCAGCAGCAGGTATGTATTGCGCTCCCTTGACTTTACACAGCAGCTGGTCTGGTAAGATAGCGCACTTCGAAGCACCCCTATGAGGGCCGGGCAAGAAGGATTCGACCTCCAATTTTGCAGCTCACATCGGTCAACCTTGATTCTTAACCACCGAATCATATATCAGAAGTCGCGCCGAAACGACTTAAGAGTAGCATCTCAAGTGACCAGATCTCTCATAATTCCCTGAAGTGGATTTTCCTCGAAGTTGGCATTCCCTGCCAAGCGCCATGGCGTCTGAGGTCGACTGCAATGCTACACTCTCGCAGGCCATCAACCATCCTCCGTCGCTCCGCTCTCATCATCTCTCAACAGCCAGCACCACAGTCTCCGCTACAGACCAGTCGATCCAACAAGCCTAGCACATGATTACGGACTACAATCCGCTCTGCTTTCCCATCCTCCATGCCATTCAGCATACACATTTTGCGAGACACAGCATTCAACCATTTTCCCACGGTGTTGCAAAGATCATTCTGGCCCACTTGGTTAAGGGTACGAGGGAGAAGGAGAGAAGAGGGGAACGTGCGGCTCATGAGATCACAGAGTTGAGCTGCATGGCCCATGGCGTAGTCTTCACCATCAGCTTTGCACCTCCCCTCGCCACCCTGGGTCATTTCGCAATGCCCCTGCAGTGAGTCGTCAGTAGCTGCGAGAGAGGTTTCGGCACTCGATGGGCGGATGCACCCATGCCTGAGCAAAGGGGAGGTGTAGAAGGAGCGGTGTCGAACACTTCGATCTCGGCAGACCGTGATTCGCGGGAGGAGTTCTTGGAGGTCAACGGGATGGGAGACTCAGACCCGCACGCAAATGAGCATGCTTAGTTCCATGTCGTGAGACAAGTGCATCTCGGACAGATTCTAAACTCATATGCTTCGACGCCATAAGGCTAAAACCAGCTACCCTCACCCCAAAACTCCCCCCTCTCTCCACCACTCCGCCCATCAAACCCACCACCTCTCCCCACCTCCTCACCCCGCTCGGCAAGAAAGAACCCTAACTACAATTCGCCCTCAACTCCCAATGCCAATCCGTGTTATCCCCATTCGTCCAAATACTCTGCGCATTAACAATACACCCATTCCCCCAAGTCTTGCACGGGTTATCCTACACCCCCACCAACCACCCTCATCAGCAGCAAAACAAACATCAACCATCGTACCCTCCAACCCTCGTCCCACGATGCAGCATCGAGGTAGGATGAGAGGTTGGGAAAAGCACTTACCGGCGCGCAAAGCTGGATGGTGCCGCCATTTGCGATTTCTTCATCCCCCGGGACGCATTCGCCGTCGCCCATGTTTGTGAAGGCGCAGTTCCACTGTTTGTGTGTGTGGCTTGTTAGCGGACGGGGAGGGCTAGAGCTGGAGTCGGTCGGGAGGGAGGGAGTGGACGTACAGAGGCGAGGACAGAGGGAGCGGCGGAGAGGAAAGGGAGGAGAAGGAGGGTAGGGAGCTTCATCTTGCTGCAGACTGGAATACAGTTTTTCGTGGAAGATTTCTTAGGGGTTTGAAGAGGAGATCAAGGACGTATGAGCCGTACGAGTGAGCGAGCGGCGGCATATGTATACCATATACGACTCGCCGCCTCGCTGAGCTTCTACTACTAGCACGCTTGCTTCGTACAGGCGCGTCTCGTACCGGCTAATACGTTAGAACTAGCGCGCAGTAGCAGCAAGCCCTACTTAGTGTGTCGCAACCGCCCTTGCAAGCTCGTGCATTGTCTCAGTCGGCACTATAAACAAGGGACTTCTTATCGCGTCGGAGGGGGGGGGCCTTAGTAACTTCCGTCGAGCTTCTCGACTTATGTCTGGGCTCGGTCCCCGAGATGTCGTTCGCTCACCTCCTCTCTATACGGAAAGACCCAAGTGCTCGCACCACCCGTCTCTGCTCATCAGAAGAAAGCTGCAGTAGACCCCCCTTAAGCTCCACCCCTACCTCATCAAATACCCCCGGCAACCGCCACACATACTTCCACCACCCCATCATGAACCCACACAGAACACCATCCCCAAATATGACGGACTAACTACAATTCGCCCTCAACAACCACTTCCCCCACTCTTCCACCCAAACACTCTGCGCATCAATAATACACCCATTCCCCTGCACCTGACACGGGTTTTTCTTAAAAAAACACATCACCCATGATCAGCTAAAACACCACCACCCAAGACCAGATTATGACGACTACTCACCGGCGCACAAATCCGATACGTCTCCGACGAGTTCGCGGCCAGCTCCTCAGGACCTGGGTTGCAGTAGCCGGCAGTGCCGTCGCCGAGTTCGCTGCCTTGTGGGCCGAAGGAGCAGGTCCACTTGTTGGGATGGTTTAGTATTTCTTTTTTCTTTTTTTTTTCTTCTTTTTCTTTTTTGAAGGGGTGACGATGGATGGATGTTGGAGGTGGAAAGGGTCACGTACGTATGCTTGAGCGACAGCGGGGAGGAAAGCAAGGAGGAGGGTGGAGGGATGCATTTCTTTTTCTTTTTTCTGTGGTTATTGAATAATAATAATAACAGAGGGTGTGATGGGTGAGAATGGTGGCGGGGGAAGACGGTGATGATCGTCGAAGAAATGTAAGGAGTGTAGATGCCAAGTCGCTCGCGACTGAAACGGAATGCTTGCAGTCACATGTCTCGGGGCGAAGCTGGAACAATATCGTCGGCTTGGCAGGCGGCGCATATGGATTTGTGGTCCGAAGGGTAACCGGCCAGCCAGGCGTGGGAGGGAGCCAAATGCAGTTTGCCCTCAGCTACCACTGAGTCCAGCTCTCTGGCCTCCAAGCCTCTCCCGTACCCCTCCCCGCCGCAATCCAACAGTTTCCTCAGATTCCCTGCAGCCTGCTCGTCCCATCCATCCACCGAATAGCCGCATCACAGCCCTCTCTCTGACCTCCTTCTTCAGCCTGTCCGCCCACCTCTTGCGATTCCCCCACATCGACCCGCCCCGAAGGTCAACTCGTCTGCGTCGAAGATAATCGTGTCGAGCTTGATGGGGCGGCTTATGGCAGAGTACTAGTTGATGCCTGAGAATGTGTGATCAAATGCGACAAGCTGTAGACTGAGCCGTGTTTGAAGCTGAATGATGCGCTTGCCCGGAGTGTAGCACTGCTGACTGATGGATTGTTGGACCGGAGCTGGTGCTCATGGGTGGCGTTGCTGTTGCGAGGGTCAGTCCAGCTGAGTGGTCGTGGTTCATGAGCGGCGCGGCGTCATGCTGGAAGGCAGATTGCGGCCGCACGTATCTCTTGTGCCGCCGCGAGCGTGAACGGTGGCAGCATTGATTGTCAGCGCCGTGGACGAGCCTAGACATGTCAGTTTTGCCACAGATGTCAGCTATTCATTTGAAGTCTTGACGAGGTTTTATCGGCACTGGCGAAGTCCAGCCTGAGTGTCAGATCTTCGTTGCTGTAGCATTCCGTCCGTCTAAATCTCAGTCAATACACCATGCGCCGGATATCGTCCTACCAAATGCAAGTCTTGTCTTCGTATTGTGCTGAGACATTCTCTCTCTCTCTCTCTCTCTCTCTCTCTTCCCTCTCACTTTACACATACTGCGACAGCCACCTGATACCCTCACCATAACCCTGCCTCATGACGACCGAGCACATGAAGATCTCGATAGGCCTGATACCCTCGAGCGGGACCTTGCCCTTGCCAGCTGGAAAACCCCCAAAGTCAGTATCCCGATGCTTTCTCCTTATCCGTTCCACTTACTCGTCTGATACAAGCCCAACTCATGCCTCAACTGCTCCTCGCTCACAGCATTGGGATGATCAATCTTGTTCCCCAGCACCAAAAACGGCGTCTTCTGCAACTCCTCCATGCTCAACAGCGCGTCCAGCTCCGCCTTGCTCTCGCTAAACCGTTCCGGGTCCTTGGCGTCGACCAAAAACACAATCCCGCTGACTTCGGGGAAGTAGTCTTTCCACAGGCGTCGCGCTTGCTGGTGTCCGCCGAGGTCGAAGGTGGTGAAGCGGCAGGAGCCGATGGAGAGTTCTTCGCTGGTGGGGTGCAGGGTGGGTTGGAGGATGGCGACGCGGTCGTTCTTGAGCATGTGGAGGAGCTGCAGGGAGGGGGGGGATGGTTGGTAAGCTGGGATGTGGGGGGGTAAATGTGGGAGGATGGGGAGGGAAGCTGCTTACGGTGGTCTTGCCGGCGTTGTCGAGGCCGAGGAAGAGGAGTTTGGCGTGTTTGTTTGCGAGGCCGAGCTGGGCCAGCATGTCCCAGACTGTGCGTAGTCGTTTGGTTAGTAGTGATGCATCAATCAGCAGCAGCTATCATGCCCAGTCAACATACACCAGTCAATAATCCACATGTTGGCTGGAGTCGCAGTGGGATGAAGTTTTGATGGATGCTATCAGGTAGTCCACGTCAATGTCCGTTGATTCACAAGTCAAGGCAACAGTAGCAGATGTGGCAATAATGATTGAGCTCGCGTGCTCGACTCTGCGCTCGCTCTTGCATGCTGTTCACAAGCCAGACCGTCGGCATTACCGAAGCTCCGATCATTATGCGCCACGCATATTGTCTTCGGCCAAAAGTCGAGAGCGTAACGCGACAGCTGGAGCTCAATCAATGCGTGCCTTCTCCTTTGGATCATGGGCGATTCTGTCTCAGAGCTATAACCCTCCCTGATCATATACACGAAAACATGGGCGCAAATAATCTCGTAAGACCATTCAATCAATCAATAATGATTTTGATTGAAACATCCATCCGTGAAAGCTAACACCCGCCAGCTCGACCGCGCAGTAGGCCTCTCAATGCTCATCGCCGCCTCCGCCGTCTTCCTCTACTACACCATCTGGACACTTCTTCTGGTAAACTTCCCACCCTTCGCCTCACTTATCTTCAATCATAATCTAACACTCCTCCCAGCCATTCGTAGACGACTCCCACCCGCTTCAATCACTCTTCCCACCGCGCGTCTGGGCCATCCGCATTCCCGTCATCCTCTTACTGCTGGCTGGAGCAGTAGTCGGCAGCTTCCTGTCAGTCATCATGATCCGGAGTAATCGAAAGAAGGCGTTGAAGGCGCAGAAGGCCGCCAAGAGTAAATGAATTGATCAAGAGGGATGGGTTGGACGGGGCGTTGGGGTTTGATATGGGATTAGCGTGGGAGTGGGCTTGTTTGTGCGTGGGAGTAAGGAATAGTGAAACGGAAAGTGGGTGCGGGAACGAGAGACGGAGGGCCTGCACAGTGGCAAGAAAGACGGTGGACAGAACGACAGCACTTTGTGCGTTTTATCAATTGATGCTGGACATTCCCGACCTATACGCTCATCAAGGCCGGCCACGCTGGGCATCCCGCAGTGTCATCACAGCGGCGACATGTATCTACTCTTGACAGCTCGTGCTGTCCTGGGAAGCGTCGATGAAATACTGACGACGGTGTCAGAAAGCTACAATCCCTAGCCTGCAGAACCATCTCACATTCCCACTCTCAGTGAGCAGACCTCTCAACACACACACGACCTCAAGCGCTCAAGACCCTAGCCACCACCGCGCACACATCACCCCCACTGCCATAATCCCCGCCATCAACCCCAGAACCATCATCGTCGCGCCGCCGTGCCCAACAAGCAAACCCTCTGCATCGCTCAACCAATCCACCCCTTCCATCGACCTGACCCTAATTACCCACGCTCGGCATGTCTACGAGTTGGCTTTGACCATCGATCTGTCAAGGACGGCGAGACGCAGGCAATGATAGGACACAGGAAGATGCTATGCTTGCTGGATCTCCATGTACACGTCGAAGACTGGGCATAAATCTGTGCCCAATGCCGTCCCGCCGCTGCTGCTGCTCTGGACAGACTGGACCACGATCTAGCCTCCGCCGACAAACGACGACGGATGGCTCAGCACTACGGATCCTGAAGGCTCTATATCCCCATTTTTCCCGCTACGATAAGGATCTAATTCCGCCCGTCTGCCAACATGCCTCATCACTAGATTGAGCAGGCTTTTCAGCCCTTTGCAATCGCCGCCCTGCTCTCATCGCCACCGCCCCATCTCATCCTCAACGCAGCGTCGACCTTGGTTTACACATACCTACAGGTCATTCAAACAGCACCAAGCCTAGTGCAGTAAACGCTACCATCAGCCCTACACTGACGGAAATACAGTGAGCAAGGCTCCCTTGGCGGTCAGCGTCATCACGTCCGTACCAGAAGAAGATGCACAGTCATTTCTCTTCCGCCAGAGACGGCATGGCGGGCGCACATGCATCGCTGGTCGTGCTTGGTTTTTCTCCTTGTGCGCGACGGATGTGAGCTGGTCATGGCGGCCGATTCGCTTTCTCGTACGCGGGCTGGTTTCGGGATCGCTGCTGGACGAAGGGGAAGGCTGAGGATGAGCTCGTTTGTGAGGTTTGGGGGTAATTGGGCTGCGCGGAGGTCGATGAGGATGAGAGAGGTGGTGGGGTAGAGGTACTCCTCGTGGTTGGGAGCGGGGATGTGGGTGCATTGGGATTGTGAGGGGTTGTGAGGGCCATGGTGCTGATCTAGACCGCTAAGATGCCGAGGGTGGCGAGGAGGACCGGATTCATGATGATGATGGTGCTGCGTGTCTTGAAAAGATGCTACTATCGCAAGACATGCGGTAAAGATCCCTTTGATGAAAGACATACAGCAGAGGTGATCTGAGACATGGAAGACTTCTCACTCCAAGATATACACGGCAGACATCTCGCCACGAGTACTCTGACCCACCATTAGAATCATCGTCCACGAGGCAACAGACTGCAGCCTCGACGGCAATACCATAGGTCGACTGCAGCACGAATGAGCTATCTCGCGAGTCCGCACGCTGTCGGCGATGACCTAACCGCCGTGGTCCATATATACTCTGCAAAACACAACACCTAGGACGACTGTAGCGAACAAACCAATCGCCCGCACTGTCTCTCGCTTCGCACCACTTCGTCGAGAGCATTTCCACTCTGGCTATCGGATCGTCACCTTCGCCCCGCGACGAGGAGAGTTCTGTCACTACTGGAGAACATGTTCGTCAACGAAGTGTCGAGGGACGATGAGGACAAAGCTGCCCCAGCTACTGATTTTGTGAGCTTGATCTGCCCTTTGTGCCCGACATTCGATATAGACTGCACAAAGGTGTCCGAGGACAATGGCATTCACTCTTGCCCCGAAACTCTTCACATTAAATCGGCGGCAGGCTGGCTCGTGACTGTATTGAGCAACACATACAGCGGCGCCTCGGGATGTGTCGTAATGAGCTTGACATTATATATCAGCAGGATCTACTTCTCGAATTCTTCAGTTTCGTCTTTCCCTCGACAAACCTACCTACCCAGAAACAGAGCACCAAAGTTCTGATCACTCTACAATAATATCAAGACCACACCAACTTCATCGATCGATATCGACAGTCAAACTACAAGACCACAGTATAGCCACACAAGCCTTCCCAGCATGAAGGCATTCATCCAGACTATTGCAGCCCTTGCCGCCACCATCAGCTCCTGTGCAGCTACACCCATGGTTCTCCACAGTCACAACGCAGGTGTCAAAACTCACCACACCTCGTCGCCCTCACCCGACAAGCGGGAGGCCACCGTGACCGCTCACAGCGTCACAGTCGCAGCAACGACAACCACGCAGACAGCGACGCCGACCCCACCCACCTGCAGCCTCACAAATCTGTCTCCCTACACGCAGTGCTGTCTCAGCACCGAGATGGGCAGCGGTCTCTGCGATGGCAACCTGGAGGATATGGCCATGGCCCAATGGACTGTCAGTATCGGCGTCCCCTATGACAATGGCAAGGGCTGCGATAATATCCACGCCGCGCTCGTGAGTGCAGTCGGGAATTCGACGGACTTATTTTGGTATGAGGGTAACGACCCGACTCAGATGGACGGCGGACCGCAGAGCTGCAATGGGACGAGTGAGATCACATACTTGGGCTTCGAGACGCCGTTCGGGTATTCGGAAGAGGTTGCGAAGGCGCTCGAGGAGATGTATCCAGAGGTTGCGGGGGGGTTTGATTGCATGGATCCGTCGGATCCAGGGGGTAAGTATGAGTGCAATTGAGCGGACTATGATAGGAGGGACAAGCGAAAGGGGAACGTGGCCTATGGCGTTAGGGTCTGATAGCAGTATGAAAGGCTTTTGCACCGAGTGTTTGTAAGTACGGATTCTGAAAGAATCTGGGAGAGGATAAAACCTGAGAAACAATGCATGAGCGGCGTAGCCAAGACAAATGTTTCAGCACGACAGAATGAATCTATCGCTGGTCGAACCGGATCTCTCAGGCTGACCAAAGCTAACGAGAATGTTTCTTCACCCTTGGCAGAGCTCAAGCTACGCCCCTTCAGACTCCCTACCCCTTCGCACTCAAGTCTCGATCACACTCCTCAATACCGCCTCTCACTTGGAGCTCCAACTCATCGAGCTCCAACTCATCGAGTTCCTCAACGATCGACCGCAGTGCGAGCTGGAATTCGTTCCGGGCGGTTGGGATAAGCAAGCCCAGAAGCGGCGCCGCCCGAACAATCGTCATTGCTAGACTGCGGGCGATGCAGTAAGCAGATTCTCCTCCCCCGCTCGCATCTCCACTTCAATACCGTACCAAGAATAAGAACGCTTGAGAGGGTCGTTCTGTACATTATCGAGAATGTTGGTGGTATGCGTTGATCAGACGGTTATCAGGAGTCGATTCGTGGAATAGGGGTTGGTGATGCATCATTGGCTTTGTAGTGGCTGAGAGACGGCGGTGTTGTCTCTCTTTCCAGTGTAAGCAAGAAACCCGACGAGGTGTGCCTTATTTATAGTTTGCTTCTGGGTAAAAAGGAATTTTTCGAAGTCTTGGTATGAGAGCGCTTGGCTTTCACATGCCTGGTGAGCAATTCACGGTGCTGCCTCATGCAAGAAACGACACGACAGGGGACAATGATGTTGAGGTTGACTTGCAGTATTCATCTTTTCTGTTACTGACATGATCGACACTCGATTGATCAGGGTAGAGTGAGGTCCGATGGGTGTGACTTGTAGGATGCAGAGTGTCAGTAACTGGGGATATGGCTAGAGTCAGCAAGATGTGTCAAGATTTTGTGCAAGCATGTTGTTTATCACTGAATACAATTACATTAGGGCTATCGCGTTCTTACTCGGAGTGAGGTAAGAGAAGCATATGCTGGAGCTGTTGACCCTAAGCAAGAGCACTTGGGCTTTTGGGTTGCATCGCTGATCCTGAAAGAAGTCGACGAAACACCCATCATCACCACCAGATGCAGCATGAACGCTGAGCATCAATGTACGCACACCCTGCCCAACGCTCGATCAATTCTTCGCATCTCCCTCTGAGCGATATCGTCCTTCACCACTCCCGCGCCTTTGCCCACGCGACTCAGAATGTCTCCCAGATCTCCAGCCGTACCGTCCACAGCGATACCAGCATAATGAATAGTGGAGCACTCATTGTGAGCAAGGCCAATTTTTCCTTCCAGAGCTCCTTCCGATGCTTCCACAGCCCCATCAGGACACAGAGTAGCAGAGCACCCACCATAGAAAGCATTAAGAGCTCTGGGAGCCAGCGCTCGATCCAGCCAACTTCTTCCATCAACAGTAGAACTAGACCACCAAACATCCCGATATACGGAAGTGCAACCAAGATGATAATGTCGAAGAAGATCTTGTCGACTTCTGAGTCGCAAGTCTCTGGCCTGGCGGCAAATTGCCTACCTTCGACCTGTTCCATACTTCCGACCAGTGGGATAGGGACGTGAGAGCTGTTACGAGGATGCGAATGGCGTCGAGCAGTTCGACGATCTTGTTGAAGTTGTCGCCCCAGTGGCAAAAGTTGTTGATCAGTGAATTCGGGAGCGGCGGGGATGTTGTTTCCCTCTAGACTCTGGAACTGGTGGTAAGAATGGCGATGATGTATCCTGGAGCTTGAAACTGCTGAGGAGATCCACTTCGCGGACAACTCGGCAGATGCTTGTAGAATCAACGATGTCTTGGCCTCAAGCAAGTGGTATCGTTGGATGTTGAACTTTCCAGACGAGTTGTTCATCGCAAAGCGTGGTATAAGTGTTGTCGAGAAGCAAAGAAATGTTTGGGTGGGCGTTCAGGAAAATCAACGGTCGACTGCTTTCACATGCCAGTTTCACGCATTAGCGAGGCAGGCGACCATGCACTCGGGCGCATCTTGTACCTTCCATCCTAGGTGCACTGAGGACATTTGAGGCCTAGGGACTATTCACATCTGCAACACACTCTTTGTCGCGACCGAGTAGGATTGTTTGCAAAGTTGTGATTATCCTCCGGAAAAGGCTTGCAATATGATTCGTTCTTGACTGGCTGCATTTGCTCGCAAGACCCGTAGAGTAGGGACGAGCCTATTCAAACTCACTGTCTTTTCACCTCAGGAGCTGTTTTCCTAGCCTTCCTTTCTCTCGTGCTAGCCGACAGAGACCGGTACACAAGCTCGTCCGCCGTCCCTGCGTCCATCAAGCTTTGATCCTGAATGACCTCAACTCCTCGAAGAGAGATGTCAGAACATGGCGAATAACTCTAGTCATCTTGAGATCCTTCCAACACTCCCCACACCCTTTCCAGACTGTTGCCAGCATCGCCGCCACGGCTGCCACCAGCACCGTCACCATGACCGTGAGCAGAATAATAGCAGCAAAGCTCCACATCCAGCTTCCAGGCAAAACCATGTTCAATCCCAATGCGAAACACTCCGTGACGCTCAGCACCGCAACCTGGATCATGAGGCAAAACACGAGAAACTCCTCGGCAGACTGACGTGCTTTGTCCTGTTGTACGCGACTATGCTTGCCCCCTGGCTCCATGCTGCCGCCACAGAACCAGTGAAAGAAGTCGCGAGCAAGATAGGTAAGGACAGAGTCGGTGACGAAGCCGAAGAACAGATGTGCGACGATGAAGGCCGGATACCAGAGATGGGAGAGCAAGATTGTGACCATCTTGAGAACCGCGGGCACTGCCCAGGTTAGGAGCTTGTAGGTAACCGCTGATAACTCCATGGCGTTGTGAATGGCTACCAGAAGAAGGACAATGATGATGCCGGTCTTCTCAGTTCGTGTGAGGCATCTCGCTTGCGTGCATAAGCATTGATTGCACTCATGACCCTTACTGATCATTCTATCGCGGGAGGCATTGTATTTCAACATGTTTGCCGATGTTGTTGTGGTTCTAGGTTTGTTGCTGTGATTGTTTTTTGAAAAGCAGAAATTGAAAGTCGGTCATTGGTATTGCTTGGCTTTCACTTGCTAGCATGTGAAGGCGCAGACGATGAGGCGGTGAAGCACTCGGAAGCGGCTCAGCATTCACAGACCACAATAGGCAACAGCCTCTCACGGTCCTGGGCGCCATGAGGGACAGAAGTCCTTGATCTGTGCCCTGTAAAGCCATGGGCCAGCTAAATTGCTTTGCTCCTTATAATGGTATTAGGACCCTTGGACCCAATAACCCAGTATTGACACAGCATGGATGGTCCATCCGTGAGCAATTGCCGGAGTACGATGTGTGTTGTAAGCTGAGGTGGTGGTTGGCAGCCAAGCTCCACTGCTTAGGTACACATGGGTGATAGCTTTGTAGAATATTACTGGGTATCGCATACTTCAGGAAGAGCCCGCACTTCAGAAAATTGACACAAAATGACCCTATAATCACCCTGCTTCTCGAAATGCTTCACTTCTGATCGACGCTCGATATCAGCTCAGGAATAGGGACAGTCTGCTGTCGCATAAGCGAGACTGAGTCCTATCTTGAGCTAAATGTCAACTTCCGTATGAAGTTCATGGCCAGGAAGTGCTGCAATCGTCTATGTGACGACAGACTTGTCCCATTACCATCCAATTAATTGTGTTTTTGAATCATCCGGCCTTGGCCCTGGGATCGGTTACAGACGACCGTGCTCTGCAATCTCCCTCTTCTGTATGACGACTATTGGTACTCCAAAAGTCTCCTTCGTTCTCTTCCCCAGCATGATAAGCACCATAACCAACTTAACCGCCGCAAATGTCGCGACAAAGGTGAACACCAGGTGGGCAGGAAAGTCCCACGACCGGCCGGCGTACTTGAACTCCTCCTGCCTCTGAGCACCGGATCGCAGCATACCCAGCCACGCCATCTGTACAGTGAAGCAAGTGCCGGCTGCCACCTTGCTGTTCAAGTCCAATCCATGATCTTCTTGTGCTGCCAGCTCATCTCAATCTTGCTCAAGACTTCAGATTCCTGCACACATTGATAGCAGTGCCAATAGCCGGGCTCAGGATACAGCGAATCGAAGGAGCCGTAGAACAGGATCATGTAAGCGTAGATGTTGAAGAGCAGGAATGAGGCGACCCAAGCTGGGCGCCATACAAGCTTGATGATCGCGATGATTACTAAGACAGCTCGGACGATGAACAACACCAGGGCGATGGACGCATATATAGCTGCCAGAATGCAGCTCAGTATCTACCCGAGTACCAGCCACAGGAGTATGCAGCATAGGATCATCATGGTGCAGCCTGTGAAGGATGCGGCGATACAGTTGAGGGTCGTACGCTTCACGAGTAGTCCTGCTGTCTCCAATGCCGAGTCCAAAGCGGGCGGATGTGCCGATGTTGTGAAGGTGCTTGTTGGGGCAAGAAAGCCTTGGTGCGAGAAAGTGACATCGCTCGACTTTCCCATGTTCGTCCGAACATAAAGAGCAACTGGTCAAGCGGTCAAGCGCTCGAGGCCAATCTGATGCTTCCGCGTCATCCAAGGCAGATCTTCCGACAGCATCTCCACTCAAAAACTGATTGGAGCATGCATCCTGCTCTAAAGAAGCTCGGCGACTCATGTGAGGATGAGCCAAATCCAGTACAGTTTTGGCATGCAAAAGGAGCGGCCGATCGTGGAGCAAAGCCAGCTGGTGAGAATGCCAGACACCGGCTATGTCTCGACAAGTTACGCTGCTCTACGCTCTGGTATCCTGAAGTCTCTAGATCACACAATGTCCCATGCCCACCTCATCTCCCACGTCGTTCAAAGACCAGCACAACATAATATTACTGCACCTCCTCCTGACTCGGTCCCAAAATCCTCTGACACTCCTCAATATCCTTGACCGTCTCATTAAATGCATCCTGCACCGCCCCAATAATCTTATTCCGATTCCCCTCGCCCCTCCTTTCCCAGATGACCGCCATCAGACTCGCGTTGATTTGCTCCAACTGCTCCACGCTCATGCCACTACTATTCATCGCCAGCTGCTCATGCAGACGCTGGAGTGCAGTATCTTCAAGGAAGTAATACGACTCAGCAGACGGATGAGCGTCGGCAGCCTTTGCGTCCTCGGCCTCGTTGTTGAGAAGGGAATTGACGGGCATTGAATGTCGCTGTTGCTGCAGAGCGGGAGGCGGCATCTGCTGGGAGGATTGGGATTGCTGTGACTGGGAGGAGAAGACATGTTGTTCTTGTGTGTCGGGCAATTGACTGCCTGCAGGCTCATAGGCCGGGAACTCAGGCTGATGGCTGCGCACACCGTTCGATTGTTGGGTGTGTGTGGAGTATGGCCCGCTGCTCCTGCTCTTGTCGCTGGTCTTCTGGCCCGAAGTAGTGGTAGAAGCGCTATTGTGATAATGATCGAGCTGAGAACCATGAACGACCTGCGTGTGCGCACTCTTCTGTGAGCGCTGACCTTGGGTGTTCTGCTGGCTAGGTGTCTGCCACATGCCGAGCGCTGGCTGAGGCTGCTGATGCTGTGGACGCTCGTGCTCGTCGGCTTGACTGTCTAGCATTTCTGAGTCTTCTTGCGGTCGAGATGGCACATTCGACCCGTTCGTGTGCTGTGAAGGATGGCTACCATTGTTGGTGCTCCACTGGTTCGACGCCGGGCTCGGACCAGGAAACCTGCTAGGCGTCACTGGGAAGAGCTGCGGCAGGCCTGGCACCTCTTGCCCTAGAACGACAGGACCGGATGTCTCGGTCGTCGTCTTGGACGCATTCGGAGGGGGTACATTTGGCATGATCATCTTGGGTACTTGTTGACCGTCCTGCTGTGCCTCTCGCAGCTTCTCTTGCTGCTTCTCCGCTCGCTGCTGCTCGCGCTCCATAACGGCCTCGCACTCGGCAATCAGATGAGGTTGTTGCAGCTCAAGCGTGCCCATATCGACCTCTACGTTCGCCAGCATCTCGTTGGCTTTGAGCGTGCGCTCATAGTCCCCAGAAGTCTTGGCGTCTTTGGCCAAGCGTTTGATGTCTGCCAGAAAGTCCTTCGGGCGCTTATAGTAGCCATTGGACAATCTCGATTCGATCGTAACAATCTCGAGGTTGTAGTAGAACTTGCCCGAAGCAGTCTCTCTCAGGCCAGTCACACCCTTGTCGTCCTGGGCAATCTCGAATGGCCTGAACAGTTGCTGCTGCTGTCTTTGCTCTTCGGTAAGATCCGTCGAGACGATGTTAGGGTCCTGCTCCTGATACAAGTATTGAATCACGTTCTCGTCGATGACTGGCGCCCTGAACTTGCGATACTGCTTCTTGATCTGCTCCATGACTGGCTGGATATGAAGCTTGAGCATGTTGAGAGTCTGCCGATCCTTTCGTTTCTGTGCCTTCTGTTCTGCCTTGCTTGGACCTCTGGGAGCTTCTTCAACTTGAGCGATCGGCAGCTCTGCAAGCTTTCGCTTCTTTCTCTGCCCGGCTTCAGGGAATTCTGCAGGCTTCTTGCGAATGAGATCAATGACTTGAGTGAAATAGTCCATGCGTCCAGATTCACCCGGCCGGACGACGGAATATTGGTTTTTCTGTGAGAAGCCGAACAGCTCAGCGAGCATGCGACGATCAGTATCGTCTTTCTCGTGAGGCTCCCGGTTCATGACGCCAAGGACTAGAACGGGGTCGGTTGGAGGCAAGCTCTGCAGCAGACCAGAGAATGTGCGTAGAGCTGCGTCAGAAAGATTGCGGTACCACACATCCACCTCCGGCAGGTAGATGACACTCGGCTTGTGACGCTTGACTTCTTCGAAGAGTTGTACAATGGCTGCTTCAACAGACTGCATAGACGTCAGCATATGTCTAGACACAATGTCATGTCAGTACTCACCCGTGTGGAATCCTTCATCAAAGTAGCCATGTCGAAGCTTTGTACATGCAAGCCCTCAAATTTGGCGAGCAGGGCAGCACCCAAGTATCTCTGACCCATTCCGGGTTTGCCATGAATCAACAACCGCGGCCTGTAGACTCGGGCAGATTCAAAATGCCGCTGCATCTGCTCTCGCTCGAAGCCTTGTGCATCATCGCGATCATCATACTCAGCCTCTTCAAGAGCAGTGGCTTTCCTCTTCCTGGGCACCGCATCGTCCACACGCTGGCTGACTTCGATCAGAGCTTGCCGAAGAAGCGGCTCTACATCCTTCTTCAATGGCACTGCGCCAGATGAAGCCGATCGCTCGGATGACGGCACGATCTTGTTGACGGAAATCATGAAGTCCTTCGCAAGCACCTTGATCTTTGAGGTGTCAATCACAAGCTTCTTGTCGCTTTTGTAGATTTGCGGGTAAGTGCCCTGGACTGCATTGAGGGCGGCCTCCGTACATAATGCACGCAAATCGGCACCACCGTAGCCTCGCGTAATTACTGCTAGTTCGTCCTTGAATTCCGATTTCAGTGGCGGATCCCAGCTTTTAGTGTGGATGTCGATGATTGCTCTTCTGGCCTGGACATTTGGCAACGGGAAGTAGAACTCACGGTCAAAGCGACCAGGCCGCCTCAACGCGGGATCGACAGAGTCTGGTCTGTTGGTCGCACCAATGACAATGACTTGACCACGACCGTCCATGCCATCCATGAGCGCCAAGAGCGTCGCGACAATGCTTGCGTGGATTTGTTCCTGCTTGCTAGAGCGTACAGGCGCCAGGCCATCGATCTCGTCGAAGAAGATGATGCTCGGCTGGTTCTTCCTCGCTTCCTCGAACAGCAATCGCAATTGCTTTTCAGCCTCACCGACCCACTTGCTGAGGGCATCGGCACCTTTGCGCATGTAGAAGGTAACCTTCTTGCCGTACGAACTGACGCTGGAAGCTAGAGCTCGAGCGAGTAACGTCTTACCTGTGCCAGGAGGACCATGAAACAGGACACCACGAGGAGGCGTCATGTTGAACCGCTGGAAGGCCTCAGGGTACAGCAAAGGCAAAGCAACCATCTCCTTCAGTCGATCAATGTGGTCGTTCAGTCCACCAACACCATCGAAGCTGACATTCGGGTCGACACCAAGCGGATCTGCATCGGCCAGGGCTTTGCGGTCCTTGACCTTTCCAAGGCCAGCAGGTCCACCGCCACCACCAGCTTGCACTGGATCGCTGTTGAGTGTCTGCGGCACGTAAGGCTTCGGCATAGCGGATGTTGGTGTCATGCCGACAGTGCCGCCGACGCCTTGCTGCCCACCTCTCGTACCGCCCATTTCATCGTCGCTGCTGTCAGAATCCACGCCACCAGTCGCGCCAGGACCTGCGGGTCCACCAAAGACAGGCGGCGGACCTCCAGCACCGCCGAATGGGCCGTAGGTAGAGAACAAGCTGCGATACCCGCCACCGCCGCCTCCACCACCACGTCTGTTGCGCTGCGGTGTGGCCGCCGTTACAGCAGGAGCATCGTCTTCTTCCAATGTCTGTACAAGCTCGGGTCGGAAGATCCTGTAGTCAGGACGGTTGCCGCGATTACGTAGATTTGGCTCGAATGTGATGCCTTCTGAGCGAGAAGCAGGCCGTCTGCGAGGGCGCTCGCGCTTGCGACGGCGGTCATCGTCTTCTAGATCTGCTGCCTCATCTGCGATCTCTTCTACGTCGAGCTCCTCGTCGCCTTCGTCTTCTGAGCGGTTGCGTCCAGAGCGACTTCGCTGAGATGCGGCCTTCCGTGTAAGCCTGCCGGAGCGTCTGCCGGTCTGGCTATCGCCATTGCTACTGCCTCCTCGCGTAGGCTTCAGCAGGTCATCTGATTCGGAGACGTCCTCTTCACCATCTGCTTCGCCTTCGGCGTCAGGCTCGAAGTCGCTGGTCTGCTCCATCTCGGACTTCTTCGACCGCAGCGAACGTCGCTTGGTCTGTGGAGGCCGCGAAGTGGGCGGTGTAGACGCCTTTCGTCGCTGCCGCAGTGATCTACTGCCCCTGACGACAGGCCCTTCATCCTCATCATGATCATCTTGCGACTCCTGCACAATCTGCTCATCCTCAACTTCCTCCATTTGGATGTCGTCTTTATCGGCTTCGGGTGAGGTGCGCTCCACTTGCGGCTCGTCCTCACCTCCAGCCGCTGCCTCTTGAAGTTGTGATAGCAAGTCATCGCCGCGGAGTGCGCCTGACTGCGTGCCATTCGAGGTTTCCTGTGACGCTTCCATGATGGCACTGATGGGAGGCTTCTTGAGGCCTTTGCCGCCTCTCGTTGGGCGTCTGCTTGGTGGCTGCTGCGGCTCAGGCGACTGCGTGCCTGCTCTTGTGACGGTCTCATGCCGGCCGGAGTCAGTAAGCGCGACCAGTGGATTCTCCTCATCGTGAGATATGCGACTGCTTCTGCGCGTGCCGACCACGCTATTAGCACGCGATGACGGCTCGTGCTTCGCGACGGCTTTGCTGCTTGTACGCGAGCGAGTCATGCGTGTCACCCTGTAGCCATCCATCGTCCAAGGTGGCACTTTCAGCCTCACGATGAGTGACTCTTGTTGTGCTGCGACTGCTGCAGGTGTCCGTCGCTTGCTCCTCGCAGCAGGCGTTGGTTGTATCGGATCTCGGTCGCTGTCTTCGGCCTCTACGTCGTCATCGCTCGGATCTTCGTACTTGACCGGCTTTTTCGCTACCGACCGCACACCTCTGCCTGTTCTGGGATTCCGCTCAATCGGCTCGTCGCTGGTGTCTGAATATGATGCCTCCTCTTCACTTATTTCATCACTGTCCGCCTCGATACCGTCGTCGCTATCGCCGTACGCTTCGCGGCGTCGCTTCGCAGGTCTTCGCTTGGCACTCGAGCTCTTCTTTGATTTGCTCCTTCGCTGCGGTCGGGCTGGTTGGGAATCGCTAAAGTCGTCGTCTTCTGGATCTGATGCGAGAGGATCGAATGCCTCGAGTTTGCCTGATGATCCACGGTCAGCAACACCTCGCGATATTGAATTTCAAAGGTGCCTTACGTTTCGTATTCCGACTCATACTTGCTGGAGCTGCTGCACAGAGCACGGACCAGTCACATGCTACTGCTGTTGCCTAGCTGCTCACGCTCCCCTACCCCGCCGAAGAAGGTCTCGCACTCGAAGTCTGAATCAAAATGCCCAAATGTACGTGAACAAGTCTAGGAATGTGGTTGATCCTTCATACAACACGTGCCAAGCTTTCCCAAGCGACGTGAACGCGCAAGTCGCGTGCACAGATGTAAATGCGCTTTGTGAATGCGTCCAGCAAGATTACATCAAAACGAGGGTAGTGTATAAAGGCGGACCTGGATTATTTGCACAAGTTGGCGTAGGCAGAAGGCAGCAGGAGAAGTGTGTGACGAGTCGCTAGGCTGGGATGCGACCGAGCGTCGAGAGCCAACGCCAAGAGATATGATCGGCCGCGCTAGCAACAACAACCGATCTCCTGGCTTTTGAGAACATGAAAATGCACTTTCACATCGACAACAACTACTGACATCACGTTTGCTTTCCACATACACAAAGTTGTTAGTGATGGTCGCGTACAATCGGCGATCCGATCGGCACCTTTTTGAGGCTTTCTAGGCCTCACCTCGTCCTTCCTGAGCTCTTTTCAGTTGCTCAACATCGTACATCTGCTGGATCCGCAGGAACGGGTTTGTCCCTAGTCGATCCTCGCGTGGTTAATTGACACAGCTTATTTCGACCTCACCTCGCTGCCGTCTTTGGGTCACGTGCACGGCTGGAACGTTTCTCCGCAATCAAAATGGTCCTCCATTTTACCACTGCACTGCTAGTAGGTAATGATACAGGGTTACGATCCGTTCTTCGCTTCATGTAAGGATTTTTATAGAGAACTCCGAACAGGCAGTCGGCTGACGGAACCTGCTCTAAGAGCCGCATGGCTTGGCTGTCTGTCGGATCATGTCCTGATCAAGGCGTTGAATTTCTTGCAATGAGTAGATAGTCTTCGAAGACGCACTGCTTCATCGACGGGATTCTCATATTCGACTTAGTATCTGCTTCTGTATGATTAGCTCATGGCTTGCTCGGGTTAGAAGATTGAAGTCGCCGAAAGGTTTCTGGCTAAGAATTAGTTAAGCCGTTAATCGTCAAAAGTTAATGACTGATAGTTGATCCATCATCTGTCAACTATTGGCTAACGAGAATCAACCGTCAAGATCAAGTATCACCATCGAGTATCAACCATTAACCATCAACTGTTAACCATAAACTCTCAAGCATCAAGCATCAATCATCGATTATCAATCACCACCCATCAGCTATTGATGAATGGCCATCACCTTTCAAGCATCAATCATCAAGCATCAACCATCCACCATCAGCGTATCAATTATGAAAGACCAAGCATCAATTACCAACCAATGTTGTAACCATCAACTGTCACCTATCAAACATCCGTCATCAATCATCGAATGTTTGCGGTTAGTGCACAATGCTTGATGGTTGACGCTTGACATTTGACAATTGCTGTTTGACGATTGCTTCGTACTTCAAAGTCACAGTTCGGAGCCCGGCAATTAGGTGCTCCTTCTTCACTAGACCGAGGACCAGCATTGTTACGACTCTCGCCGTACCTTCCTTGCCGAGCGAGGTACCTCGGCGCCATTGGCCGACTGCCAGGGGCACGAGCCCTTCTGTGAACTTTGGCAATTTTTGGCAATCATCAGCAGCTCGAGCAGCTCGACAGCAAGGATATTTCGCAACCTATGTACACCATCGCACATTCACTCTACATCCACATACCCAAGTTGCTCTCGCTATAGACTTGTCCGCCGCATAATAAATAGTGCCTCCGACTCCACAAAGAGCGCTACGCTAGCAGGTTCCACTCTGCGACACCAAACGGTGGGCACGAGCCACGTTCGGCGGAACACCACGCGATCAACTATTCAGCGACGCGGCAAGAGACGCTCTGTCATCAGCTTGGATATTCCAGCAAGGTAAGCCCTGGTCGCGGCGGTGCAGTGCCACAGATTGGCAATCATGGCGTCGGTGACGGAAGGCGCGAAGGAGAAGCTGGTAGAGGTCAAGGAGTCAGTGAAAGAGAGCTTGCTGGGTGTCGAGGGTGAAGATGCAAGCGCATCCAGTCAGACAAGAGCAGAGTTCTTGAAGCACGCGAAGGAGGACGAGAACGGAGAAAAGTACTTAGATGAAGTCGGCTTCGTGGATGCGGTTGCGCCGGTCGGCGAGGACTACCATAAGATCGCAAGGTAGGAAGAGCTGTACACGTGAACTGTGCGCGCATAGGGTGTGCTGATCGCAAGGCAGACATCATTATGGCCTGCTCTTCGATGTCGCAGATCGGAACAGGAAGGGCCGCATCACACTGTCGGACTGGGCCGTGTTCATGAATCTCTTAGGCAAGCCGGATGCCGAGTATGAGATCGCCTTCCGACTGTTCGCAGACCAGGTACTATCAACCGATCAGAATGCGATGGCGCGTGCTAATATTCCCAGAACACCGGCGTTGTCGACTTCAATTCGTTCAAGGAGGTCTACGCGCGCAATAAGACCAGCGATACCATTCCCTTCAACTGGGACAGCGACTGGGCGACACTGTACCTTGGCGGCAAGAAACACAGACACTCGATGACATACCCACAATTCGCTCAAATGTTGAGAGGGCTGCAAGGTGAGCGTGTTAGGCAGGCGTTCCTGCATTTTGACAGCAACGGCGACGGCTACATAAACCCAGAGGACTTCCAGAGGATCATTCAGCAAACCGCATCTCACAAACTCTCCGACTACCTACTCACCAACCTGCCAACGCTATGTAACATATCACCTGGATCTAAGATCAGCTACGCGAACGTGAGAGCGTTTCAGAACGTCATTAGGGAAATGGACCTGGTCGAGCTCATCCTACGCAACGCAATCCGCAAGTCTGGCGATGGCAAGATTACTCGTGTCGAGTTCCTGAATGAGGCAGCACGCATAACAAGATTCTCTCTTTTCACACCTATGGAGGCCGATATCCTGTTCCATTTTGCGTCCTTGGATCAACCTTCAGGACGTCTTGGCATCAACGACTTCGCGCGTGTTCTAGACGCCAGCTGGCACTCGGCTGCGGGACGATTTGAAGGCGAAGGCGCTACCAGCATTGCAGAAAAGACTGTCGCCAACTCAAAAACCTTCCTCCACGACGTCCTGGTCTCCGCGCACCACTTCGCGCTTGGCTCAGTAGCAGGCGCGTTCGGTGCGTTCATGGTGTACCCCATCGATCTGGTCAAGACTCGTATGCAGAATCAGCGGTCCGGTAGGGTGGGCCAAATGATGTACAAGAATAGCATCGATTGCTTCCAGAAGGTCATCAAGAACGAGGGCTTCCGGGGGCTCTATTCTGGTGTGCTACCTCAATTGGTCGGTGTTGCGCCTGAAAAGGCCATCAAGCTGACAGTCAATGACCTCGTGCGAGGCAAATTCACTGATCTCAAGACCGGAAACATCCCATTGTCCGCTGAAATCTTGGCTGGTGCATCTGCTGGTACCTGCCAGGTCATGTTCACCAACCCATTGGAGATCGTGAAGATCCGCTTGCAGGTGCAGGGAGAAGCCATCAAGGCCGCGGCAAGAGAAGGCGAGGAGATTACCAAGCGCTCAGCAATGTGGATTGTAAGACATCTCGGTCTCAAGGGTCTCTACAAGGGCGCGTCTGCGTGTATTCTCAGAGACGCGCCGTTCTCCGCCATCTACTTCCCGACCTACGCACACCTCAAGAAGGACTACTTTGGCGAGAGCCAGACAAAGAAGCTGGGTATTCTCCAGCTACTCACAGCAGGTGCTATTGCCGGCATGCCTGCCGCATACCTTACCACACCATGCGACGTCATCAAGACCCGTCTCCAGGTCGAAGCACGGAAAGGCGACACATCCTACAACGGCCTGCGCGATGCAGCGCAAAAGGTCTTCAAAGAGGAAGGCTTCCGTGCATTCTTCAAGGGTGGAGTGGCACGTATCCTGAGGTCCTCACCACAATTCGGATTCACGCTTGCCGGGTACGAAGTCCTTCAAGGTTTGCTACCGTTGCCTGGCGAGGGACACGATCAGCAGCAAGAGATCGGCCCAAGAGGTAGTGTCGAGCCCGTCACAGGCCTGCAGGAAGCCAAGGCGCCACTGCCGTACCTCCGTAGTAGGAACGCCCTCAAGATTATCCTGGACCTGGACCTTGGATTCGGACGCACGAAGCCGGAGAATGTGAGTAAGACTAGCAGTTGGATGGGGCTCAAGAGCGCTGCGACGAGTGCAGGACCAAAGGAGTAGAGTTCCGCGGTTGAGGTGAAGCAGCTGAACAGGGCTGGAGAGCATCAGGATGGTAGTGAGGAGTGACTTGAGACTTATGGCCCACTTGATGCAATTTGACAGGGATCAAAGGAGGAACATTGCATAGCTGAGCATTGCACAGCATTCCAGGCGTTGCGGGAGAAAAAGGTGCAAGAGCTTCGGTGGTCCTTGGCTATCAGGCAGGCAGGGTGTATGTGTGTGTGCTTGGGCGTCGAGGCCTATGATTAGCACATAGAGCTAGATCCTGTATATCAGAATTGTCTCTAGAATGGCCATGTTCTTGTACCTTGCTCCAACGGAGCTTTTTCTCATCTTCCCTATCCTCGATTGCACGCTCGTAAGTAATCTTGAATGAACAGCACGTGATAGCGCATCAAGTTGCGGGGCGCACCTTCCTATCTGGGCTCACTTCCGAGACCTCCAACTTCCGATTTGCAACGATTGCCTAGGCCATTCACGAACATGCCTCGCTAACACCCATGCTCTACCCCTCGCGAGCACTCCGCGCCGCCGCAACCGCAACAAATTGGTCACATACGCTTAAACTCCCCCGCTCGGCCTTTCCCGCACGAGCGAGCACGGAAGAGCTAGCGGAGTACCGACGACGATGTTCCGATGAC
The DNA here is from genome assembly GCA_007113925.1 of Teratosphaeria gauchensis. Classification (NCBI taxonomy): domain Eukaryota; kingdom Fungi; phylum Ascomycota; class Dothideomycetes; order Mycosphaerellales; family Teratosphaeriaceae; genus Teratosphaeria; species Teratosphaeria gauchensis. The sequence continues at coordinate 1,023,662 of VCMR01000013.1, read as the reverse complement.
CTTTACACCTGGCAGCGACAGAGAGCAGGAGAGGAGTTCGTGCTGCATGATGGCCCACCCTATGCGAACGGCGCGGTACACGTGGGCCATGCGCTGAATAAAATCCTGAAAGATCTGATCCTGCGATGGGAATTGGCGAAGGGAAAGAGAGTGCACTACCGACCGGGCTGGGACTGCCATGGCTTGCCGATAGAGCTCAAAGCTCTGCAGGCGGCTCAGCAGAAGACACAGAATGGCGTCGGAAAAGCGGCAAAGGCGCTGGAAGATGCGCCGAAGCAGGAGACTGAGACAGCGGCAGGTGCGGGTATGAGTGCGCCTGCTGTGCGGAAGATCGCGAGGGAGTCGGCTGTCGCGACTATCGAGCGGCAGAAGGAGAGTTTCAGAGGCTGGGGCGTCATGGGAGATTGGGACAATCCGTACAGGACTTTGGATCTGCCGTTCGAGATCAGGCAGCTGGGTGTGTTTAGGGAGATGGTGAGGAAGGGTTTGATCTCGAGGCATAAAAGACCGGTATACTGGTCGCCGAGTTCGCGATCGGCGCTTGCGGAAGCGGAGCTGGAGTATGATGATCGGCATACTTGTACGGCGGCTTTCGTTAAGTTCCCGTTTGTGAAGGTGCCTGGGGCTGTCGAGGAGGTGGTGGGGCAGAGGGCACGAGGGGCGAGTATGCTGACTTGGACGACGACGCCTTGGACTGTGCCGGCGAATCAGGCTGTGGCGGTGGGTAGGGAGGTGAGGTATGCGGTTGTTGAGGTGTGGCGTGGGCATGGGGAGGAAGGGGAGTTAATGGTTGTGGCGGAGGAGAGGGTGGAGAGTACGATGGAGTATTTGCGGTCTGGTGCGAGGTACGAAGTGGTCACGTCGGGTATACTTGGCAGGGATCTGACGGGATCGAGTGTCGTCAATGTGTTTCAAGGGACGGAGTCGCCTGTGCTGGCTGCGGAGTTCGTGAGTGCATCTTCTGGCACTGGTGTTGTGCACATCGCGCCGGCGCACGGCATGGAAGATTATCAGGCCTGTCAAGCTGCTGGAATCAGAGAGTTGATCTCGCCTGTGGATGATGCTGGTTGCTTTACTCCAGACGTGCTTAAGTCTGACCAGGCAACACACTTGGCCATCAACAGACATATTGAATTGGTGGGCATGGATGCTCAGAGTAAAGGCGTGGATGCCGTCCTTGACATCCTGAGATGCCCATATATCAAGACAAACGCTCCTCTCCTGCTCGCCAGCCACAAGTTCACTCACAAGAACCCGATCGACTGGCGCACAAAACAGCCAGTCATCGTCCGAGCAACACCGCAATGGTTCGCCGACGTCTCAGCTATCCAGGGCCGAGCCCGAGCATCTTTGGAGGACGTCAAGTTCACCCCTGAAAGCGGCAAGAATCGACTTGTTGCTTTCATCTCTGGTAGAAGCCAATGGTGCATCTCTCGGCAAAGGGCTTGGGGCGTTCCGATCCCGGCACTTTACCACAAGACGACAGGTAAAGAGTGTATCACCGACGAAAGCATTGCGCACATCATCGCGACTTTCGAAAAACGTGGTACAGATGCATGGTTTTCCGATGCCGTCGACGACCCGGCCTGGCTCCATCCTTCTCTCGAAGCCGGTCAATGGGTCAGAGGTCGAGATACCATGGACGTCTGGTTTGACTCCGGTACAACGTGGACCTCACTCGATGACCAGGCTAGACGACCACTAAGCGATGTCTATATAGAGGGCACCGACCAGCATCGCGGTTGGTTTCAGAGCTCGCTCCTTACACATATCGCGGTGCAGGATCCAGACCCCAAGCCTACCGCGCCGTATGCGAAGTTGATCACGCACGGTTTCATACTAGATGCGGAGGGCAGGAAAATGAGTAAGAGTCTTGGCAATGTTATCGCGCCCGAGGAGATTGTGGCGGGGACTCTACTGCCGCCTATGAAACCGAAGAAAAATAAGAAGAAGGGTAAGACAAGCGATGTCAATGTGTCAAAGGCCGGGAAGCCGCAGTACGATTCTCTGGGCCCAGATGTCCTGCGCCTGTGGGTCGCATCTTCAGACTATACGCGAGACGTCTCGGTGAGCGTGCAGCAGCTGCAGGAAGTCCAGCAGACGCTGCAGAAATACCGTGTAACGTTCAAGTGGCTTCTTGGCGTCCTATCCGATTTACCCGCGGAGCTCTACACTGCTGACCTAGCATGGGCGGACAAAGCCGTGCTCTACCGGCTTCAACAAGTCTCAGAAACCGTGCACAGCGCGTACGGAGAGTACGAATTCCACCGAGGTGTCAAGGAGATCAATGCATTCGTCGCAAACGATCTGAGTGCGTTCTACTTCGAGGTGGTGAAAGATGGAATCTACGCCGGTTCTGAAGCCGTGAGGAGGCGGACGCAGCATGTGCTGCTCACGATTCTGCGGGAGCTGAGCCGCATGCTGGGACCCGTGTGTCCGCATTTACTTGAGGAGATGTGGGCGTTCCTTCCTGAGGCGGCAAAGGAGGGACTTGGTGGGCATCCGCTTAGGAGTGTCCTATCGCAGCCATATCAAGTTGTCTCAGATCAGCCCCAGGCTGAAGAATTGGAGGCCTCTTTGGCGTCGTTCAGACAGCTCAGTGCTGCGATTAAGCTCGCGCAGGAGGAGGCAAGGACTGCGGGGCACCTGAGAAGTGGACTGGCTTGCAAGGTCTTGGTAGCGATGAACGACGATGATGGCTCCGCTGTTGCCAGGCATGTGCGGCAGTGGCTTGGGAATGGTGAGCTGGCTGATCTGCTGGTCGTCAGTCAGGTCGAGCTGGTTCATGGCTCAAAGGCTGATGAGATAGCGGACGAGAAACAGTGGTGCTACAAGCAGGATGTTACGTCAGGCGTGGAGGCCTATGTGGTGCCGCCAGATGCGGAGAAGTGCGTCCGATGCTGGAAATCCACAGCAGAGCGCGAAGGGGAGCTGTGTAAGAGGTGCGAGGATGTTGTACAATAAGTCAAGTGCATCGAGCAGAAAGGGTCAGGCCGCGGCTCGGATCTGTACAATCTAGAAATTCTATCATCTACTCCAACACCACAAACCTTCGCGTTCGCATCAAACTCGCGTAATCGACCCCGGCCTCATCCTCCTGATCAATCTCCACTGCTGCAACTCCGCCGTTTGCTAAGCAGGATTCTTACTGTCATCTAGAGTCCTCTGCACCACAGCATCCAAATCCTCATCCTTCAATTCCAGCTTGCCCATTGCGAACCCCTCTCTCGTAGTCCAATTCGCATCCACAGTCCCCAAATACCACACCAATTCCTCATTCGCCTCCGGATCCCCAGCATCAGCTTTCGCCTTCTGCTCATCCCTGAACTTCCCAGAATCCAGACTCGTGACCTCCCACTTGCTACCAGTAGCCCGCTGGTACGCAGCAATGATTTCATTTTGTGTCGCGAGGAAAGAATGAATGTACAGCATCTGATTCGCTGTCTGCTGTGGGCGCTCCAGCACCTTCACAGTCGCCTCAGCAATCCTAGCTAGCGTGCTAAACGAGCAAGGCGTGTTCCCATCATCCAGGATATCCGCCCGTTTCCCCTGAACGAAGAGGTGGATGAACTCGAGACTCCAGTCGAAAAAGTGGCCGCAGACTAGCGAGGTCCAGGTGAAGTTGGGATGTTGTTGGGAGAGTTGCTGAACGTATTCGCGGACGATTGTTTTGTTCTTGTACAGAGGTACTAGTTCTTGAGTCAAAGGGCTGCTGCTGTCGCAGGACCCAAAGTCGGCGGGAATCATGCGGTGGACAGAGGCGAGGATGCAGGCGTCTGCGATGCGCTTTTGCACCGCTACTTGTTGAGTGCCTATACGTTTGTTGATCAGTGAGGAGTTGATTGGCATGTGAATGGGAGGTGAGAGCATGGGTCGGCGCTCCTGACGGAATGCTAGTAGCTATCGTACCTCTGATTGACACGATCACGGCATCCTGCCCTTCCAATGCTTTTGCCACATCTGCGGTTTCGAAGTCGTCGTTAACTCTGATGACCTTGACTGCATCTGGATAGTCGTCCTTTGATTTTGAGGACCCTCTTTTCAGAATAGTGACGTGGAAGCCGCCTTTGGTCAAGGCGAGCAGTATGGCTGGTCCTAAATTGCCGTCGGCTCCGACCAAGGCGACGTTCTTGATCGACATGGCTGGGTCTGGTGCTGGCAGGTCGCTGTAGCTGTTTTGTTCACGGACTTGCGCTTGTGGACAACGAACCGAGATGTATGGTATTTGTAAATCTTGTAGAGTAGTGCATGTACCTACATGTGCGGACGCCTTGTCGGGCGGCCTTGAAGCAGAGATACTGCTCGTGGCGCCGTCTGAGTCTCGGCGACGTGGTCTTGCTCCGTATCTAAATCCTACCTAAGCCGCAGCTGCCCTTTACCAAAGTCCGACATCGCACAGCGTACGTAGCAGTGATGCTCGTCAGTACCACAAACATTGTGGACGATGCCATGTCGTGGGATCTAAGAAGAATCTCATGAAGATCGAGAACACAGCGGCCTCGCCTCGTACGAGAGGTAATCACCTGCCACGCTCTTTGACATTCTGACTTCCCCGTCCCGCGACTTTTCTCCGCTCACCATGACAGACACGTGCCTTTCCCAGCGCGTCGATTCGCTCGGCGGACATGTCAAAAAAGCACACGCGTATAATCATCAACAGTCCGTCTGTTCTCGACGGCCTGCCATCTCAATCGGTCATCTCTGCGCCGTCTTGCAGGCATGGTATCGAGACTAATGCATACCAAGACGGGCGATGGTGAAGTTTGATATTCGATGGTTGTTTGGCCTCCACCAACCCGCACATAAGTATGAACTGCTCGACCGCAAACATGGCCTCGTCAAGAGATCAAAAAGAGATAAGCGAATTCTACTCATCACGATGGCGGTGACATTGCTTGCTCTAGGAGGTATCCTGGCTTCCGTGTATGTTCCTAGCTGACTATGCAACGATCATTTATTGACCGTTACCATAGATCTTCTGCTGCACCAGCGTTCAACTGGCATCCGCCTAGCGGCTGGTCCGGTCATCAGCCAAATTCCTGCGATACTGTAGAGCAAGGCTATCAATGCAGGGACAACATAAGCCACTACTGGGGTGAGCAGTCTAGCCGGCAAGGCACGATGTGAACGATCTTTTGACATCCCCAGGCCAATATAGCCCGTACTTCAGTGTGCCATCCAATATCTCGGACGAAGTACCCCAAGGATGCAGCGTGACGTTCGCTCAGATTCTATCTCGCCATGGAGCTCGTGATCCGACCGCTTCCAAGACGGCGTCGTACAATTCCACGATTTTGACATTGCAGTCGCGTGTCAAGAACTTCACTGGTCCTTATGCCTTCCTGAACACCTACGGATATACTCTAGGCGCCGATCAGCTTACCACTTTTGGCCAGCAGGAACTCATCAATTCCGGCATCAAGTACTACGAGCGTTATGAAGACTTGGCCAGCCACCTTACCCCATTTGTGCGCAGCTCAGGAGAGGCTCGTGTTGTGGAGTCTGCGCAGAACTGGACCCAAGGCTTTCACGAAGCTAAGCTCGCAGACTGGGGCAGCCGACACCAGGACTCTGCGTACCCATATTCGATTCTGGTCATCCAGGAAACCGATGGTGAGAACAATACTCTGAATCACGATCTTTGTACGGTGTTCGAGGACGGACCAGACAGCGATATTGCCGACAATGCTCAAGCTATTTGGGCCAAAATCTTCGTGCCACCCATCCAAAAGCGCCTGAACGCGGGGATGCCAGGAGCCAACTTGACTGTAACGCAGACCATTTATCTCATGGATCTTTGCCCGTTCAACACCGTAGCTTCAGCCAACGGCACGATCTCGCCCTTTTGTGACTTGTTCACAAAGGAGGAGTGGCACCAGTACGGCTACTATGAGACCCTCAACAAGTTCTACGGTTACTCTTACGGCAACCCACTTGGTCCTACGCAGGGCGTGGGTTTCGCAAACGAGCTCATTGCCCGCATGACAAACACTGCTGTTCGTGAGGGCGCCAGCACTAACAGCACGCTGGATGAGAACAATGCTACATTTCCACTTGGTCGCAAACTGTACGCCGACTTCTCTCATGACAACGACATGACGGCTATCTTCTCCGCTCTGGGCCTGTACAACACCACAACCATGCTGCCCAACACGACTGTGGTTGAGGCGCCGCAGGCAAATGGCTACAGCGCTGCGTGGACCGTGCCATTTGCAGCTCGCGCCTATTTCGAGAAGCTTCAATGCCGCGGCCAGAGTGAGGAAATGGTGCGAGTGATCATTAATGATCGAGTGCTGCCGCTTTCTCAGTGCAATGGTGACAAGAATGGATTATGCAATCTCGAGGCTTTCATTGCCAGTCTTGGATTTGCTAAGTAAGTCATTCATACGAAGATATTTGTTTGTAATACAAGATTGAGTCAGCTGACTTTTGTTGTTATACAGAATGGATGGTCTCTGGAGCAGCTGTTTTACTTGAGGGAGATGTGTCACGAAATAGTGTACCAGTCGCAGTCGCATGCAACCACACGCTCAGTATGAGTATAGAGATCTGATACACGTCAGCAAACCTTCCCGTTGTTCCCTTTCTATCGCGCATACCGGTGCAAAGGAACATCGTCCGCTGATTCATGCAAGAGGCTGATCTGCATCCACTCTACTTAGGCCGGTCCCATGCGGGGTTCCTTGCATACACCATGCCCCGCGTTCAGATGCAGGTCTGAGACATATATTCAAGAGTAGCCGAAAACATACCGATGTGACACGAACGATATCTCCTTGTGCTACACAACCAGACCATATCATTCCCAAGTCAACCGACGACCTCAAGCCGACTTGCATTGGAGTACAGGTTTGCGTCAAAATGGTCAACCAAAAGGCTCAAGATGCAGTCCAGAAGTCGTTGGACAGTGTGACCAGCGACAAGTCAACGGGCGTAGCAGGCATGGTGTTTGTTGCGGTCGACAAGACTGGCAAAGAAATCGCGGCCGCCGCTTCTGGAAACACAGGGCTCAACAACCGTCCTCCCATGACTATGGACACAGTCTTTTGGATCGCATCATGCACGAAGCTCTTGGCTACCATGGCATGCTTGCAGGCCGTGGAGCAGGGCAAGTTGAAGCTTGACGACCACAAGCAGGTGTACCAACTGGCCCCCGAGCTGGAGAAGGTCAAGGTATTGCAGGAGGATGGGTCACTGGTGGACAAGAAACAGGACATCACTTTGAGGTTGTTGCTGTCTCACACCAGCGGGTTTGGCTACGAGTTGTATGCGGTGGCATTGTAAGTGGTATATGATGTTGTCGACTGACCATTTGCCAGCTTCAACCCAAAGCTTCGAGACTACGGCCGCCCTATCGGTTTCGACGTCTTCCACGCTGACGAACGCGACATCCTCAGCATGCCTCTTGTCAACCAGCCAGGCGAGACATGGGAGTATGGCATTGGCATTGATTGGGCAGGCATCTTGCTTGAGCGCGCAACAGGCGTCAAGTTGAACGATTGGATCCAAGAGCACATCATGAAGCCTCTCAAACTCAACAACGTGAACATGTTTCCGACCGACTCCATGAAGAAGAACCTGGCGTACATGCATCAGCGTTGGCCCGGCGACCCAAGCAAGAGCGAGGAAAGGGACCATGTTTACCGCGAGCCACTGCTTGCGAAAACGGCGGAAGAGAAGGCGAAAATGCTACACAGTGGTGGTGCTGGAGCTTATGCTCCACCGCGGGAATACGTACAAGTGCTTGCCGCGCTCCTGAACGATGGCAAGAGTCCCACGACAGGCGCTCAGATAGTCAAGAAGGAGACTGTGGACCTAATGTGGGAGAATCAGGTACCCAAAGATCCCAATTTGTGCGTTCCCTCCTACGCTACGATATGTCACATCTACTCATCTTATCCTCCAGCGCCCGCAAAGGCATCCCAGCCGCCAAAGCAGAGCAGACGAACCCAGCTCCCGAGTTGTACCCGCAAGAAGGCAACCCGCCGCAAGGCTGGGGTCTATCCTTCATGATCACGCAGGAGCCTGGGCCGACTGGTCGCGGCGCTAACACGGCCTGGTGGGCTGGCATTGCAAATCTCTTCTGGTGGGCGGACAGGGAGAAGGGTATTGCGGGTATGATCTGCAGTCAGGTCATGCCGTTTGGAGATCCGCATGTCATGGGACAGTGGGGCGCTTGTGAGGCGGCGGTCTATGCGGCCTTGCAGTGAATGCATGGCCGTTTGTAGGTGATATATTCGGCGAAGCATATATCTCGTGAACAGCAGGAAATTACAGTCTAGATGAAGCGTAGACTATGCAGCCAGTCCTGCAGTCTTGCGCCTTAGCATCAATCTTCGTGCCTGAAACGGTCGCGTGAGAGTAATCGCGGCTGTCCACGAGGTACGCTGCCCTGACGTCCATCAGAGATTGTTGGTTCGACCGTGATAGTCAAAGGGTTGAAAATGATCTTCTCAGTGCATTGCAAGCCCATTTTCAGGAGCATTTCGATTCGTCCAGATTTGTGGCGCCAGTAGTCCTGTGGTACCAGCTGTACTGGGACGAACAATGGCTCAATGGGCTGATCTCACGGAATGTTCTTTCCCCGACTATGCTCGCCCGAAGTGAATGCAACTGTCGAAATGCGTTAAGAGCTAGCTACAGCAGATAATTATCAACGAACCAGCTTCCTTTACTAACATTGACTCACAGCTACCGCTCAAAGACGATAAAATAGAAGACATTGGTAGCATCTGCAACGCCGCTAGCGAGGCCTGAATGAGCCAAAGTCAAGCCGCTAGCAGTATACCGGTCTAGATAGGCATATAACATGTCAACCATATTGACTGATCAACTAGATTGACCCTTACAGGCCCTTTGAGCAACCATTGAACCAGCGCAGTGCCTTTTGGCGCAAGTAAACAACTATCAGCTGCCTCAGCCATATGATTGACTGCTTGATGGAGAAATTTTGATCACAGTCTTGTTGAGTTCCACTTGAAACCCACGCGACTCTTCCATCGTCTGCAGCAAATCGACAAACACAGTCTTTCGAAACCCAATCGCAGTTTTCAGCCTACTACGCTCCTTTGGATCTTCAGTCATGTCATACAGGCACATTGGCCGGATGTGTGCCTGTGTCCCATTCTTGACTAGGTCCTGGCCGGCCTAAATAGCGACGTGTCGCCCGAAACCAGATTGCAGAAGGCCCGAGTGCCGAAGGCCAGCCTGCATCTTCTGCAGCGGTCTCTCGTACGTCACGATCATTCAACTTCCTGCGCCTTCTTTTGACGTTGTCCTGCCGGTGTATGTCGAGACTGACCGGGCGGAGATTATTCAGCCGCCGTATACCGCCTATCTGCTCCTAAGATCCTCCTCAGTGAATCCAGCCATGCTCTCTAGATTGGCAGTGCCAAACGACTTGCTGCCTACTGCCGCGCATGTGTTTGAGGGCATAGCGTTGATGATGGCCTGTAGCTCATATTCAACGTTCATGTTGCTGACATACGTAATGGTACTTGTACTAAATGGCGTAAGTCCTGCCGCCACCTGAAGCTTGTATCTATTGAGGAGCCGCTTGAGCTCTCTTTTAAACTTGCGCGTATTGGCCTTCATATTCTCTTCTAATATCCATCGAATTCACGAAGCTGGCCCATTTGCTATCACCTGGAAGCTGGCCGGTCCATATCTGTGGTGGGTGTACCTGTACTGACCAGGCTTTAAGCGGCGGAGGTGTGGGAAGAGAGGCTTCAGATTGCAGAATGCATACTGGTATAGCATGGATCAACCTGCCTGAGATAGTGATGGTAGAGTAATGGCGGCCGGTCACGAGGGACGTCTGCCCTGTCACTCCATTAGGGATGTTGTTGTATAGACTGTCGACTACCTCAATGAGATCTCATTTGCCTGAGTCTCGTCTTCCAGATTTCTCTAATCTTCTGAGTCTGGTCGCTTCATACCCAGGACGATCTGCAAGACGAGGAATACCATCCTTAGATCAATTGCATAGGTCCCATACCGTGCTGGTGCTGTCTTGTAGTACATTCAATTCGAAATTACCAAAATCGATGACCGCGAGCACCAGCACCGTCCTATGCGACGCCCTGCCTCGTTGTATGGCCTTGTAGACCAGAGTGGACATTGAAATATTGTCGACTGGGTGTCAAGGCTATTGGCCTAGTGGAGAGCGGTATTCTCTGTTTCCTGTATCCTGTGGTCGGATGAGCTTAACAGCATGAGAGTATTTCTTCTGTACGCGCCTATAGAGTTAGCGTTGACTCATTTGATCACGCTTGTCTCGACCTCACGAAGTCCCACAACATATCATGCACCAGTCGATCGTGTTCATTATTGTGAGGCCGATTTCAGTCAGAGCCCAGTATATTCGAGCCAGCCGAGCTCAGGTCTAATTTTATTAGTCAGCCAGCGCAAGCTTATATTTGCATTCATGCAGCTCGCGCTGTGCCTCCGTTCTTCAATAACCACAATGTGCGTGCGGCGTGCATACAGCATAAAATTCGGAATCTGGCATACTCGCGGTTCGCTAGTGCCATCACATAGCAATTTGTGAGCGGCTCGCGCTGAAGCATGCATCCGACAAGTCGACGAGATGCAACCAAATGTCCTAACAAGGACAACCCAGTGGAGAGCTCCAAGCCACCAGGTATTGGACCACGATAACGACCTTATTGAATACGACTGCTTCTGGGGCTGCAATTGGGGCCAATCAGCCGAAGTTCTCCGTAAATGCTCCCAAAATAATACCAACAGCTCCGTCAGCTGCGGACTTGGCCATGTAATCTAAACGGAGATTTTACTACATTGGTATCTTGCCATTGAGTTCCAACAAGAATGGAAGTATGCAAGAGGCCTACTCGCCAAGAGAATTCTCAGTCCGAGCCGATATGATACTCCAGAAGAGTTCGGTGAAGCCATAAGGTATCAGTACGTAGCTCGTCAACCACAAGGCTTTCCTGGCTTCCGACGCGCTTAAACCAACCGGGTCTCTTCGGCTGCTGCAGCAGACACAGTCGCAAAGTATGGAGCTTCATAGATCTGCTTCGCGTACAAGACCTGTCTCCCATTGCGCAATTTTGTACAACACATGTTGATTTGTCTGTAGGGATAATTCGGATAATGCAGCGCCGAGCGCATTCATGTCGCCTCTTTTGGTCGCAAAAGCATCGATTTGTGTGCAGCCCGGAGGGTAACCGCGCAGGATGAAGTGACGTAAAGAGGCGTGTGGCCATAAACATCAAGGCGCGTGAGAGTTGGCGGTGTTCAAAGACACATGAGTTCAGCTCAGTCACCATGTCTCACCACAAGAGTATAATCCTAGAAGCTTTGAGGAAAGCCAATCAGCCCTTTTACGCTTCCACAGACCCACGCTCGGTGCGGCTCACGGGGCACTTTGGACAACGAGGCACCTGAGCGGCTCAGATCCTGTCGCTTAGATACGCCGGCATCGACACAGACCCAAATCAGGCTGTTCAGGACATACCGGATTGCTCGATTGAGAACACAAGGACCTGGGCTGTGGCTTTGTCTGCCTTCTATATGCAGGGAGCCATGGTGGAAGGTGACAGGCCCGCCCCACCTATCCTCGTAACACCGGCCTGTAAGACGTGGCGATGGCAGATCTTTTCATAGAAATGCAGAATTTCGTTGAGTTGACGAGGCTGATTGCCCTGCGGTAGACCGGCCTGGCCCTGGCTTGTTAGGGCAAAAAAATGTTCTGAGACGGTATAGCTTCTGGCGCAGATGGCCATGATGAACCGTACTGCTGTTGAGACGCCCATGACCTGACTTCTGAGTTTTATGCGGCCAAGGAGATGGGGTGCGAGGGAGCCCAGCTGCGCAAGCCACTGGTCGGGTGTGCTCTGCGAGGATAGCAATCTCTTCGCGTATGGATACCATGGCGTTCGGTAGGGATTGAAGAAGTATGCACCTGGAGTGTCAATGATAACGGGCACGATCATCAGGTTATACGATCTCTCTGTGTTTACCCATCAACTGGGTGCCTGCATTGCATAGCGTCTACTATGGAGATTTTAATGCTAATCGTTTCATTTTTGCTCATCCTCTTTGCGACAGCGTACAAGTATGATCCGGCAATCACGGAGCATAATCTCAATCAGAACCAGACCGCTGCCAATCCACTGGATTTCTGGGGAGAATGGACTGGACACGACTACACGGCATCTCCTCAGAACTGGAGGTTCCCTTTCTACACTTTATTCTTGGATCGCTTCGTCAATGGCGATCCCTACAATGACAATATCAACGCAACAGTGTTTGAGAGGGTCACGGACTCAAATCAGATGCGGCATGGAGGAGATCTGCAAGGCCTGGTCGACAGTCTGGATTACTTGCAGGGCATGCGCATCAAAGTAGGCTCCGTCTGGCCTAATACGCACGCGAATACACGCGGCTGCTAATATTGCGGCCAACAGGGCATTTACATTGCCGGCTCTCCGTTCATGAACCAACCATGGAGGGCGGACTCTTACTCTCCTCTCGACCTTTCCATTCTAGACCTTCACTTCGGCACAATTGATATGTGGAGGCTCGCCATAAATGAAATTCATGCGCATGGAATGTACGTGATCCTCGACAACACCTTTGCCACCCTGGGCGACTTGATCGGTTTTGAAGAGTATCTGAACGAGACCGTTCCATTTTCTCTGCAAGAACATCAGGTCAGATGGAAGTCAGCGCGGCGATACATGGACTTTGACTTTGGCAATGAGTATAATGAGACATGCCAGTACCCCCGTTTCTGGAACGAGACGGGATATCCGATTGATCTTGAGGTCAAAGAGCAGATGAAAGGATGTTACGACTCCGAGTTCGATCAATACGGCGACACCGAAGCTTTTGGTGTATACCCGGACTGGCGTCGTCAGCTATCAAGGTTTGCATCCGTACAGGATCGATTGAGAGAATGGAAACCAGAAGTGAGAGTCAAAATTGAGCATTTCTATTGCATGGCCATTGCACAGCTGGATTTTGACGGCTATCGCTACGACAAAGCTGTCCAGGCTACCGTCGATGCACTCGCGGTTAGCAGCGAAGCGTTGCGAGAGTGTGCACGAAGATACGGCAAGGAAAACTTCTTGATCGTAGGCGAAGGTAAGCCAAGTCATCGGTAGAAGTCTACACCGACGGACTGACTCACACTGACATTCTTCCATTACCTTTAGTCACCAGTGGAAACTCGTTGGGCTCCGTATACTTCGGTCGTGGCCGCCAGCCTGATCAGCTTCCAGAGAACATGACATTGGCCGTCTCACTCACACACAATTCGTCGAATGCATCTCAGTACTATATCCGCGAGCAGAATGCGTCCGGGCTTGATGGTGGTGCCTTCCATTACACCACATACCGAGCTTTGACGAGGTTCCTCGGAATGGACGGCAATCTGGAAGCAGGATATGATGCCCCTGTGAACGTGAGTCGATCTCGTCGTGATGACTCTCGAGCTGAGCTAACATGCTTTGCTGCAGTGGGTCGATCAATGGAACACTTTCTTACTGACGAACGACCTCATTAATCCTAATACTGGACTTTTCGATCCTCGCCACATGTTTGGTGTCAGCAATCAAGATGTCTTTCGTTGGCCAGCCATCGTAGACGGAGTACATCGGCAACTGCTAGGCTCCTTCATCACAACTTTGCTTCTGCCAGGAGTGCCAAAACTGCTTTGGGGCGAGGAACAACAGTTCTACGTACTGGACTCTACTGACAACAATTATATCTTCGGTCGTCAGCCAATGAGTACAGCTACCGCTTGGCAGACGCATGGTTGCTATTCGCTAGACTCCTCTCAATTTTACAAGATGCCCTTGGAGGCCACCAGGCACGGCTGTGATGATGATACGGTCAGCATAGACCACCGCGATCCTTCAGCGCCAGTGCGAAATATCTTGCGCCGCATGTACCACCTGCGTGAGGCATATGGTGTCCTGAACGACGGGTTCTTCTTGCAGCAGCTGTCCAATCAGACATGGGACGTTGTGTACCCTGGATCCGGCGGCGTCATCACCGAGACTGGATTGTGGAGTGTGCTGCGATCTGAGTTCCCTGAAGTGCAGAATCTGACACAAATCAGTGCCTCGACCAATGAGTCGATCTCAGCCACACCGGTCTGGCTGGTGTATTCGAACTACAACACCAGTCATGTTTACGAGTTCGATTGTCGAGACAACTCGACCGGCATGAACACCACATCGCTAATTGCGCCCTATTCTGCGGGCACGACAGTGAAGAACCTCTTTCATCCGTACGACGAACATACACTGGTGGCCAGCACGCGTGCCTTAGGTCTTGCTGACTCGACAGACTTGAATGGTTGTCTGGACTCCCTTACAATGGCTGCCTACGATCATCGTGCATACGTCCCGAAAGACGTCTGGGTTGGCCCGAAGCCGGTGATCACGAATTTCACACCTGGTCACGATGCTCGCTTGCTCTCCAGAAGTCCCGATCCAACAGCCGCAGAAGATCTTCAAATCTCTCTGGAGTTCTCACTCCCAATGGATTGCGGAGATGTGACGAGCAGCATTAGTATTTCTTCGAGGACCGAGGGCGGCAATCAAGCATACGTCGACTCTCTCAGCGTACAATGCGGAGGGCTGGAGGGATCAGCGCCTTCTCTGGTCGGGTATGTGCCATCTGCTTGGTCTTGGTCAGCCACCATCAAAGATGTGGCCAATGGCGTTCATCGTTTGATTGTCGACCACCCGAGAGCTGCCGTGGCTGCCAATCAGAGTGATACCAACCTGACTACCGATGCTCGTGATCACTTTCTCTTTCGCATTGGACAGCCAAATAATCCTATCGTCTTCACCAGGTCTGCGAATTACTCGACATCACTGCTTGTGCATGAGGCTAATAGATACATGCTCAACCACTCTGCAGCTGGAGCAGATCTATTTCGCTATTCCACCGACTTTGGGAACACCTTCTCTCAGTGGGCACCATATCAAGGGGGATCAGACAGCATTACGCAGACAGGCAAAGGGAGAAAATCCTGGACTGGCGAGCATGTACGCGTCGAGTATTTCAGTCGCTTGGCAGGATCAAGCAGCCACGTCCAACAAGGAGATCTGCGTAGCCAGGCTCGTCGTTTTCCGCACCTGTATCTGAACGGCCCATACAACTCCTACGGCTATGATGCAGGCCTTGACAGCAGATTCGAGCTGATCGATGACTATACCTGGAGGAAGCACTTCATGGCTGAGTGGACGAACAATGGCACTGTCACCCAGGTCAACGTCTGGAATAATCAAAGCGTTGTCATGGGCGACGTCGATGGAGACTCTGTGCTGGATCGCCTTCCGCCATCAGCACTAGCTCCGGCTGTGCTGAATATTACCGCGCCGCCTCCTCTGCCCTACATTGCTTGGAGTTATGTTCTAAATGACGGCAATCTGAGATTCAGACTTGAGCCAGTTGGCAACATGTGGCAACAGCTTGCCTTGTACGTGTCGTTCTGGGGTTTGCCGCTGGTCTCCGGCATCATGTCTGCCTGGATCTTCATTCAAAGTTTCTACAAAATAAAGTTCAATGAGATTGGAATCACCGAAAAGCTCGGGCTATGGAGGCTGGTACCGAACTCGTTTAGGCGACGATTCCGGCGTTTGCCTGGAGATGAAGGTGCGAGGGGTGGTTTTCTGCTCTCTGCGATCAAGCGGCGAGCACAAATCTTTTCTAAGAAGTCCGACGCTCTTATGGCTCAATCAGGCAGTCGACGTAAGGTGCTCATTGCTACCATGGAATATGATATTGAGGACTGGGGCATCAAGATCAAGATCGGAGGTCTCGGAGTCATGGCACAACTGATGGCCAGAAACCTCGATCATCAGGACCTAATTTGGGTAGTCCCTTGTGCAGGCGGCATAGATTACCCTACGGACGAGGTCGCCATGCCAATGACGGTCGCTTGCTTCGGACAGATCTACGATGTCAATGTTCGTAAGTGATTACATCATATCGCACACCATAGACGGTTAACACTGATATTGATGCTCTTGTAGAATACCACAGGTTGCGCAATATTACGTATGTCCTTCTCGATGCACCAATCTTTCGACAACAGAGCAGAGAAGAGCCATATCCAAAACGAATGGACGACTTGGACTCTGCTATTTATTACTCTGCATGGAATCAGTGTATCGCGCAGGCCCTTGGTAAGTCTACTCAGAGATCTTCTGAGCCGAGCTAACATGCCCAAGTCCGTTTTCCTGTTGACCTTTACCACATCAACGACTATCACGGGACTGTTGCTCCACTCTACCTGCTTCCTCGTACAATACCTGTCTGCTTGTCGTTGCACAATGCAGAATTTCAAGGCCTGTGGCCGATGCGCACAAAGAAGGAGCGCGACGAAGTCTGCTCTGTCTTCAACCTACCGCCAGACATCGTGAGCGAATACATCCAGTTCGGTGAGGTCTTCAACCTCCTGCATGCTGGTGCCTCATACCTCCGACTGCATCAAGAAGGGTAGGTCACGGCTGGCACATTCCCCTGCATAGGTGAAGGCTTACATGGCTGCTCATCAGGTTTGGTGCCGTAGGAGTCTCGAAGAAGTATGGGGCACGGGCATACACCCGCTATCCTATCTTTTGGGGTTTGAAAGAGATACGGTCACTGCAGAATCCCGATCCATCCGATACTGGTGCCTGGGACAAGACAGTCGTGAGCGAGGATAAGGGAGTCCAAATTGACGAAGATTTCGAAAAGCAGCGCCTTGGGTGGCGTGTCCAAGCACAAGAATGGGCCGGACTGGAGCAAGACCCTGAAGCTGAGCTGTTCGTGTTCGTCGGTCGCTGGTCGATGTATGTCTACGCATCAATCTTTATACAAGCCTGGTGTGAGAAGCTGCTGACATCCTCGGCAGGCAGAAGGGCATTGATCTCATCGCTGATGCATTTCCAGCCATTCTTGAATCTTATCCGAGAGTACAGCTCATCACTATAGGACCGGTCATCGACCTATACGGCAAATTTGCGGCGTTGAAACTGGATGTGCTCATGAAACAGTACCCAAAGAGAGTGTGCTCTAAGCCAGTGTTCACTGCTCTGCCTCCTTTTGTGTTTTCCGGTGCAGAGTTTGCTCTGATACCTTCACGCGACGAGCCTTTTGGCTTAGTCGCTGTAGAATTTGGCAGAAAGGGTGCGTTAGGTGTAGGAGCACGGGTCGTAGGTCTGAGATCTGGTATCCTGGTGAGGAACAAAGCTGACTCGTCCGCCTGTAGGGCGGCCTCGGACAGATGCCTGGCTGGTGGTACACCGTTGAGTCTACCACTGCAGCCCACTTGCTTAATCAGTTCAAAAATGCCATTCGAGGTGCGATGAGCTCGTCACGGGACACACGAGCTCTTATGCGGGCTCGATCGGCAAAGCAAAGGTTCCCAGTCGTACAATGGGTCGAGGAGCTTGAGACACTGCAATCCACTGCAATTCGTACTCACGAGAGGAACCTAATAGAGAAGAAAGGCGGGTCGTCTCTGAACTTAGTGCATCCACATCCAAGCATTCACCCCACGGTGGGCATTGCTAGACATGCGTCTTATGGCCTGGCGGATGGTCCTGGTCACGTCACTGACGGTGAACGAAGCGAGCTCATCTCATGCCGCAGAACTGACTTATCGACAACACTTCTCTCGGATCACAGCAATTCCATCACACCACTGCATTCAGCGACATCGACGCCGTTGATGTCAAGGCGGACCTCGTATTTTCTCACCCCAGCTGATGCACCCCCGGTGCCTGGGATATCGGACGAGTCTCGCGGCCTTGGCAGCCCGCGTCCTAGCATTCACAGTCTGCGCAGCCCGAACCCAGACTCTCAGCTCTCGATGCAGAATATCGTTGGCGAGAAGAATGACTACAACTTGCAAAAGGTTGATCCGTTCTTTACAGATACCAACGGTCATTTCTACGAGAGATTCAGTAAAAGACTGGAAACTCTTGACGGCAAGAACTCTGAGACCAGCAACTGTATCGAAGAATTTCTTGTCAAAAGTGAGAAAGAATGGTTCAACGAGATACGGAATGCAAAATTGGGTCTTCTGAAGAACGAAAGCTCGACATCACTCACCAGCCACTTACGCCCGGGACGGGTAGAGCCTTCGGAAATAGGTGTAATAGACGAAGACTCGACCAAAGGATCTTCCATCACCATGGTCGAACTCGGAGACAAGTTCACGCCTCCCAAAGGCCTTCGGAAGTGGATGCAAGTCAGAGTACTTGCAACCTGGCCATTGTATGCATATTTCCTAGCCCTTGGACAGATCATAGCCGCCAACAGCTACCAAGTCACGCTCTTGACCGGAGAAGTCGGCGAGCCGTCCACGAAGCTCTATGCTGTAGCATCGATATACCTTATATCTTCGGCGTTCTGGTGGATCCTCTTTCGTCGCTTTGCTTCAGCATTGGCCCTTTCGTTGCCATTCCTATTCTACGGCATGGCGTTCTTCCTAGTCGGCCTAGCACAACACGCGCCCACTTCCGACGGTGTTCAGTGGGTTCAGAATGTTGGCACAGGCTTCTACGCATTTGCTTCTGCATCCGGTGCATTGTTCTTTGCGCTCAACTTCGGAGATGAAGGTGGGGCGCCTCAGCAATCCTGGGTCCTGCGTGCTTGTCTCGTCCAAGGCGCACAGCAGATCTATGTTGTAGCGCTCTGGTACTGGGGGACCTTTCTAGCACGTCGAAAGAATTCTGGTAGCACAGCAGACGAGACTCCTGTCCTCGGCCCTTGGAAAGTCACGGCCATTACGCTGCCGATAGCTGCCGTGCTCTGGATGGTATGCCTCGTCATGTGGCTTGGGCTTCCTGCATACTACCGCCAGGCACCGGGGACGATGCCGAGCTTCTATAAGTCCATCGCGAGGAGAAAAGTCATCATGTGGTTCTTCGTTACAGCCGTGGTCCAGAACTTCTTCCTCAGTGCGCCGTATGGCCGGAACTGGGCCTTCTTGTTCAACAGCCACCATGCCAAGGGGTGGCAGATACTCATACTTGTTGTGGTGTTCTTCGTTGTGGTTTGGGGAGTCTTCTGTGGCCTCTTTGCATGGTTGACCAAATCGCATTCTTGGATTCTGCCATTGTTCGCTATTGGGCTAGGCGCGCCCAGGTGGGCGCAAATCTGGTGGGGTACTAGCAACATCGGGCTCTGGCTACCATGGGCTCCTGGTAGTATCGAGACCGGCACGAAATACATCGCAAGCGCATTGCTATCGCGATCGCTTTGGCTGTGGCTCGGTGTCTTGGACGCTATCCAAGGCGTGGGCTTAGGCATGATCATGTTGGGTACGTTGACACGGACCCATGTTGCGTTCGTCATCACAGCAATGCAGGTCATCGGCTCCGCAGCGACAATGCTAGCTCGAGCCATTGGCCCTAACAGACTTGGGCCTGGTCCCATTTCGCCGGATATCAGTGGAGGTGCTGCAGCTCTGTGGCAAGGGTGGTTTTGGGTGGGACTGACCTCAAATCTGGCGTTATGTGTTGGCTTCTACAAGTTTTATCGCAAAGAACAGCTCACAAAGCCGTGATTGTTTTTGGAAGGGGATCGATTTCAATGGAGAGATCATCCGGATCTAGCAATCACACGCCGCAAAGTCGGAGTGGAACTGGCTGTAGATGCCCTCGCTCCAATACGGAAGTGTGCGTGCCACACGCGAGATAACGTCGACGAAAGATCCTGCTCCATTCGTACCGCACGTTCCAAAATGGTATCGGTCTTCCACGATCTAGAGAAGTGCAAAGATCGGACGGCTCGAATCTAATAACATGGTGCGGTCTGGCTCAATTCATGTATGCCCCAGCTCTCTGATTTGTGTCACTGCCGTTCGTCGATGCATTGCTAGTCTCAGTGAAACTTAAGCGAATGCTGAACAGCGATGAGTACGCGATTTGCTGGCCGGGGCTTGGTTCTGTTTGAAACCGACTCGAAGATCACACCGTAAGACTTCTGAACCGTGAGACGCTGTTATCTCAAAGCTGTTCCGTTGATGATGATCCATAGAAGCACTTTTAGAATCTTCGCCATACATATATACTTTATTACGCGGATAAAGTTAATGCCAAAATCACGTGACTCAGCTGGGTCTGACGCGGCATCCGCTTGCAGACTTCTACTTACTGACACATCCACCACACGGCCAATCTCCAACAGATCATGTCCTGAAGGCTTAAGCATGGCTGGCATGTAGTCTAGAAAGCCAGGAATGACGAAAGAGCGGCCAGCGTGGCGTCGCCAAGCATCACCTTAGAGTGATGTGTTTTGGCAGTGATGACGGAAGCTCATTGCTCTGCGCTTCTCGCCTATGGGCCTCATATCTCAGATCATGGGAGGCGAACTAGCGTCTGGTTCAGGCACGTATCTAACTCATTCTCTCTGACCGGCAGCCTGGCGAGCCACTTTGGTTGCTACCTAATCCAGCAGTCTCAGGATACTGGCGGCTTGTCGGGCTATCGATCTCTGCGTCACCGTGATCCTATACTTGCAGCTTACGGCGAATGCGACCACGAAGCAGATGGAAAACATCCAGTAACTCGCAGCATCATTGCTGCGCGAGCCGAATGTGGGGATCCTCCTCATTGCTGCAGGTGCGCTGTCGTCTACAAGCGACCCGCTGGACTGTGGGATAGTAACAGCGGCCAAAGAGGCGTGAGTGCCGAGATACGACTTGGCTATGCACGAGCTCCGCATCGCCCCTCTTGCGCGGAGCATAGTGCATGCTATCAATCCAGCCGCCAGATCAGCCGGTTCACTCGACTTGCGGTCGTCGTCAGTTTGACCTACGAGCGGCTTGCAGACCACTGCCGATGGGAGGCGGGGAACATAGTCATATCCTGACCCGCCACCTGACTGCTTTGGCTCAGGACTGTCCAGGCTGACACAAGCAGTATATATAAGGCATGTCCCATCTGCCTGCTGGTGGGCTCAGCGAAGGTTTTGAATTTCTCCGTAGCCGGCACCATGAGCCCCTTGCCCAGTGCACTGGTAGTGTTCGTTTGCATTTTCGTGACCGCAAATGCAGCTGAAATCAAACGGCAGACTATCACTTCAGCACCTACTGCCAATACGAAGAATGGCACATACGCAGGATATTACGCACCGGCATACGACACCGACAACTTCTTGGGCATCCCTTATGCGCGAGCACCGGTCGGAAATCTCAGGTTCCATGTGCCCGTACCACTGAATACTTCTTGGTCCGGAAGCCGTAATGCCACGCAGTATAGCCCAGAGTGCATTGGCTATGGCCTGGATACCGAGAGCCAGGGCAATTACGTGAGTTCAAGACGCTTGATAGACTGTACGGTCTACGAGTTGATCGGAATGATTTAGGTGTCGGAAGACTGCTTGACCTTGAACGTCATACGTTCACGTGGCGCAGGCAACAAGCTTCCAGTTGTGGTATGGATCCACGGCGGTGGCCTCGTTGAAGGCGGGAGCGCCGATCATCGCTACAATCAGTCTTTCATTGTGCAGCAAAGCGCCGAGGCTGGCATGCCAATCGTCGCCGTGAGCATCAACTACCGCCTGTCGGTGAGTGGTTGTCTCATGCTCGTGGTGCATGGAAACCATGCTGATTCTTCTTCCCAAAGGCATGGGGTTTCCTCTACGGCCAGGCGATCCAAGATTCCGGCAACGCCATGAACGGCTTTCGAGACCAGCGACTTGCGCTACAGTGGGTGCAAGAAAACATCGGGGCCTTTGGAGGCGACCCCAGTCGGGTCACTATACAAGGCGAGAGTTCAGGTGGGGCTTCTGTCGGTGCACAGCTTCTGGCATACGACGGAAGGGATGACAAACTCTTCGTTCATGCAATCGCCGAATCTGGAGCACCCATCAATCCGTCCGCATACGCGACGGTCGAATCCTGGGAGCCGGTCATTGCCAACATCTCTGAAGGTGTCGGGTGTGCGAACGCCTCGGACACACTAGTTTGCCTGCGAGCCGTCAACACTAGTATACTCAACGCCGTAATCAACAGCACCGCAACCGCAGGTGCATCCTATGGTCCCGTCATTGATGGTGACTTCATCGTCGACGACGCTACGACCCAGCTTGAGAGGGGCAGCTTCGTCCACGTCCCATATATCATTGGATGCAACACTGACGAAGGAACCTCTTTCGGCCCCAAAGCTGTTAACACAACAGAGGAATTTTTGGCCTATCTCACGAGTGAACAGAATGTCGATAACGCGACAGCGCACGACCTCTCAATACTGTATCCGGACATTCCAGCCATTGGCATTCCGGCCACGATAGCTGGGCGGCCGAATTCAACCATTGGTCTTCAGTACAAGAGAACATCAGCAGTCACAGGAGATTTCGACATGCATGCACCTCGACGTCTGACTGCGCACGCGTGGGCTAGCCATAATGCGACAGTATATACCTATCGTTTCAACGTTTTGGTGAGTCTGCAGTGCGTTATGCTGCAACATTGCGGGTTGCTGACCAAGCGAAAGGTCAACGGCCAGCCGTTCACGGCAGGCAGCCCACATTTCCAGGAAGTTGCCTTTGTCTTCTATAATACAGAAGGCTATGGCTATCCTCAAAATGAGCTACCCAACCCTATGGGCGGCGTCGAGAGGCCAGAATATCTGGCTCTAGCTCAGTTGATGGTCAGGATGTGGATCAGCTTTATCAACTTTGGCGATCCGAACAAAAAGCTTGGAGGTAATGCTTTCGACGTGGGCAGGTTTCCAGAGTACAGGCTGACGTCGTTGTGCAGTGGCTGCGGAAGCATGGCCAGTCTATACAATCGACAAGCCGCAGAACTTTGTGTTTGAGCAGAATGTATCTTCGCACGCGGAGCCTGACCTCTACAGGAGTGAGGGCATCAAGTACATCAGCGATTTGATCAAAGCAAGACGCGGGACGGATTGCAGTGGCCTGGCAGCATGTGCATCAGAAAGTCAGGGGATCAACAGCACCCGTCCACACTGATACTTGAATACAGCATGCAGCTGTTAGGAAATCGGCAGAAAAGCAGATGAGCATGCATAGATGACTTACAAAAGCACAGATCGGGCACGGAGCTTTGCGGATGGGTTTGCTGCTTTTCCGGCTTCTGTGCTACCCACGATTTGCGAGGACACCTACGACCAAGGCGGAAGCTCGCACACTCGAACGGACCAAAACAAAACATACAGCAGTGGGGATTCCCACGTGGTCACCCACCGTAGTACTAATTCACCGATTCGCAGCTTAAGTACAGGAGAGCGGACGGGATCCTCTGTTCTCTGCGACCTATGGCCGTATGTGACATGCTGAGCAATTTTATCCAAATATAAAATGTGTTTCAATCCAATGCGTAGCTAGTCTTGATAAAACTACACACCGAAGCTCCGGCAGCTCCACCATGATTAGATTTTGTCTGCAGTCCATTTTCTGAAGCGCGGCTAGGACAGCTCTGGATCTTCAACAGACCAAAGACCGGTTCACCACCTCAGACGCCCATTCGATCACCAGCACCGGCAAATCTGCGCATCAGGTGCCAGCCAGCACCGCGAGCCGGATGAATCGGTTCTGCGGTATGAGTTGATCCACTCCATTGCCTGGCTGTCCCTGGCCAGGCAATGACTGGAAGTATCAAGATGAAGCTCGCTGCCGCGGTGGTCTAGCATTCATAGGCTTCAATGGTTACCGTCCTCCAAGGATATACCTCGCACCTTTCCACTATGATCCAGCTCAGTGCAATACTTCATTCTCCTCCTCCCGATCCAACGTTCTCTTCACGCTCTCTGAGCACATTACGCTACACATTCTACGGTCCACGACACGTAGCCAATACTCAACCTCGAAAATGCATGTCAAGCTCCATCTGCTATTGGTAGCATTCTCACAGGCATTCACCGTTGCCGGCTCTAGCACATGTCAGGCTTCTGACGTCGCCAAAGTCGTGTGTCTTCCCGCCTGAAACTTCCAATAGAATGCAATTTACTGATACCTCAAACAACAGCGATGCAGTCCAGACAACCGGGCCGTTGTTCGTCTCTCTGGTTTGTTTAGCTACTCCACGCATGCAGACATCTGACCATATCTTCTAGGAGGAATGTAAGCAGATGGGCCACCAATATTTGTGGGAGCCCTCGATCAATTGCTACGCCGAATTCAAAACCAACGGGTGCCAATGCGTCACTTATACGAACGTTATCCATGTGAATCAGCATGAGTGTCATCAGCACGGCGACAGGCGGCAGGCGACTTGTGGTTCTTATGAGTAGGGTTCAAGTTGTGGAGCCACGTAAGATTACGAGATGATTGAGAGATGTGAGGCGTGCTAGGAGGTCTCTACCACAGCTGTAGGAGCAATGCAGGGGAATGCCCAGGGAGTATTTCGATGACGATGCGCGCGGCAAGTGTGGTTGTAATGTGCAGGTCCAGTGTACGTGAACCGCGTTGGGAGAATTATCTGATATTGCTGAGCTCACTGTCGCGGCTGGTTGAAGTATAAATCTCTGTTGTATGGACGGTTTTCACATGCAAATTTCCACTGCTGTACGGAGTCAACTTGCTCTCTTGCCATTTGCATATGTTTCCAGAAGTTCCTATCCTCTCGTACTGCATCGAACGTAGTCAAAGCGCTCAAGCATGCTCCACGACTCCTTACTATCTCGAATGCAACCGGATAAGATCCCCCAACGTTTCCTCCTTCGGTCACAAGGCAGTTCCGCCAGACTGCTGCCTTCGTCCCGCATACTTCTCCCCCTCAGACAACTTTACTGCCCAGGACTCTTCAGATCAATAGCAGCCGTATTTGGAGTAGTGCAAACCGTCTCCCCAACCCACTTTTCTCCTTCAATCTTCCACTCCTTCCGACAATCACTCGGCTCCGAAAACGTCGTTGTGCCATACAAGCTCGGCTGGAACTCCGATACCGTCTGGTACAAGCTGAGTTTTCCCGGCGTCCCTGCCGTAGCATCGCCAGACATATACGACCACGTGAATTGTTTCTGCTGGTAGTCGCTGTCGGGGCCGCAGGCGTAGAGCTTGTTTTGTTCAAATTCGGGGAAGGGTTGGGCGCCTTTGATGCCGTATTGACCGCATATGACATCGAGGCCGAAATCTCCTATGATATGGAATGAGACGCCGGTGGTTGTGGTGCCGTCGGATTTGTGGGTGGTGAATTTGCTGATTTGGTAGGTCTTGGTGGTCGGTTGGTCTGCACCGCAGGCTGGAGCGGCGAGGGCGGAAGTGATGGAGAGAATGATGGCTGGGGTGGGAAACTTCATTTTGATTGCTGTGACTGGCTTGTTGGCGCTTGCAATTGATGTTGGTAGTGAAGTCGGAGACGCGGCTGTGTTTTGGGCCTTGACTGCTTTGATTTATGGATTGACAATAAGTCGAATCCTGCGGGCTCTCAATCGTCTTTAAGTCACTGGAAGACATTATACAGTGTTTTTGCTAGGATACACAGCCGCACCTCGAGACATCGGGATGCTATCTTGGCGCATCCCCGATGTACCTCCATCTCAAAGTCTTTTCTTGGAAGCGCCATCGGTGCTGATTTGGGTCAGTCGTGTAGCGGTGCAGGACACTTACCAGCAGAACCTTTTGGCTTTTCTATCATTAGGTGTAAGATCGTAGTCCAGCAACACGAAGTAGCTGGCCAGACTGTTCCGGACGGAGCCGGCGACGGGGACTGCTTGTCTTTCATCGTTGATGTGCTCGCTTTCTGACCTGCATTTCTCATTAATAGCTCACGAGGCCGGACGCATAGGCTCTGACTGTCAATTGCCGCGCAAAGGAAAGATATAGTCCTCGCCCTGGCCATTCTATTCTGGGAGACTTGACACGTGCACCGTCGAGATTGCTTGCTCCTCTGGTGTGTTTTCTGAGCGACAGAAGATCGTACGGCTCCGTGAATCGTCATGACAATGGTGTCTGGAGTGCACCTTGTAGGTCCTTAGTCGCATGGTCCCTCACATGTGACTTCTGATCAGAGTGCAAAGTCTTCTTCTCCTAATCCGAAGGTGACGAGGCGCATTTCAGGTCTGTCGTCCCTTTGCCAGAGACGGGCTTCATACCTTTTTGCTTGCAAAGGCCACGATGGGCTGCAGTACAAATGAGCAAGGTGAGTATGCGTTGGATGCTCACCAGGACAGGAAGAACCCGATCGAGTTGACTTTCAAATTATCGCCATCTCCGCAGACGTGTCGTCGCTTCTTGCTCGCAGCTGTCCGTGTATGTGCAAAAGCTAGCGTAGTGCCTGAGGCAGATGGCTAGAAGCTTACACACAAAGTTGACACACTACCGCAGCGTCCAAGACAGGCGCAATAGCCCAGCACCAGCGAAATTACCTCATCCAGTGGCCAAGCAAACAAATCGACCGAGAAAAAGCCCGTGCGCTTTCAAAGGAGCGTGCGGTATTGAGACATTATTACCCGTGCCACGCAGCATGTCGCCACCCCTCTTTGTGCTCGACAGGGAACGTCCGACTTGCTACGATGCATGTGTAAAAAGGATACGGGTTTGAAGCTGTCAAGAAAGTGGTAGCTTGTGCCCCTATTGCTATTTTCGGATCTAAATTGGCCTCTCAATCCGCCAATAAATGCGCTACAGAGATGTCTTGCCTTTCATGACGGCGCCGTCATGCCAAGGCGGACTGGATTGATGACCTTGACCATTCGCCAAGGCTGCAATGTACACGAGCATTCGCTCGCCGCCCACATATAAGCACGCATCACCCAGCCTTCCTAGAGCTGTCAACATCAAAGGCATCAATTACCCATCCGCACCAAATCTCAGGACCACGAGAATTCAAGGACTTCAATCAATACAGACAATATGCTGTCTCAGATTCTCACTATCGCCGCTCTCTGCAGCAACCTCGCGTTCGCCGTCCCGACGGCGCAAAGAGAGCCAGTCATCGTCAAGTGGGAAGCTCCAGCGTTTGGCGACCCATTTGGTATTGCAGCCACTGGCAAGAACATCATTAATGCCTCCCTCCGCGCCGTCGGCGGCGCAATCTATATCGGAGGCACACAAGACGACGTCAAGTGCGAATTGAACCAGCAAGCGGCCTTCGCAACTTTCGTCTGGGATTCCGAAAAGAAGTTGTACCTATACACCAACACGGGGCCAGTGCAGCAGGTCAAGGTCGATCAATCCACAATGGGACAGGGCGTCACTTTCTACACGACCGGCGATCAGCAAGTCATTCCGGGCTTGGAGAGCCCATGGGAGATCAACAACTCGACGAGGGTGGTGACCTTCGGGACGACGGGTGCGAAAGCCTGCCCGACGGGCGAGAAGGTAGACCAGGCTGAGGTCGACCAGAAGTACCGGGTATGGTTTACGGAGCTCGAGAAGCCAGCGTTTACCGAGGGCTGTGTGGACGTTGAGCTGCTGGCTTACAGGACGCTCGAGAGGTCTCGATGTGACTACAGCTCATCGGCGTAGAGATGAGCTATCCGCACCATTCGTGCTCTTTCTACAGCCTTGTCCACATTTTCTTTGCATATTTTACTTAGCTCTGCAAATCCCATCTAGAACCTCAACATTGGACATATGAATCCTTTTATCTCCCCGGCGCCATCAGCAGAAGCACTGCGACTTGCCTTTTCTTCACAACGACGGAGCACTAACTGCCATAACACAAAGCAACCCAGCGATGTGTCCAGGGCATGGCAAAGTCAGAGTCCGTCCAGAAAATATGAAGGCAATCTGTCTCCAGTTCACAGCTTGAAGGTCATAATTCATCAATGCCACACCCACAGCAGCGCCAATGACACATTGTGTCGTAGAAACTGGCAGTCCAAGTCGTGAAGCCATCAATGCGGTAATTGCAGCGCCCAGCTGAACAGAAAAGCCGCAGGTTGGCGACATCTGCGTAATCTTGTGTTGCCCAGTGAACGCACTATGTGATACCCGAAGATCCAGAAACCAAGGCCGAGCAGCAAGCCACCCTTGGCAATGAGGCACTCTGGCGTCGGCGATTTCGTGGCCACTCCACCTTTCTGGCAAGTTGGATAGACTGCAGCAATGGGCCCATCTGCATGGACTCATGAGCGATGGACGTGAGCATGGCTGATATGACTTTGCAGTACATTCGCAAACGCTCGCAGCGTACCTGTGAAGTTTGCTGATTAGCTTCGCGGCTTTAGACAATCTCGAGATTGATAACGCATCATAGCGGTGAGCTTCGGCACGAGTCTCGCGAAGACGATCGGCGTCGTGGCTGTTGCAGTCAATAAAGACTCATCGCAGCTGAAGAGAAGCTGAGGTCACACACTGATGAGCCCATGGAAGAAGGGGAAGGCGGAGATGTCGCTGGGTTCCTGGGATGAGGTAATCGGGAGCCCGACTGATTCTTCCTAGCTAGCGACTTTGATCTCCCACTCGTAATCATCCGCGTTTGCCGATATATGGCGAAGTTCCATGCCTGTACGATCAAGTTGCTATTGGAAGCTGGGGAGCGGACGTCAGGGATATGGAAGCCTTGTGGTGGCGGAGGCATCTTTCTGAGGCTGACACCTGCCCTGCAACCCGTTACAACAGCAATTACTCAGCGACTACGACTGATCCAGCAGCCATTTGGTTGAGAGGCTCCATTCTGGCACGAGCAGGCTGATCAAGCGATGTAATCGAAGCCTTTGCATGCTTTGGCAACAATATTCCTTATTGTCTCTTCCTTCCTAGCAGTATACTCAGCCATACTTTCTCCGCCTTCTCTCGAGGCCAAAGCACATTCTACTTTGATCTTCGCATATGTGTCCCTGTCTTCCCT
Organism: Teratosphaeria gauchensis; assembly: GCA_007113925.1. NCBI lineage: Eukaryota > Fungi > Ascomycota > Dothideomycetes > Mycosphaerellales > Teratosphaeriaceae > Teratosphaeria > Teratosphaeria gauchensis. Next base: position 994,924 of record VCMR01000013.1, on the reverse strand, counting down.
GTGACTGCACCGTCAGCGTCGGTAGTCTTCTCTGAGATGTGATAGCACCAATATGGACCGCATAGACGGGTAGGAGCGGTCAAGACGTGTTCCAAGATGTTGATAACTTACTTGCTACGCCTGAGCCAGTCTCTGAAGAGCCTGTGCCGTTCCACTTCTGGTGACCTCGGACCCCAGACGTGCAAGTTGCAATCTGGCATTATTATATCTTCCTCTGCCCCACGACTATCCTGCGATCTGTGGCAGGCGAAGAACCGATGTCCATGCCATTTTGGTTCCCTCAGTCGGAAGTCAAAGCCTGCTGCTTCGAGGCAAGGGACATAGAAACTTTCAGCATCCAAGCCGTTGTCAGTAAGCACGAGATCAATGTCAATGACCGCCTTTGCCGCTAATCCAGGTACGGAAGTGGAGCCTACATGCTCCAGGCTCAGTATCTCGACCCGCTCAGCCTCTTGATTTCCTGGTGTGGTTTGAGAAACTGTTCGCGAAGAAGCTGACACAAATGCGTCGAGGATACGAGACTTGTATGTTTCGAAGTATTCTGGCCATTTGGTATCGTACTCAACGATCGCAATGGGCAAACTCGCGCGCACCGTACCAGCTCGTGCAGGGATTCGCTCTACACCTGCTGGGTCATCGGGGATAGGATTGAGAATCATGTTGAGAGGCACTCCATTGACGGCATTGGCCTCGGTGACCTGCTGTGTCATTTTTCTTTAGGTTCTCTATCGCATTGACAATTCCAGAGAGTGTCGTCAGATCGCCCTTGCTATCAGCAGAGCTCGATCCGTCATCCAAAATCTGGCAAACGAGAACTCAGTAGCGAAGCGTATTCCAAGGAAGTGGTTTTGTACTGCGGGCCTCGGATGTGCATTCGGCCGGCTGAGTAATATCGATGACTCATCATTCTGTAGTTCCTGTAGCAAGCGTCTTCCATCCCTCTGCGCCGATGACTGCGACTGGCATTGAGATGTGTCGAACTTCCCGTTTGCTTCTTGGACGTCATGCATGCTGTCATTCATGATTCGAAGCAATGGAGGACTAGGCGGCTATACTCGACCGTTGCCCCGTCTTCATAAACAATGCGATTGGTCCAATTGCGGGCCATGAAGAAGTCAAGCAGAATGTGCGGGGAGAGTGCAAGGGGCTTTTGGGCCATCGATTGAATGCTGGACTATTACAGATTTGCTGGCGCTCCAACTCTTTGCAATGGAGTACCCTTCCATTAGCAATTCGTTATTCATTATCCTTGGCATCAATGACCGTCGACTTGAACTTTCTTGCAGGAACCTTGCGATTGAACAAGATGTCGGTCTCACGGTATGAGCGATCCTTGAGTTCCGGCAAGAAGAAGTAAGCCATCACCCAACAGACAACAGCGGTGCCACCCCAGACGTAGCCACACTGGCCTCCTAGATTCCAGCCGGTCGGATTGAGTAGCCTGGATGCCAGATAGATCATGGGAATCTCCGCGATATAGTACGCCGCACGGCCAACACCTGTACTCAATGCGCGCAGACGAACAGATGACGTCTCTGCAATAACGGTATAGGTAATTGGGCCAAGAGAGCCGGCGTATACGAAGGAGATGATGACACCGAGACAGGCTTGTGCAAACTCGGCGCTGTTGGTCTGCTTGATCGTGGCACAGATACCAAGTATCATGAGGAAAGTGACATTCGTTGCTGTGCCCCAAAGGTAGATGGTGCGGCGGCCGAAGTAGGCAGCAAGCGGCCAGGACAGACCTGTGGCGACGAATTGGAGGCTGGAGTTGATGAGGTTGAGTTGGAAAGCCTTGTCAGTCGATACACCAGCCTCTGAAGATAAGGTCAGCTCTGTCACTTTTACGTCTTCGGGGACATCCGAGAGAACTCACGCTCGAAGAAAAACGTCGCCTGGTTGGCGATGAGGTTACCGGCAAAATTCTGAGATGCGTACATCAAGCAGGTGATTGTTGTGCGCCTCAGGTCCACGCCCTTGAAGAGGTCGAGAAACTTGGGTGCACCGCCTCTCAGTGCTTCGATCTCCACCGTTCGTTCCATCATGGCAAACTTCTGTTGAGCGATTTCTTCCGTCTTGGCACCAAGTCGCTTGATGGAGCGCAGCGCCTCATCTTTCCGACCGCGGCGAATAAGCCACCAGGGAGATTCGGGAGCGAAGAATATGAGGATCAGAAGCGGGGTCTACAACAATTAGCTCTCGCTTCTCGTTGGTGTCAAAACAGCAAGAGATTCTTACCGGAAATATCCACTGCAGCGCAGTAGGCAACCGCCATGACCATTGATCCATTCGCTGGTTGTAGCCGTATGTAGCTGCAGCAACAATGATGCTACCGACAGCCCAACCCATTTGCAGTGTTGCAGTGCAAGCACCGCGCAGAGCAAGAGGAACGACTTCGCTGGCGTACGCCGGGGAGTTGGCAATGAAAAAGCCCCATGGAATGCCCTCGAACAATTGCCCAACGGTGAGCACAGCAAGTGAGTCGGCCTGCATTTGATTCGTCAACTGCTGTTCCACATAACAGGGCAGAAAGACTTACGAAGAAACTGATGAAGATGGTGGCATTCATCATTATCAATGCCAAGATAGTAGTCCACCGATAGCCCAGACGGTTTGTGACAGGTCCAGCGAGAAGAACACCAAGCAGAGCGCCACACTGGCCAGCCTGAAAGAGAGCACTCTGCCACTTCGTCGGGATGGTCCATGTGTCGGTGGCCGGATCGCTCAAGACACCATAGGTCCTCGCGAAGTACGGGAGTGCCACAAAGTTACCAGCCAAGAACATACAGAACGACTCCATGACCTAGTATGCAAATGTCAGTCGTTTCCAACCAGCTGCTTGCTCACGTCAGAATTCAAGAGCTTACGATCGTAAAGCAGAAGATGACTGCCCAAAAGCAGGCCATAGGGTGTGCCTTGAGTGCTGACCAGAAGCCCATCTCATGCTCGGCTCTCTCGCCCTCGAGGGCGGAGTTCATCGCATCATCGTCGACCAGTACCTCCAGATGTGCTGGGGCCTTCTCTTTGGTGTAGTGCTCACCTCCACCAACGGAGTTGCTGCGAAAGTCTTGAACAATCGCCGCCATCCTGTGTAGCTTGACAAATCTGTCCGCTTTTGAAAAGAAAAGACTAGGTGCAAGCAACAGATGGCGGCGAGCAGAGAATTATATCCTGGACCATTGCACCGCCTATGGACGGCTCGAGATCATATCCCGACACCTTGCAAGACCACGCGACGCAGCATCCGGGTTGCGCCATCGGGCCTAGCTTGCTGAACACTCATCCTTCATCTCACGCTCACGTCGTGGTCGGGAAGCACTACTCAATCCCCGGTAAGTACCTGTACCGCTCCAGTCGGGGTATGGAGAAGTTTGGGGTAGTGCTCCCGCTAAACTGTTCAAGCCAGAATACGACCCACTAAGTTCGCACGAGACCACATGGCGATATGTCGGCAACTGATATGACAAGCGTTTCCTTGTTGCCAGAGTGCCCGTATCACGAGGAGAGACTGTGTCAGCGAGCGGTCGTCTAGGCGCAGCAGGACGAGATCTTGACGCAGTCAACGCAGCTTCTCCAATTGCTGCCGGATGGGTATGTGTGTGCCTCTCGTAGCACTTCTGCTGAGTCCAAGAAATCAGAAATGCAGGCTACCAGTCTAGCTCAGCAGATGCATGCCAAGCTATTTCCCCCGCGGCTTGGGGTTATCTTCGCCAGAAGTCCGAGAGGCGCGAGCGACTCTTTGAGCAGCAGGATGACTACGAAATCTATCGACGGGGCAACAGTGGCTCTGATACTAATCAGCCTGCAGCTTCATCCTTCGGACTTATCACAATTGAGGTAATTGTCCATCATCAGCTATCATCTTGTCTGAGACTTGTGCTCACCATCTGCGAATGCCTGCCGCATAGGCCTTAGAGTTTGCGCCGGCTGTGCCACTAACCAAGGTTTACCGTCTGCCGTCACGACGAAGAGATCATGCGCAGGTTGACCAGCAACGCAGCTTGCGTGTGGCCTCTAGCATGGGTTTACACAGTGCAAGTCGGCGGACTGCGCAGTGCGCGCGCATACCGCTGCTTCTGGAGGCACGCACCGCACGGACAGATATCAAGATAGGCATTTGAGCAGGATCGACAGGATTTCTTGGCTTGGTTCCAGGCCTCAATCGACAGATATCATTCGTGGACGCGGCATTGGACAGAACGTCCAAGAACAACTAGACTGATTCCGCAGTTGATGCGTAGGTAGTCAGTCGGCAACGGACAGAAGGTCAGGCTGCATTTAGCCTGGCTTTTTCCCGCGAACATTCTAGCAAGCCAAGAGCCACCCGCAGTCAGCTGAAGGTTCCCACAACATGAGGACCACCTTCACATAGCACGCATCACTGCTTCAAGAGAAAGGCGTATGCGCGTATTGAAGCCAACAGTCGATCGACTTGTCAGGCGATTGATCTATTGATCATCACTTTCAAGTAACCAAATCATAGTGCCTCAGGTCAGCCATTCTAATCAGCCAAGCGCGTCACTGACAAATTCCGCTGCTTTGAGATTCACCTGCACCAGCTTGCAGCATGGCTGCCGACGGGGAACGCGTGTGGACGGCAAAGTCGTCTGTCTCAGACGATCTACGCACGATGAGACTCTTACCTCGAGGCTGACCTTGCTTGTGCATGATCTGCGCTACTGCTGTTTCCTGGCTGCGTATCAGAATACAATATGAGCCTCGTCTTCTGCAGCGGATCCAGACTGAATATAAAGTTCTCTACAGGAGTACGCGGCTAGCATCGAACGCTCGTGAGCTCTACTCAGTGGTCAGGGATCTGGCAAGGCCATAAACAGACCCGAAGACAGTCGTAATGCGAGGGAAAAACAACCCTTACCTAAGCATCTGCCCATGATGCACATTCACCTCACACCAGTCACCCAAGCTGTCATGGCTGGCTGGCGAATGACTATTCGATGACCTGATGAGGCCGGCATCACTGTCGGTCAGGCCCAAAACCGCCGGCCGTGCTGATAGGCAGATCGAGATTTACTGGCCACGAGAAAACAGAGCAAGAGATGATCGGAGCTCATTATCAATCGGCAAATCAGTCGAACTACCGTTGACCGTCTTGTGAGAAAGGACTTGAGGAGTACCGATGAGCATCTACGGATGCCCACCACACAACACGACATATCGCCGATCCAGCTCGTCAAGAATCTCGCAATTCGACATCGAATCGTCCGACCCACCGAGCATACAAGAGAAAGACGCCAAATCCCAACCACCCATCAAACCACAACATACAACTCAATACGCACACCCATTCCAATTCTGAAAACCCTCCACCTACCCACCGCGCCTCCTCCTCTCGACCGCCACCCGCGCACCCTCTTCACACTTTCCCCCTCCCAACCACCACCGCGCTCCCAGGCTCCAACATCACCGTCCCAAAATCCTCCTATCAACGTCCGGCACACTTTCCCACTTCATACTATTCCCATTCGGGCTCGATGCCGAGAATCGCAAACGCGAACATCCCATCCCCTAATGTCTCGTACGCGGAAGTCGTGAGTTGAGATTGCCAGGGCCAGGTGAAGATGAGATTGCAGGTTTTATTGGCGTAGGAGGAAGGGGGGATGTCGAAGGCGAAGAGGGAGGCGAGGATGTTGTTGAGCGCGGTGCCGTTGTGGGAATTGCCATACGCGAGGCAGGGGTGGGATTGATCGACGTGGATGATGAGGTGGGGGGTTTGCCAGGCGTTGCCTGTTTGAGATGGAGAGGGCAAGCTTTTGGTGACGATGGTGTGTTGGCGTGGGTGTAGAGGTGGAGGAGGCGGTGCAGGGAATGGTTGTGGTGATGGTAGAGGTGAGGAGAGGGGGGTTAGCAGTTGGTGTTAGCGTTTAGTTGGACAGGTGTGCAACCTGATTGACCGGCGACGAGCTGTGCGTAGATATCTTCTTATTCCACAGGACTTAGTGCCCGGTTGATTATCCTACTGGATGACTCTCTTGTTCGCTAGCAATAGCAACAACTCACTTCCCCACCTCCCCCATCATCTACACTCTGACAAACAACTCCAAAACACCGCCGAGCCCATCATCCTCCAACCTCCCATTCAACGCAAGCCCGAAGCCCGCCGGTCCGCCTTAATCGCACTGCCACTGCTCCGCCCCGCTCGCGAGCACACATGCCCTCCCGTTTGCATCCGTCACGGCACCACTACTGCTATCAATACAGTACGAAGCCTGCAGAGTAGCGAGGAGGTCCGATTGATTGATGCCGGATCTTGGCCATCACGCTAGCTGGCCGACGACGGCGCCGTTGTAAGGCGGTTAGGGAGAAGCAGCAGGTTTTTTGGCGCTTGAGGCGAGAGCTGCGGTGGTGGTAGGGATGGAGGGTGGAGAGGAGGAGGAGCAACGCAGCCGCCATTGCGGGTGGGTAGATGGAGGGGATGGTGGTGTGATTTGTAGTCGATATTTGTGCGAGGTGAGAAGTCTAATGATATATACGGCTCACATGAAGTCGATCGATTTCTTTTGAAGCAGACAGCTTGAATTCTTTTTTTATCAGTAGCCATGTTTTGTTTCCGTGACGTTTCGAATATGTAGTTGCAAGTAGGTTATGAAGTTTGAGAGGGCAAGAGTCTGGGAATGGGCAAACCCTTGGCTGTGCTCCTTCACAGAGGCCTATGTGACAAGCACAACGAACATTGCGCCAATGGCAGTGCTTCAGACTGTTTGTGCCGATCTGGGGGAGAACTTGGAGCATGTCTCGCGTGGTCTGCCAAACCTCGAAGATGCCGCCCGCCCGCATTCCACGCGTGTCATGCAGCTCAGTGTCCGTTCGGATGCGGTACTCCATTGATCTGCGGGTATTTTGCGATGTATGAGAGCGACGTCCGGCAGAACAACACTAGCATGGAAATTGTACCTCAATTCTCTCGATTGTGTCCAAGTTTGCCTACCACGGCTGGTCTCGACTATCGAATGGATTAACAAGACGACGACACATCTTGCGACCAACCGCCAGATCTCATGCTCACACCAAGCATCGCAACAGCTTCGTTTCCGAAACCTCTGCCTTCACTCAAACACCTTAAACCTCACTCAAAATCCGCAGCCCTAGCCCTTCCACCCCTTCCAACACCCCCACCGCCTCTCCCTCCCCTCCCCCCACCACCATTAGCCCCCATCAACCCCCTCCTCGACGGGTGGATATGGCTCAAATCCTCCTCCTTCTCCGCATCCGCCTTCTTCTCCACCACCGCAACCGGCGCCGCTTTCCTAGGCGGTGGTGACCTCGACCGCGAAGACTCCGGTGAACTCGTATTCCGTCTCCGCTTCCTGGCCGGGCCGTTCGATTTGCTAGGTGCCTGGCGGCGGGGAGGAGAACGAGAACGAGAACGCGAAGGAGAGCGGGGGTCGTAGGAGCTGCGGGAGTAGCTACGTGCGCGCTTGCGGGAGGGTGGAGAGCGGGTGCGGTCTCGCGTGCCGTTGCTTCGCCGTGGAGGTGACGGGGAGCGGGTGTAGCTCCTGTCTCTTGCTGAGCGTCTGGGTGGCGGAGAGCGGGAGTCTGTTGGGGCTCTGCGATCCCGCTTTGGTGGTGGTGAGCGCGATACAGTCGAGGCTCTGCGCTTGCCATTCGCGGTGCGCCTCGGTGGCGAACGACTGATGGAGGGCGAATCTTTCCTGGCTCTCCTTGGTGGCGGTGATCGAGAGTCGTCGCTGTAGCTGTCTCTTCTGCCTCGTTTGGGAGGCGGTGATCGGCTGTCTGATATGCTTCTAGCTCGCCTCGGCGGTGGAGACCGAGAGTCACTGTATGATCTCTGCCGTCTCCTCGGTGGCGAGCGGGAGTAGCTTGGCGATCGAGAGCGGGAGTATGAGTCGTCCCTCCTAGCCCCTCTCCTGGGTGGTGTGGCACTTCTGGTGTAGCTTCTGCCACGACTTCTTCGTGGTGGTGTCCTCGATCTAGATCGAGAGTCCGATCGTGATGAGTAGCTCGAGTAGCTGGAGTAGCTGCTGCGACTATCACTCCTGCCTCTGCTACTAGGTGTGGGGCTACGAGCAGGAAGAGGTGCTGGGGCCGGCTTGGGCATGTTCTTGAGCCACTCACGCATGCCTTCGGTAAGAACACCCATGCCAATGGCTGTGAAGAAGTTGATGCTGAAGCGGGTATTCTTGGGGTTGTCGGTCGGAAATATACCGGCCAAAGCAGGCTGTAGCTCATCCGGCTTGAACTTCTCTGCCATCGTCTTCATGCCAATGCCCATCGACAGCTCCTCGAACAGAATCTTGATGAAGATACGAGAAGATGAGGTAGTGTCGTCCTCATTCAGCTTGATGACGTGGAAGACCTCCCAGCTGATGGCGTCAACAGACAACAGGTAGCCGAAGAATTGTGCAATGATCCGCAGTCGATTCGTCTCGTAACGGTGGATGGTTTCGTAGTACTTCTCGAACATCTGCTGGAAGAGGTCCTTCCAGAGTCTGTTGAGCTTGCAGAAACGCTCGCCGATCATGCCGAAGAATTTGTTATAGGTCCGCTCCTGGCTACAACACTCAATGATCATGCTCGGCAGTTCTTCTTCGCGGCCAGCGGGTAGATTGATGCGCATGAGCTTGTGGCAAGCTTCCTCGAAACCTCCGGAAGACATGATGGTCAGGTAAATCGATCGCCGCAAGTTGACCAGATCGGTGTTGGACTGGTCTTTGATCTCCATAGCCTTCTCCTGCTCGGCTTCTTCTTCTTCGTCCTCACTGCTCTCGTCGGAGCCGCTCTCATCCTCATCTTCACTTCCAGAGGCCTCGCCCAAAATCTCGGCCTTGAGCTTCATGTACGCTTCTTCGTTCGCCTCGTACTCTGGGTCAAACTTGAAAATGTTGAGACCGTCCTCAGTTGACAGATTGTCCTGCAATCCCGGACGGTGAGTAATCTGGTCTTCCTCTTCCACCAGATCTAGCTCCTCTCGTATCGCCTGGTGGTCCTTGTAACGGTCCTTGCGAATTTGAAATAACACTTCGATCATGTATTGCACCCGCTTGTCGATATCGGCCTCGTGCAGAATGCTCCTGAACTGATCATACACAGCCAGTGCAATCTGCGAGTTCATCTCCTCGATGTGCTGGCCGACTTCCTTCATCAGCCCCACAGCAATTTCTACGCTATCGTCTGTCGGCTTGTGCAGCAGTAGAAGCAGCATTTGCGCCGCCAACATTTCATGCGCCACTTGTTGATTGATCAAATGCGCAATGAATGTCGTGCTGCTCAGGCACACACTCTTGTCATTTCGCTTGAACGCCTTCCGAAATTGAATAATCAATCTGTTGACCAGCAGCTCGCCGACCTGCGGCAGTTTGGTATTCACGATCGCCGCCATGGCTGCAAATGTCGGCGTGAAGGGCAAACTGGCCGCCTGCGCCTTCATGATGCTCCTGCAGAACAGCCCTCTACCTCGCACCAGATTCTCGGCAAACAGCTCCGGCACAATTTGCTTGATATTGCTGACATTGACCTTATTAATCAACCCATTGATGCTCTTCTTCAGCGCCTCCCACGCCATGCGCTGAAACTCCTTACTCGTCTTGTCCGTGATCTGCGCCTGCAACGCCCGCAGTCTCGCCGGTGGAATGTACGTGCCGCCCGACCGCATGTTCAGCAGTTTGTCGTACTCGGCCTTCGCCGCTGCCTGCTTCTCCTCGGCGGTGAGTGGCTTGGCGGGCGCTGCTTCCTCGCGCTGTCGCTCCTCCTGCTGCCTAGCCCGCTCTCGTGCACGGTCGCGATCAACATCTCGCGGCAAAGGTCCGCTCCGTGGTGGCGGTGAGCGCGAATATGAGGAGCGTCGTCGCCTGGCAGGTGGTGATCTCGATGGTGATGGACTCGCACGTTTGCGCGGCTGCGGGCTTTCTGGCACCTCGTCGCCCGGCTGTGGTGATGGCAGACGCACCGCTGATTGCATCGTGGCGGCCATTTTGTCGAGTCGAGCCAGCGCAGATCGCGACCGATGTGTAGAAAGTCGGAGGATTTAATCAAAAGTTTTGGACGACGTCGCGAACGTGAAGCGGGCGAAAGTTCGCGAGTCATGTGAAGAATGCTGTGGCGGTGCGCGCATTCAAGCCACATCAGATATGCATGCATTAAATCACTTTCACAATTCTTGACCTTCTACCTTCATGCTACGACGACTGCTGTGGCCACCCGGCACACGCTCACTATCATCAATGAACAGACCGCGCAACCGCCAACCAAGGCCCCCTCAGGACAATACAAACGCCCCTCGCGGGCGTGGCGGTGGACACCGTGGTGGTCGAGGTGGCGCCAGAGGTAGGGGCGGCGATGGCGGCCACCGCGGTCCACCACAATACGACCCCAACGTGCCCACCACCGCCCAAGTTACCCCAGGAGCCTCTGTCTCTATAGTCCTCAAAGCAGACCAACCCACCGGCCGCCAAGTGCAAGGAATCGTCTCGGAACTGCTGACCCGCGGCAACCATCCACGAGGAATCAAAGTGCGACTCCAGGACGGACGGGTGGGGAGGGTGCAACGGATGGTGAATGCTAGCGTTGCGAACCCCGCGGCTGCTTTTGTGGGGGATGGTGCGCAGGGAAGTAGGTTCAGGGGAGGTAGGATTTTGAGGATGGAGGAGGATGTGAGGAAGTATGAGGATGAGTTTCCTGAGGGGCCGCCAGTGAGGAGTTTCGCGGATTACTTCCCTGATTCTGGCAATGAAGATGAAGCACAGGTCGGATCTGCAACGACAGGCGTCACTGCTGCATCTTTTGGGACTACGAGTGCGAAGTGTCCGATTTGTGGGATCTTCGAGGGGGACGAGGTGGCGGTTAGTCGGCATGTTGAGGAGTGTTTGACTTGAACAGGTCACTCTTGCTGCTGTTTCAGAATCTATCGCATTTGCTGGAGTCGAAGTTCACCGGTTTATGCATGCATGAGCATGGAGGCGCAGACCACGAAGCAAGGGGAGGTGGCGGAGCAAATTCCCACTCCTCGAGTTCCGCAGCCCATCAGGGCTTCTCACATACAGACACGGGCCAGGACACCTTCTCACATCTCGAGTACACAACCAGCAATTCACCACCCACGATCACGCCCATCCTCAGCCCTCAGTCATCACAATTTCCCTATCTCCCTGCCCAGAAATCAACGGCACGACTACAAACTTGACCTTCGACGGCCTCTACACCGCCTACCACATCCATTGCGACACGACTACCAATGCATATATGAGGCGGAACGCCCTCAACTACGTCGATTGCATGCATTTCTGCTCGAGTGAGCACAGCCACTACAAAATGTCTCTGTGCTCGGGCTTCCTGTACTCGGAGGATCTCGACGAGGATCGCCGCAATTGTTTCCTCACGTCTGATAAGGATTTCGGTGTGCCTGCCGTGGGAAGCTGGGGATTCAGTCTGGAAGTAGTCGGGCCCACTCCTTATCGGGTCAAACCAGACGCAGATGCGACTGTGGAGACGAGTACTTAGCTCACCTCGAGCGCTAGCGTGCCTGCGAGCGAGTCTCAGACTACGATGGTCCACACGGGAGATTCCAAACCGAACAAAAGCACGGGCCACACCGTCTCGTGCCCTGAAGATGCTGGTATAATTCTCAGCCACCTGGTAAACACCTCGCGTTATGACTATAGTAGCTATTGCAACAGCAGGATCCATCAAACCTCTGAGGATAGTAATGTTCCTTGGTACACCCGGCTGTACCACGATTCTTTCGCGGAGTGTATAGCGTCTTGCACTCTTATCAGTGCTACCTTTGGTTCGCCGGCGTGCCAGGGTGTCTCGTACTTGGGTTCTAATAACGAGAGAAAGGGGAACTGCTTTTTGATGGCTGAGGTTGAGCAGATTCTGGTTGGTCAGGGGGTGGACATGGCTACGGCTGTATTGGAGCGTGCTGTGGTTGCTGTGAATAACAACAGACCGACAACAAGCAGCACAAGTCAATCGAATGCGGCTTCGCCTACCACGCGAGATGGCAACTTCTACCACGCACGATGCGGCTGCTAGGTCGACAGACAACACCAGGTCCTCAATATCCTGCCCCAAAGACGCCAGCACAACTCATAGCCAGGTTGTGAAAAATCAACGCTTCGACTTCCTCGTACATTGCAACACCAACCCTTCCGTCCATCAATTCCTCGGAATGTGGTCCGAGTCTCTCGAAAACTGCATGGCAACTTGCGCATCGATCAGCGCTGACCATGTTCCGCCCACCGTGCTTGCCTGCCAAGGCATCTTGTTTCGAGACTATGCCGACGAAAAGGGACGCAACCGCTTTTTGCTGTCTGATGTAGTCACGACCAACTTCGGAGCGGGGAAGCATACGGCTCTTTTGGAGAGGGTTGTGGATTTGAAGGATGATGTTGGGGAGGAAGAAGCTGGGAGGGAAGGTGATGATCATACACTTTCGGGAGAATCTTTGCCCATAAGCGATCATGTAACACCTCTCACGACTCACGAGACACCCGCTCCAGCCTCAGATGACACCACGTACTCCAGCAGCACCACTCTCTCGGCCTTCTACACTTCCGATGGCAGCTGGTACTACTCCTACTACACCACACTAGGAGAAGACTGGTCGTCTGCGACATCTGAACCTACAGCTGATCCGGGCTCGACTGCATCTGCCGTAAGCAATGGGGACAACAGTGCATACGGCCAGTACAATACGATGATCCACTATGAGAGCGGCTTCAATGTCACAGAGATGAACATGAAGGAAACGTACAGACCGAGCAGCATCCTCACAGCGTGGACGAATACATACCGGTATATCACTGGTACGCCCGTTGCTACGGCCGCCGCTACTGCCACCGCCGGAGTTGGTGCAGTTACCAGCAGGGGCGGCACACGGTTCACTATGGCTAACTTGGAATGGCTGCTCGGAAGCACCTCTATAGGCTTGACTTTCCATCGTTCTAAGGCGCGGGCGCACTTATGTTCCTTGGAGCCTTCCTATGCATTCTGGAGAAAATCGTCATTGGACCGCAGACGAGAGCGGCTGAGAGCGCGCAAGCGTCGGCTGAAGGGGATGCTGTTGTTGTTGAGACAGAATATTGTCTGGGTATTAGTGAGGATGAGTTCGTGCATGTTGGAAATGAGGATGAGCGGGATGAGGAGGCATAGTGTGCCAGGTGACTGCTAGAGGCTCAATCACTTTCTACTGTGGTTGTACTGCCGCATGGATTCCTGTTGGCCAACTTGCAGAATCTCTCAAAGGTGAAGCATTCGTCAGAAGCGACTGTCGGCCAGATGTAATAAAATACTCCGCTTGAGGAACGACGCAAGGGATAGTGGCGCAGTCTGTCCAGCATCTGCGAGTCTCCGCCTTGAGTCTACTCTGCTCACCGGTCCATTCGTCATGGAGAAAATCCGTTGCATAAGCACAAAGAGAACAGCACATGAATGTCATCCTCACGGAATCCGCATCATCTTGCGCAACCAAACATGACCGACTTCGCCACCGAGAATCAGTGCTTGTACCACTCAACTCCTGGGAGCATACTTCACAGCGTTTTCTGAATGATGCACGCTTCGACTACCTTCTGCATTGCAACCACGACATCATCAAAACAAAATTTCTCGAAACAACTCGTAGCGGCTCCTTCGAAGACCAGCTTCTGAGCTGCTCGAGCGTCAATGCTCTGTCCGATTTGGATGTGTGCCGGGGTATTGCCTACCTTGATGGCTTGGATTGAAATGGCGTCCACCATGCATTCGAATGGGACTACAAAAATGCCGCCCCGGCTGGCGCGAGACATGTCGTTAAGCTCCGGAGGATCGTCAAGGGAGGTGAAGCTGCCCAATTCAGCATGGAACTCCCACTGGAGAGTGGTCCTACGACCTGGACACTCTGGTCGAAGGCAGGTGTGGATACTGCAAATATCCACGACTTATTCCCACTCTCTTTGGCGCATGAAGCACCACCCACCACTGCACGCACTGCCTCTGCCTTTACAACGACCACGACGAGTCCTTCGACAGTGACAGTCTACGTACAGGAAACCGCGAGGACTGCCATTGTATCCGCGCCATCAAGTCAGCCAAGTCAGCCGTGTCCACCTTCGAAGACATGTGTTGCTCTCACCATCTGGCTAGTACTTGTCGGCCTGGAGTACTTCGGTCTGTACGTGATCTTCACGTTCGTTGTCAGTGACATCAAGTTACAGATGAGGAGGATGGTTGCTTGGTGTCATGTGTAGGCTGTGATGGTAACGATACATGGTTGAGAGAAGAACACTTTTGATCAATGCTACCTTAGCTTGTGTCGCATCTCTTCTGCGATGGCGTGCTACTCGTCAATTCATCCCCAGCCAATGACGCTACCCCACTCGACGGCACACGGCTGACCACCACCACCTCATGTCGTGGCAGCTGCTACTACATCGCAATTCCCTCTTTTCGTACATTGAATCACTTTTCGATGACCCTTGTAATGACATTCTCAGACATCGAAACACAACATGGCGGTCGAAGAAACCACCCAGCATGAAAAGACTGCCTCAACAACCAAGGACAGGACCATACACATCGACATTGAGCGTACAGCCGTCGAAACACTAGTTAAAGATGATCTGGACTTCCAACGTCTGCACGACGAAGCCAAGCTGGCGACCGAAGCCGAACACAATATGACACTTCTCCAAGCCGTCAAAATGTATCCCAAAGCCGTCGCCTGGTCCATCTTCTTCTCCACAGCAATAGCGATGGAAGGCTACGACATTGTTCTGACATCTTCTTTCTTCGCCTATCCGACCTTCGTCCGAAAGTACGGCGTCCTAGATAGCAACGGCGAGTACAGCATCTCTGCTCCCTGGCAGGCTGGTCTCAGCAACGGCGCGAGAGTAGGCGAGATCCTAGGACTTTTCATCAATGGTATCATCAACGATGAGTTTGGCTTCAAGAAGACCATGATCGGCACGCTGGTCTTGCTATGCGGACTGATCTTTATCCCATTCTTTGCGCAAAACATTGAAACGTTGCAGGTTGCGCAGATACTGCTGGGTTTACCTTGGGGAATTTTTCAGACGCTGACGACGGCTTATGCGGCGGAAGTGTGTCCCGTGGCCCTTCGAGGCTACTTGACGACGTACGTGAATATGATGTGGGGGTTGGGCCAACTCATCGCATCTGGAGTCCTCCGCTCGTTATTGCACAGGACAGATCAGTGGGCGTATAGGATTCCGTATGGGCTGCAATGGATGTGGCCCGTGCCGCTCATCGTTGGCATTGCCTTTGCGCCCGAGAGTCCCTGGTGGCTGGTCAGGAAAGAGAGAGTAGAGGATGCGAGGAGAAGTCTACGACGGTTGCGGAGTCAGGCAAGCGAGGAGGAACTTGAGCAGACCTTAGCGATGCTGAGAGTTACGAATGAGCTGGAGAAGGAGATTCGAGCTGGCACGTCGTACTCGGACTGCTTCAGAGGAGTCAACTTTAGGAGAACCGAGATCACATGCGTCGTCTGGGTCATACAAGCCGCAAGTGGTGCTTCATTCATGGGTTATGCTGCATAGTAAGCGGGTTCTCTCACTCATTTTTAAGCTGGCAATGATCAAGCTGACTCCACCCAGCTTCTTCGAGCAAGCCGGTCTCCCAACGACGATCTCCTTCGACTTCTCTATCTCCCTCTACGCTATCGCAATGATTGGCGTCTTCATCTCCTGGTTCGCTATGACGTATCTTGGTCGCCGTACTATATACCTCTCAGGTCTCACAGCCATGTTTTTGGTCCTTATGACGATCGGCTTCGTCAACATTGATCCAAGCAAAGCTACTTCCTATGCCACAGGAAGCTTACTGCTGCTATTCACACTATGCTATGATATCACTGTAGGAACAGTAGCCTATAGTATCGTAGCTGAGATCCCCAGCTCGAGGCTGAGGACGAAGACGATCGTGCTGGCCAGGAACTTGTACAATGTGCAGGGGATCGTCAATGGAGTTATTACGCCATACGTAGGTCTCGCCCGCAGTGTCAACATTTCGTTCGACTGCTAACTGACTACTAGATGCTCAACCCTGACGCCTGGAACTGGAAAGGCAAAGCAGGGTTCTTTTGGGCTGGTCTTGCACTCTTGTGTCTGATCTGGACGTACTTTAGATTGCCGGAGCCAAAAGGCAGGACCTATGCAGAATTGGACCTGTTGTTTGAGCGAAGGACTCCCGCGAGACAGTTCAAAGTTGCCGTCGTTGATACGTTTGCGACAGAGAAGTTGGCCAAGCACAGTCGAGAGAGTGAGATAACGTGAAAAGCTGGAGGAACTGTTCAGGTTCGAGTATCACATGCTCAGTGCTTTCCACGATCCGGACCGAGCACCGTCCAGTTGAATCGGACTTCTAGTATAAATTTATGTGTCCTTTTTCTTTTTCAACATCTGCGTCGCAACCACAACATCGCATCAACCCCATCTATCATCACAAACGGCCACAGCCTACACTCAAGACGGTCGATCAACATTACTGAATCAACACCTCAAACATCTACCTTCATCCAGGGCTGTCAGCCAACGCATGAGAACACCATATTATCAATCCCCAAACGGCTTTTGCAACACAAAGTGACTCTAGAAGGACGCTGGCATCAATCGCGCCATACTGCGACAGCCCGTCTCCGTTGCCAGCTTCGATTCTTGTCATCACGGATTCGACAACGAGCGTTACAGATCCAATCTACCCCAAGCATTAGCTACGCGACTCTATCGCCAGCGTGCGCGATTACCAGAACAACAATGGCTAATACCACGCCGCCGCTTCTTTGTATCTCCCCCGAGCTCCGCTTGCTCATCTACGAACATATTCTTTCGAAACGTGCGCGAGCGCTAAGATACTCTTGGAATCGACGTGAGGCTACTCGCAACTATCCTCGGATCCAAGAAGCTCCCGGACCGCTGTCACTTTTGCTCTCCTGCCGGCAAATATTCAACGAAGCGTCCACTTTCCGCTACGAGACCTCCACATTCGGGCTGACCATCATGATGTGTGATACAGACGACAAAGACCACCATCCTGGAGCCTCTAGATACTACGATGGCCATGTCAGTCCCGGCGTCTACTTGGCAGGTCATTTGGTCAAAGCCCATGAAGTCGAGCATTGCAGAATGTTTGCGTGCCTGGAGCGCATGAGGTATGTTGAAATCTACCTCAACAGAATCGACTTCTATGCTCAATACTCGACGAGTAGTTCGTGGCAAGGGAACTACTGGGCAATAGCTGAAATGCGTGATACTTTCAGCGAAGTGTTGCTCCCAGAGCATGCCACCTGCATACAAGGTCGGCATGCCTCGATGGAGCTTCCACATGCCTCGGTGGTGGTTAGACGGATGGGGACCCACTGTGATGACTATCCTGACTATGTGGGGGGCTGCATTTGCAAAGCTGGAGGCAGACATGGTAAAAGGAATAGTGAATCGGGATAAGCACGAGCAATGATCATTCATACACAGCGATCATGGCAACACGCAGCCTAGGAGAGATGGTGGCTCTGTCCATCATCGTCGACGAGCGCTCTAGGCGATGACTCACAAGTAAGATGACTGCGTTGTCAGCGAGGGCTTCGGGCAAGTGTCATGTCACAGTGCGTTTTATCATTGATGCTAAAGGCCGGAAGCGGGTGCACGATTAGTCGACAGCAAGGCCAAAATAGTAAGAATTGTAAGTTGGAGATTTTGATCTGTGTAGAGAAGTTCATGTATTCATTTAGCCGCCCTTAAGACCTTGGATGCATATGTGGCTGTGCCATCTAGCCAGTGGCACCCGATGTGTATCACAGGGAACCAAAAGCCGCTGACAAGCTGCCCTCAATCTTTAGGATGCAATCATCCGCCACGAGCTGAGCCGACGTCGCAAAATGTCTTGTTGTCGCTGTACAGCCCGCGAGACAGCTCTCCTGGACCGTCGACATGTCCGCGTGCCCTCAAGATCCGCTCCCCGCGAGCCTTGCGCTCGAGCGTGTGCCCTTCTTGAGCTGCCTCCTCTCCTTCTTCTCCTTCTTCTTCTTCGGTACCGCCTCCTTCGTGTCCACAGTCTTCCCTTCGCTTGCGCTCGCCACTGCTGCAGCCTTCGCCGCCTTTAATCGAGCCTTCTCCTTCTCCACAAGTGCCGTGAAGTCAGGGCACTCGCCCGAGATCACAACGTGCTCGACCTTCCCTGCCAACGCTACCAGCTCGTTCATGTACGGCACCTCCTCCATCTTCTTGAATGTGCGTTTCTTCGTCCAGCCCAGACATCCGCGCGCAAGCTTATCCATCTTGATCCAGTCCCACTCGCGGTCAAATCGTATCTCGAGTGTAGTAAGGTTTTTGGACCTTGCGAGTGCCCGTACAGCCCAAGGGAAGGGGCTCACTTCCTGGGAACAGTAACGACTGTCCATGAGCGTCAAGTCCAGGCTGACATACGAGAGATGCTCGGCCCGACAAGCCGCGAGCTTCGGAAGCAGTGAAAAGGCCTTCAGATCGAGCTCAAAGCGATTGCGATAGAATCGCGGCATAGCTTCGCTGTAGACTTGCTTGCAAGTGCGAAGCAGTGACAGCAAGGAGGAGAGCTTCGGGAGATCCAAGCCTGTTGGTGTCACGTAGTAGCCGTGAGGCCGGTGGTGGCTGCTATCCTGGTCTGGGTCAAGTTCCACAGTCTTCAGCTTCAAGAAAGGAGGTCGAGCTAATCACACTGAGCCACCACGGGCCACAGCCATGAGACCTGCTTGTGAGAAGTTGAACAGCTTATCATAGATGGCGTTTCGAAGCTCTGGTGGTAGACCGAGGAAGTCGAAATATCCAGCACGAACTGGTGCCAACCATTTAGCAAGGAAGATCCGGGCGTAAGCCGACGGCACATAGTATATGATCTTGTCCAGCCTGCTCGTGTGCCATGCCCGAGTGGTCTGATCGGCGCTCTGCAGTCTTTTCCTGACCAGAGGAACCTCGTAGCGACACAGTATGGACCGGAGATTCTGAAATCCGGCAGTGAGTTGTTGGCTGCCACCGCCCGTGACAGCGCTGGAAGCTGAGGCGCTGTACTCCTTGAGCGCTATCTCGCGATGATGCTGTAAGTTGTTCATCACCCACTTGATAATATCCTCGACCGAATTCCACTTCCGGCCGCTGGCCGCGCAAGCCATGACGACGAGCTCCTCGCCAGTAAACGGAGGCTTGTCTCCGCCCTCACTGTACGGTGCGATCAGCGCCTTGATCTCTCGCTGGATCTCGCTGCCATCAGTGCGCAGATTGAGATCGTGGTCCTGCTCTTCAAATGCTGCCGAAGACATGACGCCGCATTGGTCTCGAGCAATGTCGTGGATGTTGGTGTAGGTCGCTAAGTTGCGAACGTATTTTCCTAGTGAAGAAGTAGAGTGAGATTGAGCATGAGTGTACCAGGCGATCACATGCTAAAGCGGGCCGTCCGGGAGGATCCGCTGTTTCGCCACTCTCTCCTGTCACATGCCGAGCACAAGCTAAAAACGATCCACTACTCACCTAGTACCTTGGGCAATCTTCTCTTGTTCCATCCCATGCTCCAAGAATTCCCCTCACCGCTGTTCCCTTCATCTCCCACCATCCTCCTCACCTACACTCCTCCCCCCACCTACCTCATTCTCCTCAACAACTATCTACTCACTCCTCCTTCGCTTTCTTCACGTACGACACAATGTGCAGGAGATCATCCCGCAACTTACCTTCACTCTCATCCTCCTCCACAAACGGCGGCGTCCGAATCACCAACTCCTCCGCCCTCGACGCCACGATCGCCAAGTCCGTAAAGCCCACGATATCGTACGCAGACTTGATCTCCTCCTCCGGCGACTCCACCAAAAAGCCAAATTCCTCGCCAGCCCCAAGCCACTCCGAATCCCTCAGCTCAATCGTGAGAGATTTCAACGACTTCACAGCAAGCAAAGCCGCCATGGCGTCCTCGAAGAACACCAGCTGGGACGCATCGTCCTCGTCGTCCAGCATGAGAAGAAGACGCACCGACTTGAGGTGCTCGAGGCGGCGAGGTCCCATGCGCGGGATGAAGTAGGAGGCGGAAACCGCACTCTGGAAGTAGAAGCCATTCTTGCTGTAGAAGATTGGCATAGCCTCGTCGTAGATTTGTCTGTTGACCAGGAGCAGGTCGAGCAGGCGAGCGACCAACTTGACCTTAACGCCGTGGGAGTTGTCAGCCCATGTGAACATGGTAGCTGATGAAGAAAAGCCTGTGTGCGTTTCGTCGACATTGCCTTTGACTGAGATCCTCATCTTCGCAGTCCTGGTCTTCTCATCTCGTGGCTCGCGAAGACACACAATGCCCGATCCCGGCAGTGTTAGGACGATTTCGTAGATCTCGTTGCGCAGTTCGGCAGGCAGGTCGAGGAAACGGAAGTGGCCATGTCTTGGTCGCTCGAGTTGCTTGCGCAAGAAGGTGCGCGCTGCCATGGTAGTGACGAAGAAGCGGTGCGAGCCCAGTGCGATCTCGTGCAGAGGAAGCTCGAAGTCATCGAACGCATGCGCGAAACCCGGAATGTGCAACCGGGGCTCGTCACGCTTCGAAACGACTTGGGCCCAGTTGTCCAGCGCCTGCATGCCATAGTACGGGAATGTTTGCACAATCCAGGTCAGGATGTCCGATCGACGCGCAAAGTATGCTTTGCGGCAGGCGACGGCCATGACGATTAGCTCCGCAGTTGAGAATGGTGGCCTATCCCAACCTCCGCGTTGTGTGTGGGGTTCGATGAGCTTCTCAATGTCGAAAACCAATTGCATCTGGAGCAGCCAGGGGTCGGAATTGGGGTCTCGCGAGAATTTATCTTGTACCTTCTTGACGAATGCCTGTACTGCCATCATGTTGGTGATCGTAGGCCGCAGGGAGATGCGGACGGTGTGTGCTGATGGAGGGTTGTTGACGCTGTGATATGTGTTCGCCGTGATACGTATTCGCTGTATTGTCTTTAGAGCCAAGTGCGAATTGCGAGTCGTGTGTGCAGATACAAAACCTGAGTCAGACGGCTCAGCTGGTCCAAAAGGCGGGCATCGGCCCCACTATCACATGCAGTGCTCGAGTGTTTGTGTACGCGCACTCGAGACATGAACTAGTGGCGCATAGCAACGCTTCGTACATACTCGTCGTGTCGCTTCCGCAACAGTGCGTGTGAGCTGGTGACATTCGTCAACTCCTGTACACCAGCATTGAGGTAGGGGTTCGTACTGACGTGGAATAGGCCATCGTGCGATCGTCGCGGGCTCAAGACTGAGCGTAGACCTGCCAAAGCGTAAGTGGTATCGCTACAGCTCGATACCAACGAAGTATAAAAAATACATAATGGAAGCTGACCCTCGCCAGCGACAGTCTTGCTATATCTATTTTGTATAACTAGAGGTCATGATGCTGAGACGTCTTGCCGACACTCGCTTGCAATATAACGAGAGCATTGCACAAAGCCCTTTCAGACCCCGGCCATCTGAGGAGCTTAATCGTGCAATCTCGAACATGCTTGAAGGATCGCAGCCAGCTTGGCTGGTGTAATGATATCACCCAGCCAAGTTGGGACCGCAGCGAATTTATTAGACCATGTGGGCTTTGTTCTTATTGGAAAATTGTCGCCTGGCGGTCAGGAGGCCTTGCAGGCAGCAACATTCGAATGCGCATGCCAGCCAAGGAGGGACAATGTTAACATCATGCTCAAATTGACAACATCTCAAAAATGGGTCAAACACTTTCATACTTCTCACCGCAATCCAGGTCACGGCCCACTATCCTTGTCACGGCGACTACAAGCCAGCCTGTTCTTTCAAAGTCCGCTGCCGCGAGTACGCAGCCATTTTCGATTATCCTCACAGCCTGCACCGACGGCAACGAGCACCTCACCATCGATGCCTTCCAGACCGTCTTGAGCTCGAAAGGAACAGCTCTGTACTCCGGAGGCCTGACGTTCCGCGATTTCAAGACTGGCGAGTTCGCTAGGCGGCCGACACTCGACATCTGCTATTTGGATGGTCTCCCCAATAAGCTAGATTGTCACTCGGAAAGCGTGGTGGAGGTCCCGCCTCGAGGCTCAGAGAAACCTTATACAGTCACGCACACGCTCCACGTCCCAGACGAAGGTATCGCATGGGATGACGGGCCAAACACCGTCAGGATGGACAGTGGCTTGGAGCCGCGACTGGCGCTGAGTGCGCTCGACGGACTGGAGGCTGGGCATACGTATGAGGTTGGCTTGGGCTATCGCATGAGGGAGACAACGTGTTGGTGGAGAGGCATGACAAGGGACGTCTTCAGGAATGGTCCAAGGAGAAGAGAAGCAATGGAGGAGAGGGTGAGGATGGTCTTGGTGGACGGATGTAGGTTTCATGTAGTTGATTGACACTTGACGGATATTCATTAATACCTCCGCCGATGCTGTTAATTGATGCGGAGCTCGGGGGATCTGTGCTCCATCTCGACTCGTCCTCGAGACATCCTCGTTAGAACTTCAGACTTCGATGTATCAAGGATAACTAGCCATGCCTCCCACTACCGCTCTATCCACACCATTGCGCGCATGGCGATGTCCTCAATGCACGGTCCGATCCATCTCGACGACAGCATCACGGCAAGCAGTCGGCCCTGAGCACCCACGCTACATCGACGTGCCAGAACCACCACAGCAGACTATACCAGACAGACCCTTTCCGAAAGGGCGTCTCCCAGTACCGCGCGACATTTTCAGAGATGCCAGAGGACTCGATCAAGCAACAAAAGAGGATGCAGCAGGTCGGACACATTCGCCGAAGCAGAAAGAGGACCGCTCGGCAAAACCAAGACCAGGGAGCAGAGCGGAGTGGAGCGACAAGATCTCTGCAGACAGACGACGCAACCTCCAAGAGGGTCTAGCAAGCCTACGCAAACGCAGAATACGAGATACGAACAGACAAGCAGCAATACAGCGCCGCCGCTTCGAAGAAAGAGAGGCGCTACTCAATGCACCCATCCGCGAGGACGAGCGCTTGACTGCGCCTTCTCACGGTCTCGATCTCGTCCATCCTCCCAACCAGCCATACAATGTTCGACTAAGGCCAGTGCAGCTATCGCAGGAAGAAATAGCCGAACGTCACAACCACAAGACCCTGCTCGCGCACGCCCACGCCCAGCTCAAGACTTCCCAGCGTCTCGCCTCTCTCCAAGAGCTCTACACGAATGCCCGCTCTTTCATCGTTAATCAAGCCCAGCTCGACGCCGCTATCGAGAAGGAGTTCGGCACGGATGACAACCCGCGGGAGTTCGTCAGGGATGACGGTAGCATGTCTGAAGAGACGAACGAGAACAGTGCGAGCGTCTGGGTGTATGGCCGGCCGGAGAATGTGCAGGACAAGTTGAACAGGGCAAACAGACAGTTCTCCAGGACTGCTATGGGTGGTGCTGGAGGCTATGCGGAGATCAATGCAGAGAGGATTCGGAAGATTGGTGAGGCGCTTACGGGTGGTAAGATGGGGGGCGCGGAGGAGCAGAGGCAGTAATGATGACTGTGGTGTGACGCTGCACGCGCGTGAGCCTTCTTGTATGCATATCACTGTCCTCCACGTGCGAATGTGGGGCCGCATAATGCGCCAGCGCTCGTGACCCTACTTTACTTCACATGGTCGCTGTTGCCTAAAGGTATATCTTCGACCTTCGATCTTCAACATTCAAGCTCCAATCATCAACTTTCTCACCACCTCTTCGCATTGGCGAGTACCTATTACAGCAGCTGGGCGCTCCAGCTTGACAGGACAAGCATCACAACGAAATACAGTAGCTCTCTCCAACGATGACTGCTCGAAAGAATGCATCATCAGTGTTCTGCCAGCGACAGGAGCTCCTACGGCACCAGCGACAAGAGCAAGAACTGCGACGCCAACAACGCCAGGCCGAGTTGGCACCTCTTCGTGACCAAATACGCGAAGACTTGCTTCGCGGACGTTGGTTTTCGGAACACGATCTTGGTGTCCTCATCACCATCGCTTTGCTCAGGAGCGACGAGCCGTTCATGTCTCGTCACGAAATCTTCAGCTGGATCATAAGCAATTCGAAATATTATGCCCAGAAGGTCGGTGACAAGATCGCAAACCATGTCGGGCGTAGTCCTCGCATTGCGTATGAGAAGTTTATTCCAGGTTTCGAGGCCAGCTTAATAGAATACGAACTCAGGCTCGAAGACTTTGGGGAGCTGCTGCCGCGACAAGCTCGGGCATGCTTGATGAACATGAAACAGGACGTGCTATACCCGACTGCAGAGGGGGAGAGTTTCCGTTTTCGCTTCTTGGACTTGCCACCAGAAATGAGGGCGGTAGTTTACGAGCTGCTCTTCGCGTTCCCGACCATCACTTTCGACAAGCGTAGCGTTGTGCCAAAGGACACCGAATTTGAGGACGGTCGCTACTATCTTTCGGCGCCAACGCGCCTTCATGTACAACGTCGGGCTTGGGGCACTCACTTGGAAGCCGCTGAGCACTACTCTTTGACACAGCGCTCCTCCTACCGCACTCGGCCGCTCAACAATATTCTAGACATGCTCTGCGTCAGCAAGTTCATCTATCGAGAAGCGCTACCAGTGTTTTACAGCACGAATCACTTCAACATGGTCGAGCTTCAGGACTTCGCACTCTTCACTCGAGTCCTGGCTCCAAGCCGTCTTGCATACGTGCGTTCCATCTCTCTCAACTACATGCCAGACAATGCCACCGTAGGCTTGGCAACAGCCATCGACCGACTGTACTTACACCCGGGTTTCAGAAACATCGAGATCAGGATCAGGCGCGAGGAGGCGTGGTTCGAGATCAAGTCGAAAACCAAGAAAGGGGACAAGGTCAAGTACGCCGAGGCTGGACAGGTGCCAGGCTTGAAAGAGCTGGCTCGGGTCTTCAGGCGCTCTGTCAAGATTGTCTTTGTTGGCTACTGTCCGAAGATTGTGAAGTATGTGAAGGAGAGCCTCAAGGGCAGCAAGACTCTGATCGTGGCGCCGTACGAGGAGGGTGAAGGGGAGCAGGGGCACAAGAGTCGCCAGGAGCTTGAGGAGGAGGGGGACGACTTCGTATGAAAGAGCACGCGCAAACAACAGACAATGAGTGCATGGAAGTTTGCAAGCAACCGCCCATCGCCGACAGCAGGCGGTGGAGCGAGCAGACCTGCAGCAGAGTCGTCGAAGCTCGGAGATGTGAAAGAAGCTGCTGGTCGATGATCCTGCAAGTAGACTCATCAGATCATTCTTGGAGACGGTATGTACACCTGTATACTTGACTGTCACTTCACAAGCTCGTGACTAGCTGCCACTTGACTCGTGTCGCTCCTGCCGTCTTGATTGCAGCTGCCTCACCGGCAAGTCCCGAACGCTTGTCTCGTCAACCTCCCAGAGCACCTGTCATGTTTGCGACATCACTTGAAAAGTTTGCACTTTTGATAATAACAACATCGGCACTCGCTCTTTCGCTGTTCAATACCGTTACAGCATACAAGGCACGGGAGTCTTCTTCAGTAGGATGGACATTACCGCGAGAAAGGTCGATGGCCTCAAGATCATGGGCGGCAGCAAGACGCACGACAAAGCTCTGGCCAGTCTGCGGTTAGAGATTGGAGAATTCACTGATTCTTGCAACGCTGGCAACGTCAGACCACGACTCTCTGCCGGCGAAATGGCCGTCATGGCGATTGTCTGCTCCAAGTCATACGCGCTCGACAAGCGCGATATCATGTTGTGGATCCTCAAGAACATCAGCGAATACCGCGAAGATCTCATTGATCAGTACATTTCCAACGCAAACGAAAATTTTGAGGAAGGTGACATCACCGTGGAACGAATAGTGCCATGTTTTCGTCAGGCCTTTGAAGACTACAGTGTGCCCCTTCGCGAGGATTGGGACGAGGAAGAGGACGAAGATGGCTGCATGCACATTAAGTACTGCAACAATCCTGAATGGCATGACCCCAGGTGCTATACTGTCTCTGTGGCGGCCGCCCGCATATTTCTGGCTAGCCGTCTGAACAGGATCAGGGAAGGCAAGTTCAGATTTCTAGACCTGCCAGCAGAATTGCGCGAACTCATCTACGAATTCGCCTTGACTTTCCCGGAGTCCGGCATTGGCCTCTCGATGAGCGCGAGTACCAGAAATCCAACGAAGCTCAAGGTATCTCTGGCCGAGCGGATTGATGGCTGCGCACCATACAGCGTCGACTGGCTCAAGGCAAAGTCCGCAGATGAGGCTGCCATTGTTTGGCCAGCCAAGGCTCTTGCCGTGTTCTTGACCTGCAAGCAAGTCTACAACGAGAGCATGCCGATCTTCTATCGCAGCAACACCTTCCATTTTTATGGTGTTGCGGCCATGTACCACGGGCTCACCAGGCTCTCCCATGATCGATTACAAGCCCTCACAAGCATCACACTCGTCCTTGATTTCGTACGATGGAGATCCGACGTCGCTCTCTAGATGCCAGCAATTCGGGCCACCGATGCCCTCAAGGCCATCAAAGAACTTCGCATCGCTGCCAGTGAATGGGAATGGCTCAACCTGAAGCGTGCTGATCGTGCGTGTCTCGGCGGTGTCGACACCGACACATACAAGACCATCGGAGACATACCAGGATTTGCTGAGCTGGCGGCGCTCGCAGCCAAGGCGGAAAATATAGTATGGCTGTACGATGGCGCTGGCTGCAAGAACCTCAAGGAATATGTAGAGGAGAAGATGGAGGAGGCCAAGGTCGTCGAGGAGCTGGCGAAAGCAGCTGCCGGCTTGGAGCTTGCCAAGCGCGAGAGCACAACATCGAGCGGTTAGGCTCCTGCTGGAGCGCAGTAGTCACAGCTTGCATATATACAGACAGATCATATGCAGTGTTGGATCCGGTACAAGAAGGTTTGTATGAAGGTGTAGGTGGCTACATCAGACTGAGCTCTCAAAGTCGCAGCGCAAGTACCAATGTATGATCTGCCGTCCCATGGCCCACGTTGCTTCATATCGCAGCCAATAAACTAGTGCGCACAGAAGTCAGAGTCAACCTGCCTCCAAATTGCCATTCACTCGTCCAGGCTCGGACTAGTACCATTGTGCCATCCGCCATCCCGTGAATGGACTGCACGACCGCATTCACTGGCACAGAAAATGATTTCAGTACCTGGTGGTGAATCCGTCGCTTTCGGCGCCCTAGCCATTCTCATAGGCACAGTACCCCACGCAATTCAACTTTGCAGCAGCATTTTCTGCACCGCTCCGCTCAGATGCCACTCGCAGCTCCTCTTTGCTTCAGCTGCAATGATGAATGAGCAGTAAGGCCAGCACATGGGAAGCGAGTAGCTAGTTGACGTGGAGGTCGAGATCGGCAAGCGCTGTTAAGTCTCGTAGCGAGATGGTGGCGAAGCGTAGCAGAAAGCATTAAGTTTATTGCACGTGCTATACTTACAGATTGCAGTACCGTCGTGATGTTTGGCCAAGAGAAGGATGGCATAGTCTTATGAATATGAGGAGGCGAGACCGTCAAGACTTCGAAGTTGAGCCCGAAATGCCATTGCACCCACATCTGAATAACGAAAAACCCAGCGGAGCGATTGGATCAGTCCCCATGCTCAGCTCCCAACAATGCCCTCCAACGCCCCCCTCCCACTCACCCTCCCCCTCTCCACCTCCTTGCTCCTCACAACCCCCTCTCCCTCCCTCCACCCCAAATCCCTCCCAGAAACCCAATTCCCATGCACCTGCGCCCTCACCCTCAACGGCAACCTCACCCTCGCCACCACCTCCCCAAACCTCCCCGCCTCCCCAAACCGCCTCGAATCCAAAACCACAACCTCACACCTCCCCTCCTTCCTCCTCTCCACCATAGCCAGCACCCACCCATCACCTTCATCCGCGTCTGCAGAGCGCGGAACGAAAACAGGTTCTTGGCAGAAACTCTCCTCGCCCGCGTGAAAGTACTGCGGCGTCCAGGCCGCGGAATCCGTGTTGTTATTCTTGGAGGGAAGCGAGAGCATAGCCAGCCCATTCAGCGAATGCAAGATATTCCTCCCCTCCTTACTCTCAGGGGAGTCAGGAATACAGACGTTGAGGAACAAACGGCTATACCGCTGCGTCATGAAGCGCTCGTCCATTCGCGGGAATTCGGAGGGGATGGCCAAGAGGATCTCCGGGTCGGGAAGGGTGGAATTGGTGGGTTGGTGCGGGTCGAGGGACCATTGGACGAAATCGGCGCGGGCATCGGGGGCGGGCATGCGGCCGGAGGCTGGGGGGAAGAAGGGGAAGGCGTTGTCGAGGACGCGGGAGGTGGAGAGGTGGATTGTGCCGGTGAGGGCGTCCTCCCTATTGTGGCATGGATGGGATCAGCTCTCAGGCATTCCTGAGGTCAACTAGACGCTTGCGGGGGCGTTTTGTTTGCAACAAGGAGAGAGAGAGGGAGAGAGAGGTCGGGAGACTCACCAAGCCCCGCCAGCATGTATAAGCATCGCATTCCTCCACGCATACACTCTCCACTCCCCTTCCCTCCACCCATACTTCTCCCTCGCCACCCTCCCGTCACCCCGAGGCACAACCACAAATGTCGCCGGCCGCTCATAACTCCATGCCCAATGATGACCACCCGCCTTCATGCGCTCGAGATCCCCTTCAAAAGGCCAGAGAACCAGCAACACGAAATTCTCCGTGATCGCGCAGTCGTGTACGGGCGCGCACCAAGGGAGCTGCAGCCAGAAACGCCATTTTACGGCGCCTTGAGGATCGAGAGCGAAGACAACGGTGTCGAGGGTTGCGAGACCTTTCGCCTCGTAGCCGTAGGCTACTAGTTCGTCGTGGAAGGGATCATACTTTGGATGCGCCGTCATCGTTTTCGTTCCTAGTTTCGCCTCCAGATCAAAGGGATCGTAGCATTTCGTCTCGAGCGTCCGAGGATCCACAGCGTACGGCAGGCCTCCCTCCTTCAGCGCCAGCAGATGCCCAGCCCAATAGACGAGATTAGTATTCGCTGTACTGTCGACCGCAGCACGGACGCAAGGGTGGTGAGTAAAGGGGTTGCGGTAGAGACCAAAGAGGGCTTTGCCGGCGGAGCGCTCGAGGAGGTAGCGTTCGGTGTCTACGTACTTGATTTTCATGTCGACGCGGCCGGAGTGGAAGTGGAAGGCGGAGATGTTGCCGTCGCCGTCGAGGGGGATGTTGTTGGGGTGGGGAGGGACGAAGGGGTCGGTCCTGCTTTGAGTCTTAGAAGTGCAAGGGATGGGATGGTTTTTTGGTGGGATGGGGGGAGAATTGACATGACGCGGTAGAAGGTGCCGTTTAGTTCGGGGGGGATGGTGCCGAGGACGACGAGGTCGGCGACTTCGCCTTCGAGGCGGCAGGGCTCGTCGCCGCCGGCTAGGTCGTGGGTGAGGGGCCATTTGGAGGGGAGTTTGGGGGGCGTGCGGTGAGTTCCATCGTGGGGAGAGTCGGCTCGAGCTTTCTCTTGGTCATGGGAGGGAGTTTGAGGGTTGGTAGTAGGCATAGCTGGTGGCTTGGTGTGAAGGGGAATATATTGTGTGCTATAGGGATTGAGGAAGCATGTGAATTTCTGGAGAAGCGTGGAGAAGAGATGGCCGCTACTTATGCTTGTGTTCTTCCATGCGTCCGTACAGTCTGTTCATAGAGAGGCTGAGAGCTGTCATGCTGATTCGCTTGTATGATGACCAAAACAGGTAAGCACATTGGCGTCGCGGGGACTACCCTGGCATATGGTGGTTGTCGGCAGTTGAGTCGCGACAAAAGAGGCGCATACGCAAATGGCTCAAGACGCGAGGGAGACATGTCTCCGCCCGATGCCCAGCACTGGCGATGCCGTTGATGTCAGCATCAAAAGCGGCAGAGGAGTTGTGGACGAGGGAGTGTTACAGAAGTCTCTCACCAAGGAGGCGGCCAATTTGATTAACCATTAAGTGATTTGTCGTGCAGCTGCGGAGATATCGGGAGACGCAAAGATCCGCTTCCCGAGCCGCCAAGATTTCATGCATCGCGTCGAGATTTCTTTGCCGCTTGCTACACGATTCCTTGCAACAAGACATTTATTGATACTACAGCCACGATGGGTACAGGCAAAAAGGAGGCGACCCGCCGTGAGCGGCAGGGCAAGACGGGCGACGGGATGGGCAATGTGCGCACCAAGGGCGAGAACTTCTACCGCTCGGCGAAGCGGGTGAAGACGCTGAACATGTACAAGGAGGGCAAGCCGGAGCGCAATGCACGCGGAGACATCACCAAAGCCGCCTCGTTCCAAGGTCGGGAGAAGCCGAATGCGCGAGTCGAGCCCAACCGGAAATGGTTCACCAACACTCGAGTCATTAGTCAGGATGCGCTGAGTGCGTTCAGAGGCGCGGTGGAGGCACAGAGCAAAGACCCGTACAGCTATCTGTTGAAGCAGAACAAGCTGCCCATGAGTCTGATTCATGACAACAAGGACAAAGAGCGGAAAGACGGCCTCGTACAGCACCAGGCCAAGATTCGGATCGAGACCGAGGCATTCGGCGACACATTTGGCCCGAAGGCGCAAAGAAAGCGGCCACGACTAGCGGTGGGCAGCATTGAGGACATGGCCAAGACGACAGACAAGGACTACAGCACTTACCTGGATCGGCAAGAGGAAGCCAAGTATCTTTCTGGTCAGCTGGGAGCGGAGGAGCAACGGGACATTCCGCCCGAGAGCACAGCAGATGTGGATACTGGTGAGCTCACGACAGCCAGAGAACCAGTCTTCTCGAAAGGGCAAAGCAAGCGAATATGGAACGAGCTGTACAAGGTCATCGACTCTTCTGACGTCGTCATCCACGTACTCGACGCCCGAGATCCGCTAGGCACACGATGTCGAAGCGTGGAGAAGTACATCCGGGAAGAGGCACCCCACAAGCACTTGCTGTTCCTGATCAACAAGTGCGATCTGGTGCCTACATCCGTGGCGGTAAGCTTGCCTTTTTCTTTCTACCTGTTCCATCTCATCTCTGCACGCACCCAAGGTTCTAGTCAAGTTTCCTGCCCGTCCTTTGCGACGATCCATATCAGTGGAAGTGAATCTGTTACGACCTTGGAAGATCGACCCACCCTCTACCCGACTTAGCTCCGTTTTGGTGGCGGTCAACTTTGAGGAATTACTGTCTCGTTTGAGTTGCGATCCTGAACTGTCCTCGTGACGGTCTTGTGACGGACTGCTTAGTTATGGGACATACATACATATATCGCTTGGCGAGCTCAGCTACATTTGCACAAGCATCCGCTGACATATCCCAGGCAAAATGGGTCAAACTCCTCTCCCAAGAATACCCCACCCTCGCCTTCCACGCCAGCATGACCAACTCCTTCGGCAAAGGCACCCTCATCTCCCTCCTCCGCCAATTCTCCGCCCTCCACAGCTCCCGCAAACAAATCTCCGTCGGCTTCATCGGCTACCCCAACACCGGCAAATCCTCCATCATCAACACCCTCCGCAAGAAGAAAGTCTGCACCACCGCTCCCATCCCTGGCGAGACGAAAGTCTGGCAATACATCACCCTCATGAAGCGCATCTACCTCATCGACTGCCCTGGTATCGTGCCGCCGAGCTTGACGGATACTCCTGAAGATATCCTCCTGCGAGGCGTCGTGAGAGTAGAGAACGTAGAGAATCCCGCGCAGTACATCCCAGCCGTCCTCGCGCGCTGTAAACGCCACCACATCGAACGCACCTACGATGTCAAACCCTGGAACAAAGAAGCCGAGGGTGAAGGTGACAACGTCGGTACCCCTACCACCGACAAGCAGAAAACGCAAGAAGCCATCCGCTTCCTCGACGCCTTAGCTCGGAAAGGTGGCCGGTTGATCAAAGGCGGCGAAGCGGACATGGATGGTGTAGCGAAGATGGTCCTGAATGACTTCCTACGAGGCAAAATCCCTTGGTTCACTCCGCCACCTGCGCAGGAGGTGGATGGAGAGGGCAAGGAGGAGTTGGAAGGGAGTCGGGACGAGAAATTGGGATTTACGCATAAGAAGCGGAAGAGGGAGTTGGAGATGGAGGAGGAGATGCAGAGGGTCAATGAGGAGGCTAATGGGTTGGAAGAAGGGGTCGATGGGGTCGGAGAGGAGGAGGATGAGGAGGATGATGACGACTTCGAAGGCTTTGGTGATGAGGGCGAGGATCAAGGTGGCGTTAGTCTGGTCGAGGATGAGAGTGATGAGGGAAGTGAGGTGGATGCTGCTGAAGGGAAGGTTGAGGAGACTTGAAGGAACGAAGGAGGTTTATGATACCCATAATGAAACTCGCTTGACGTTGGCATCGCCTGCCTGTCTGTCTGGCTGTCACATCTGCGCTCATCTGGTCCCGAACAATCCTCCACCCGTCAGTCAGTCCTAGACTCTTGTCGTTCAAGTGACATCAACACCACGCGGACAGTGCAGAAGACTCGATCTGTCGTCGCACGAAACAAGTAAAAGCTGCCAGCCTGGCTGGTCTGCACTCGCCTTTCCATGTTTTACATTGCGTCGCAGCCGGCAATTCTCAGCTGTTTCGCAGATCTGATCGAGGTCGCGATCCATTCGCCTCCTCCTCCTCCTCCGCCGCCGCAGCGGCGATCATCCCAGAGACATATTCGGAACGGGTATCAAGGTCGTCGTGACCAGCTTCTGATTTTTGCCGTCTGGATTGTGATCATAGTCCCTTTGCTCTATCCCTCTTCCCGCTGATACTGCCGCTGGTACTTGCTGCTGGTGTTGCTGCCGCCGCCGCCGCAAACACCCCTTCGGATATGCCTTGGACGCTGCCGACGGCGGTGCTTTCGATGTCGGCTTCGCTGAAATCGTCATCATCGCTGACATCTCTACTGGCGTCCTTCTCAAACATCGGGGGCGTCACTTGCGGCAGACTTCGCGTCCTCGCTATCCGGCCCATAGTAGGCCGCCAAACTGCCTTTCTTCTTCTTCGGCCTGTGGAACCTCGCCTCCAGAAACTCAAACCCCTTTTCCGCACCACTCGGAGACCACAAGTCTCAGGCCTCTACCTGTCAGCCTCTTTTCCCGCAGATCGGCCATTCTCGGCGTGCTAGTTTCCTCACCCTCGCCTCGCCACCTCTTCCTCAAGAAAGCTGAACGTCACGCCCTCGGCCCTGACGGCCATACTCCCGAACTCCCACGATGGGGTCCACTCCAATCCGTGCTCTCGGCCTTTATGTGAACACTCACAGCTGTGACAGGTGGCTGCGTGATATACATATCGCGATAGGAAGGAGCAGGTTTAGGCGCGAGGAAGTCGACGGCATCTGAGTGCGAGGCTCCGAGAGATGAGCGCTTGTAGGTTGGGATTAGTGGCGTTGGTCTGTCCCTATATTCAAGCTGCCAGCCGATTTTCATGTCTTGATAGAGGGCGGGATTCAGTGTGAGTGATGTATCGTATGTTGGGGCTAGCTCCTTGGTCCAGGGATCGTATGGCTGGACGGTCGGCGGGATGGGCTGGGCTTAGAGGGTGGTGGGCAGAAAGAGGCGGGTGCGGATCTGAGGTGAGGTGGTAACGAGGGCGTGACAAGTTTGCTCACACGTTGCGCTGATGTCAGGATCTGGGTGAAGGACAGATTGAGGATGATGAGTTCTAGGAGGTTCGGGCACTGTGAGTGCTTTGTCGGTCGCTGTCGTCTTGCTTCGGTATGGCTGCGGATGGAAAGTGATGTGGTGGGCGAAGATGCAGTGCCAGGGTTGCGAAAGTCGAGTTTTCAATGTAGAGGGAAGGAGCTCGAGCATTTTCGGGCGGAAGTTTCCGCATGGTCACATGCCGCGATTGCTCGCTTTTGCTGGCATACTCGGCGCTAGAAAATCGGTGTACTAAAGCTGGTGTCTACCTGCCGCGTCCCTGCGAGCACACTCTGACTGGAATCATCTCCGGACATGCTTGGTTCCTTTTAAGCCGTCACCGCAGGAGCAGACTGCTATATCACGCGTCATGCTCTGTCACGCCGCCACCTTGCATTGCCTTTGCTTCTCCATCTCAGTCCTTGAACACGACAGCCCTGTGCTCCCGCCAATGGACATCTTCATACAGCAACCGGACACCCCTGGTAGCGGTCATACCAATGGTAGTCGGCACCACGTCCCTCATGGACTTCAAAGTCGCGGCAGCAGTGTCCTCCACCAACCCCCATTTGATGCCCTCGCGGCAGAACACACTGGCGAACACGATGAACGGCCAGTACAATCCAGCCATGCGAACGTGGATGACCGCCGTCGAGATAGGCGGACTGGTGATGAAGACGTCGCGCCAAGATGGGCTCATGCTGCCCGTAGTCGCGGTAGAAGACTGCGGCCCCAACGTCGACTCGGACATTGCCGTCGCAAATAGTATGTCCTTCTCAAACATTGATGCTTCCCCGATCCACGGCATCGTTGGCGAGCCATTGCTTTTGGTTTGGTAGTGCAGGCTTGAATCGAAACCTTGACTGGCGATGTACAGTGGTAGCTCGTCATCGACGCCGAGTTGCTCCCATCTGCTTGGCGAAAGGACCTCCTGGCCTGGAGCAAGGCGCTTGTGCACCTTGATTTGAATTTGCTGCGAGTCGTCGATGAGCTGCTTCCATGCCTTGCAGACACGAGTCGTGTTGCCGATGATGTTGAGTGCCGGAAGATTCAGCAGGACCTGCTCGACGAGTTCTGTGATAGCGAGGGCTTTGGCTGTCGCTTCTTTCATGGCGGTGAGTGGTGGATCCGCCATTTTTTGCTCTCGTGCCACACCAAGTGCTACTAGAGTGGTGTGAGGATGTTGTATGTTGGATTGAAAATGAGTCGGAAATCAAAATGGAAAACACGATGCTCGGGATAACGGAAATCCGGGCGGAACTTGCCGAAGCATTGCATGTGATACTGC
Source organism: Teratosphaeria gauchensis (assembly GCA_007113925.1). NCBI lineage: Eukaryota > Fungi > Ascomycota > Dothideomycetes > Mycosphaerellales > Teratosphaeriaceae > Teratosphaeria > Teratosphaeria gauchensis. Next base: position 960,127 of record VCMR01000013.1, on the reverse strand, counting down.
ACTCGCTCGCGCACCCATGTTTACATTTTCATTATGGACAAAAGTCGACATGGCTCTATGCTATGGCCAACCACTGCAAGCCGTCTAACCAAAACTCGACCGATTTGTGGGTTCGACTCGCCTCATTAGACCCGGTCCATGGATTCTCAGAGCTGCATCACCACCACCGGCAAAGTCTCCCATTATGCTCTCAATCACTCCTCGCCACACATGTGAACAAACTCGAACCGCTCGTACGCCACACCTCGCTCGTCATCCGATACAGGCTTCAGCATTGCCGTTGTCATGTCTTCCACCAATCCGAAAGTAATCCCTTTGGCGTCGCGAATGGTCGCCTGAGCTTCCATGAATCCCGGCGGGGATGTATTGGACGAGGTGACCGTGATTAAGGCAACTGTGCAAGCTGGTCGGGTGATGAGCATCTCGCGGTAAGTTTTGCCACGACTGTCCTTCGGGGTTTTAGCATGCGGTCCAGGACACGAAGCCATCGCGCTTGTGGCGGATTTCCTGTAGCCCTCGAGGAACTTGGCGCGCCTTGGGTAGTAGCAGCCGGTATCGGGCTCCGTCCTCAGCATTATTGACAAGAACTCTCTACTCTTCCACCCAGTGCTTCGTGAAAAAGAACCGTCTGTCCAGTCCCCGACGCTGAACTCTTCTGCGTACGTTGGCGTGAGCCCGGAAACGAGTCTGACAGGCGAGGCCAAAGTTGTGAGCGCACTTCGCATCCCAAGCTTATGTCGAATCTGAGGCGATGTTGTGACGAGATATTGCCATTGCTTAGAGACACGCTGCGCCTTCGTCAAAATCGTGCGCGGTGGTAGCTGAAGAATGATCTGCTCGAGCAGTTCCGGAAGAGCGAGGACTTCCGCTGTTGGTGCCATGGTGTTGACTTTGAAGTGTTGATACTTGCCGGAATACACTTGGTTGTTCGCTTCAAAGGTTTGTAGAGAACAGGAATGAGTGTTGTGCAAGGTGATGGGACAGCAAATTTGTATTGGCAGGAGCAGCAGTTGCACGGCAAGTGCCGCGCAATCACATGCCAGAAGGTGTTAATGCTCGACCGTGCATCTCATGTGACACGCCAGCGGCGAGGAACATGGCGACTCACTGAAGAGAGTCGAGCTCAAGATATCATGTGCCATATCACGTACCGTGTCAAACATCCCACGGGCGCAGCATGCGCCCGTCGACCCTGGAACTCTCAGCCAAACTTGTGCACCACATGCTTCTCTTTCCACCCGAAAGCTCAACTCACCACTACCTGCCCAGCTCCTCAAGCACCCGAAACATCTTCACCACCTTCCCATGCCTCCTCTCATCCCAACAACTCCTCACCATCTCCGTCGTCACCTCCTCAACATCCCCTAACGTAATCCCCTCCATCCGCCGCAAACTCGCCGTCACAATCCGCTCGTCATTGCACCACATTGGCCTGAAATCCGGAAGCCTACCACTCACAAACACCCTCACCTGCATTGTCGTGCACGGAGGCGAAGTCGCATGCATCCGTTTCCAGGATGCAGAGCCACCGTTGACGCTCTCGAGAGCTTCATCACGACTGAAGAGATCGCCTGCCAGGTTCGAGATGGTTCGTGATGCGGTAAGGATATCGGTACAGTTGGGTCGTCTCACCCTCGTGATAGTGTAGGGGCTTTTGCATCCGTGCGCAGTTGGTCCGGATGCGAGTAGAGTAGGGTAAACGGGTATGTTGAGTTGCAATTCCAGATTATGATGTGCCACAGGCGCCAGCACGACTCGGGTCAGGGCCGTGGAAATTCCAAGATGGTGGGAGATACGAGGCGATGTCTTGATGACCTGGTACCATGCTTTCGCCACACGAGCAGCTCTAGTCAGTATATCAATCTGAGTCAGCGCCAGTATGATCAACTCCAGCAGCTCGGTCATGCCGAATACTTTGCTTGCAGCAATCCTCTTGTGCGTTGTGGTTCGATGCCTCGTCAACTGCTTCTTGGTGCGGTGGCGAGCGCCCATGATGTGGCTGGTCGACAAGGCGTGTCTTGGAAGAATGTCCAGGCTGCCAAAGCCGCACGTATGTAAATGTCGATCGTGTGAAAGACGCCCTAGGTCCCGAGACTAGAGCAATTGCACGGATCAGTGTGAAAGTGACATTACTCGGGAAAAAATGTGATGCGCTGCGCACAGTCAAACGAGTCCTCTATGTCAGCAATGCATGATAGAAATAAGAGAGTCGCACGCATCCTTCGTTGCCAAGAACCGCCGAGCGATCATATTGCATCTATCGCAGGTATGTGATCGTTCCATTCCATGCCAGATGCTCGACACACCCATTCGCAAAGTTTTGCTTGCAAATATCACAGCCATAGCCGTACTAGTCTTAAAGGTTAGCACGCCTCTCAGTCACTCCTACTCAATCCACACAATTATGCTGACCGGCAGAATCACCAAGCCCTGCCCGCCGAGCTATATCGGTTCAAAGCCCGGATCTCCGTCCGTTGCATTCACCGAATCCTAGTCGTACGATGCCATCGCTGTCACAGCATCCTCCAGCTTCTCGAACGGCACCATTTGATGATCGACACACGACGCAGCAAGCGTACCATCCTTCACACCATTCGTGCTGAGCATACGATAGCTACTATCCATCGGCAACCAGGTGGAGTCTTCGTTGAGGCGGTACACTCGTGAATCGTTGTCACGCCAAGGCACGTCCGGATTTCGATAAGGACCGCAAGGATCATCGTCCTCAACTCCCTGAGGTTTCTCGCTCTGCATACTGGCAATGACATCGTTCAGTAGCTCGAAAGCTTTTCGGATCGGCTCTTGCGCCTTGTCCACGATAGTCTTGACGAGGTCGTTGACACGATCGCTGGGAGTCTCGTCTCCAGTGTCCCAGCAGTGCTTGTATAGCGCATGTGACCAGTATAGCCCGGGAGTCCCGTCAGGGCCAGGGCTGACCCTGTCAAAAGCCAGCCAATGGACCGTTTTCGACGTATAAGTCGATCTTGTCAAAACCGGCCGCGATCGTACCAAGATCCCACGGCCTAGCCTGCCCGACCGCCACCATAGTCACCCAGTCGCATCTGAACCCACTTCCTGTTCATACGCAAGAGATCATCAAGGGCACTCTGTGCGGCACCGGCATGAGTCGGACCAGGATGGACTCACAGCAGTGCGAAGAAGCTTTCATGCTTTTGGCCTGGTAATACTACACGAGTTAGCGTATACATCATATATAGTATTAGCGGGTGTGTATTGCGCTTCTCTGATAACTGCTGGCCACATCAGGCCGTACAATGCCTGATACAGGGCCCGCGTGGCATTGCGCTCCCAAATGTCGAGAGGGTCCAGTGAATGAGTAAAGTATTGATGGGCAGTTGATCTGTTGATGGCAGGTCGACTTCGTGATAAAGACTTGATATGTTGTTGGCGTGAGTTGCTAATGAGACTCGGTATGTGGACACGGCGGTTTTGCATAGGTCGACACGCAGTTGGTGGCACGTACTTGGCTTCTACTGTTGGCGCGCAGCTGATGTGCATGCTGAGACACACTGATTGGTTCGCGTTTTGCTTGTCGACTCGCGACTTATTTGCTACTTCTTAGTTGTCTTGATGATTCGCAGCTAACTTGTTGCTTCGTGGTTGGCTTGTAATTTCGTGGTCGTTTTGTTGACTCGTGATTGATTGCTTGGCTCGCAGTTGAGTTGTAGCGTCGCGCTCTACTTGCTATACTGCGATCGAATTGTCGAACAAGGTAGCTGCCAAATCATGCTTGACCCCAACACAAGTGCTGTAACACCCCATCACGTTCAGCTCAAAAACTGCCAGTTGCTTCATGGCGCAGAATGCCTTTCCGCCCTGGATCAAATTGATGCTTCAAGATGACTGCACTGGCCTGAGTTGATGGCGACATGGAATATGTAGCAGCTCGAAGCAACCGCAAAGATCACACAGACAAAGCACTTTCTGGTTATCTTATACAGTACAGCAGATATGTACAACACACCCAGCCACAAGCTCTACCGCTCAAGTCTCTACTTGAGAGAAGCTTGCAGGCTCTCGAGAACCTACGTCATTGCGTCAGCAAACATGCCCCTTTCGACACCGCATCTCTCATAACACATGTACTCACCTCCAGCTCAATCTTCGCCTCCGCGATATCCTGCTCGCTACCACTCCCACTCGCAATCTTCTGCGCCTCGGCAATCTGGTTCCTCACGGCATCCGCGCTGAAGTCCTCAAGCGGATAGCCCTCGACAGCGTTGATGGAAAGGACTGAGTTCGGCTGCACGGTTGCGAAGCCGCCAGAGACTAGATATCTGCGTCAACAGGCGTCCAGGTATCAATGTATTGAATTGAGAGGGTGTGGTATTACGGAAGAACTGCTTGCTGCCACCCTGCTCTTCAATGACCTCGACGAGGCCGGGCTTCAGCTGCTCGATGGATGGGACGTGCTGGGCGAGGATACCCATCTCGCCAGACTCGGCTGGGATGTTGACCTGGACGCTGTGAATTTCCCTCTCGTCAGTTCTGCTCTTCTGTGTCGCCCTGTCTGTTCTTTTGTGTGCGCGTAGATTGCTTCAGCTCGGCGCTTTCGTTTCTCGGGGAGGAAAGACCTACACGTCCTGGCTCTTGTAGATGGACTACACCACAAGTTAGCGGAATCTCCAGCACTGTCTCCATACATCCAGCGCCACTTCAGTCTGATCTCAATTCCCTGCCAGACACCAATCCACTCCTCTTCCATCTTCCTCTTCTACGCACCTGATGCGGCAGAGCCAAGCTCAACTTGATCTTGTCCGGCGCAACATCTGCATATGTGCGCCTCGCCATCGTCGGGAGAGCGCTAGGTCTGGCGCGCAGCGCAGCGCGAGCGACTCGGAGTCCGTTCATCCTGTTCTGTTATGGGGTGAGATAGAAGATTCAATGGCCCGAGAATGAGCTTGAGGTCGGAGCATTGCTGTTGCAAGCTTCGGACGGGAAACTCCGGGCAGAAGTTGCGGTCACGTGCAAGCGTGGTGATGAGTCATGGTAGCCACGGCGATGATGACAGTGGAGATGATTTTAATGGGGAGGATGGTCAAATAAAGCGTAATGAAGGAAAGAGTGATAGGCGTGCTCGATCATTGAAAAATGGTATAGCGCGCCATCTCGTCATTATCTACATGTGCCCTGGCCAAGCAGGACTTCCCAAGCAAAAACACCATTCGCTCATGCAAGTCATCACACATCTATCTTTCCGCATCTCAATGCCATTGTTTGGCTCTCATCAACTACTGAAACTCCACCTGCCTCCCACCTCCCCCCGTCCCTCTCGCAGCCTCAAGCCTCCTCGCTCTCTCAGCCCTTCTCCTCCGTCTATTGTCCGCAAACGCACTCACATCCGTCCCTGTACCCGCATCACCAGGACTTCCACTCAGTCCACTCCCAATGACCGGCGCCGGAGGAGACAGTCCCGCGCCTTCATGCGGGCTTGACGTGTGTGGTGGCGGGCGCGGAGCCCCTGCTGAAGATGGCTGTGGTTGCACAAGACCTGCCGGCAGGACAGGCGGCAGCATGAGCTCAGAGGACGGACGACGCCGAGGTCCGCCAGTAGCCGACGCAGATAGCGGAGGAGGTGGAGGTACGTTCGTGATCGGCTGGTCCGCGCTGTTTCGTCTGCCCATGCCATTCCTTCTGAACCTTGCGTTCGAGCCAGGAGGCCTGCTGCCGCTCCCACTCATCCTGCCACCGTCACTTTCTAGACCATCACTGACGGAGCTATGTCTTCTCCTCTGGCGCCGCTCTGTTCGTCGAGCAGCTCGCTTGGCGTCGGCTTCTTCTTGGGACAGCCGCTGGAATGTCACATGGTCGCCGTCTCTGTGCATCTTAACGCGAACATTGACTGGTGGCTGATCGCTCGAACTCGCCTCGGCACCAGAGCCAGAAGGCGGCTGGGTGTCGTTGTAGCGAGAAGGTGAGTCGGACTGGCTGCCCCGTCTTCTACGGTCTCTGCGCATATCCGATGCTGCGGCTCCTGCAAGACCACCCGCCGCAGCTCCAGCCGCCGCGTCGGTACCAGGATGATCATGACTGCTCGCAACGTTTTCCTGAGAGTACAGTCGACTTGGATCAGGCTCGACAGCACCTTGTGGCATCTGTAATGATCCAGGCTCAGGTGGACGATAATTGCCGGGCCTCATGCCTCCGGGTGGCGGCCCAGCTGGCGGGGGAGGCAAAGTATAGTTGCCTGTCGCATCGTGAAACCTCTGCTGGCTTGCCGTAGGTTCGAAGCTGCTTGGTCCAGCACCAGATGATCCCATACCCGCGCCAGTAGAACTCGGCAAGTCACCGGCCGTCGACGGTAGGGGTGGATGATGCGTGTCCGGTCTGCTACTGAAGTTGGTCCGTGATAGCTCGGGATTACTGCCATTGAATCCAGCATCGTAACCAGTGCCCGAAGGTCCCGTCATGAGCGTGCCAGACATACTGGGTCTTCTACCTGCACCGTCGAACTGAGAAGCATCTTGAGAAGGTCTCGCACTCGGATAGCCAGAATGTCGCCTGTTGAAGTCCTCTTCAGCATCTAACTCTTGTTGCTGTATGCGGTCCTGGCGTTGCCGCTCGCGGCGCTCCTTTCGTGCACGATTCCACTCCCTGAATCCTGCGATCGCTCCAAAAGTAGCTATGCTTTCGCGCAGCCCATCGTTCCTCTCGTTTCTGTCATCCTCATCATTCATGGTCATCTCCGTGCCTGCAGGTCCAGTCCCAGGTCGCAGTCTTGGGACCATCTCGCTCTGCTCATCGTCGTACAACGAGTCTGCGCTTTGTCTTGGTCGAGGTCTTCTTGGCGGCCGTGATGGCGTCTGTGTAGGCGTCATGGGCTGCCTACCCGCAACACCCACCCTTCCAGGGGTCTGATCCGGTGACGATGGTGCTTGTCCTTGCTCTACCCGCGACACGTCTGTTTGGCTCACCATGTTCTGATGACCTCCTGCAGGTGGCCTGTCATCCACATAATCGTCTTCGCGCTTATCTTTCCGAGAGAAGAGCCTTCGCACTCCTTCGAAGGCAGCGACACCAGCTCCAGCCCCGAGTAAGCGATCTCGCCACGAATGTCGCTCCGGCCGCTCGCTGTACTTCTCGTCCTCCCAGCTCGCTGGGCTCATCCTGCTGTCGTCTTCTGGAGGTGGACGGTGGGGACCTCGCCTTGGAGGCGGAAAACTACTCACACCACTCTGCACCGGCGCTGAGCCATATTGCACACCAGGAGGCGGTCCAGACACGGAGCTAGTCCCTGGAGGTGGTCTGCTTCCAGGCCTTGACGGTGGCCTGGAAGACATGCCCGAAGGTGCCATGCTATGTGGTAGTCTGCCATGCCGTCTCTCCTCTTCGTCGATCTCTGCCTGCTCGCGTTCCTCCCGTTTACGCATTCGACGATTCTTAAACGCTTCGTATGCACCGAGAGCTCCAGCACCGGCCAGCAAATTTCGACCCCAGTGCGACTCGTCTCTTCTTTCTCCTTCTGGCCTGATCCTCGAAGGCGGTGGACGCTGTTCTGTATAATCTGTGCGCGACCCGGATACGTAGCTACCATAGTCGGAATAGAAGTCTGCCGCGTTCTCATATCCGTATTCCAATGGCCTCTTCTCATAATAATAACGGTCTAGCGCCAGGTACACGAACAACAAGAACGCAACCCAAAGCGCGTACAATATGAACAGCACCTTTGGACTGCCATATAGCGTCAATCCCAAGGCTATCTGTATTATGCCCAACAACGCAATTGATCGCCCGAACAGCTTGTGTATCCACACCTTCGTCGGTACTCTGTTGGGCATGACCTTCCGTCTCTTTTCAAGTCGACCCATCAGCCAACCGTATATGAATTGAACCCAGATCATGGTGTATATCGCGACTCCAATTCCATGATGCGGATTCGTCAAACTTCGTTCAGGCCCAACCGCAAACCACCCCAGCACAAGTACCACAGTACTCAGCACCAAAACCAGAATCTGACAATACACATGCAGTCTGACTGCCTTTCTGCCTCCTGTCCTCCAATACTTCGCAGACCATATCGCGATCGGCAATATAAGGAGGAATGTTATCGCCGCAAGCACTCCATGGCCCGTGATGAGCTGGTGGTATTCAGGCAAGTTCTTGAAGCGATTGCCCATGCCGTTGTACTGCATCGTCGCGAAGTTCAGGCCGACCAGATTTGGGAGGAGGAAGTCATCGCGACTACTGTCCCAGGTGCCGTCGCCGACGTGCAGGGTGCTGCTGCTGTAGCTGCTGCTGCCCGCCGGCGACAGGTCTGAGGTGGACATTGGTCGATTCGCGAGTGAGGGAGCGCTCGAGGCGCTATTGTTGCGGAAGAGTCGCAATCATCTGGTCCACTATATTCTACCCGTACAGAATCTGATGCGGCTCGGAGTGGGTGCCCGACTGTACGGTGATGCGTTGGCACTTGATTGATGTCTCGGCGGGGTAGATCGTTGAAGGCGTTGCAGTCTGTCGCAATTCTGTCCCAATATTCCTTGTGCTTCTGCTAGTAGTGATTGATGATCCTGATGATATCGTCGAGTGCGCTTGTATTTGCTGTCAACTCGACCTGCATAGAACTAATGCACAACTTAGTCGCCCAACCTGAATCTCGAAGTCCGTCATCCAGAGAGTCGACTAGCAACCGCCCAGCAACCAGCTGAATCCCTGCACAGACGCAGACTTGGCGAACCTTGCGCGTATTCATCCGGTGCATCTCTCACTCATTTCACCTCACATCCTGGGTTTGGTTTCGGGTTCCTGCTTCATGGTGTGGCGAAACGCCATTTTGAGGCATGCCTGCATGAAGTCGCGAGCTGCCCTCGTGGCAATGAGACCCGCCCGCATTCCACCGCTAGCTGGGCTCACTCACTACCTATGCTAAGGTATGCTTCACAGGGTACGAACAATTGGCGGCAAACCCAGATTGCTCGCGAGCGTCAACGCAGTGTACGCAGCGAAGAGTGAGTCGATTTGCAAGGACCAGAAGATGATGTTCACCATGAACAAAGATGTTTCAGCCATTCTAAGGAGGGCAAAGCATGTATGTGTGATGTTCGAGAAGACACGACTGTACGAGCACAATAGCCATCGAGATTCAGTCGATGTTTCACTTGGGTGAGAATATTTTGATCATACCTTAGCCTTCACATGCTGCTGGCAAGTCAAGAAAGCCCTCTTTCGCGCTTTCCACGCATGCGCACCACGTCGTTCCTTCTTCACTCGGAGCCAGATATGGCAACCACGAAACATATACAGCCAGCTGATGCACACTGAACCTTGAAAACCGTCACCAGTGCCTCCCTAGACAGACATCCCATGACAATGGCTCAAACAAGACCGGCCAATAACTATCAAGACTTGATGAAACAACTCGGTCAGCTGCAAAAGCAGTACAAGCCAGTCTTACGACAAGCTGTACCACTTCCCCTTCACCTACCTCGCCCACACCACAATGTACTGATGAACGTCACAGATCGAGGACAAAGAAGCCGAGAATGCAGAGCAACACGACCTTCTGAGTAAGATCAATGCTCATATAGAGAAGCTGCATCGGGACGCGGAAGAGAAGGTAGGCGCCACGATTACCAGCAGGCAGAAGACTGCTCCGAGTTCTAGAGATCCGGTGAAGCGAAAGGGAACTTTAATGGAGGACGCAGAGACGAAGAAAGTCGTGCGGTCTATTGAGAAGGCTGATACGCCGGGTGAAGCGATGACAGGAGTTGAGATGACGGGCCTGGGGACGTATGCTAAATGAGGGATCTTCTGATCGACGAGTCGAGGAGCCTGGCGGTGTGGATCACTCCAATCAAGCGTGAGATTCATGATGTGGATCATCTGTAGTCTGAGATTGATGACCTGCTTGCACTGCCTGGCAGATGTCGTATACTCTGCTCTGTAATCTGTACAATACTTCCACCCTGAACTCCATGCAGACGTACCGAGCCCATCCAAAACTATGCGACCATAGCCGCCTCAACTCCTCCCGCTTCTCCACTTCCGCCAGAGATACCCGCCATGAAATCTCGATATCTGAAGACTTCGCCCTTGCCTTTGGCCACATTCAGACCCTTGGCGCCAAAAGCACGTCTGCTGCTGAACTCGCCGAGGATACTGTCAACCTCTCTGTGAACCACATTAGCAATCAGCAGAACCATACAAAGTCTAGCGCGTACGTACCTCTCGCTCAGCCTGACCATATCCTCACCCGGCTCTGGCGCCGTATTCAACAGCGCATTCCTCAACTCCATGACATCAATCTGACCCGAGTCGTCGATGTCAAACGCTTCAAACGCCGCAATCAGCTCCTCGGAGTGCGATAGATCGCCCAGTGGCGCTGACAGCGTGTCGAGATATCGCGCCAAGTTAAGCTGTGCCGGTCCATTAGGTGGGAAGAAGTCTCTCAACGAGGCGGCACCATTATCCATCCCCATTTGCTCCAGCATGTTCGAGACATCTGCGGAGCTGACAGCATTGTTGTTGGAGGAGTCCAGCACCTCGAAACTCTCGCGCATCGACCGCAGGAACGGAGGCGGAATGTGGTTGAAGCCGCCTCCACCACCAATACTGGGTCCGGGTGCGAGACTGTGGACTTTCTGCTGAGGCGGAGGTCGGACGGTGGAGACAGTTGACGAAGTCGGTATCCTTTGCGCCGTCGGTCTTAAATTCGATTGGCTAGGTACTGGGGCAGCTTTTGGAGATTCTGATGCGGATTCATCTATGAAGATTGGGCTTCTGAGGCTGTCCCGGGCTCCGTCTAAGGGCGATGGGCTCTTAGCCACATTTCTAGTCGGTGTCTCCGGCTCCACTGACGGCGAGGCTCGCCTCGACGGACTGTGCGGTGCTGCTAACCCGCTGGGCTGCCTGGCAAACGGGCTCGCTGGCCTTGCGAATGGACTGCTCGGTCTATCCGTTTGGTTTATTTGGGATGGTCTGCGTACAAACGGGCTGGCTTTCTCTGGGGACAGACTGCTAGGCGACTTGATAGGCGAAAGTCCTGATGCTTTGGTCGGCGATGATGTGGGTGTTGATGCTCTGGCTGTGGCTGGACTGACCGAATTCTGTCGTCTAAATGGTGATTGTCTGCCGCCCTCAGCACTTGCAGATACGAACGAGAGAGGCCTCGGGGTCGCCATCTTGCTGTCGTATTTGCTATGCTGGATCTGTACTTTGTCTGTTCGTCGCGTTCAAGTCGCGGCAGCGTTTGTTGACACAGCTTCGGTAGACAGGGCAACTAAAGCTTGTCTACGGCTGACAGGGCGGGAAGTGGGTCACCCCTGTAGCGATCATGACAGGGTCCAGATCCCTGGCGTTTCAGAGGGCGGCATGTGAAGGTGAGAGATCTTGTACTCGATTCTGCTCTTCGTCGCACTGCCTGACAGCAAAGTGGTTGACAGCGCTTCGATAGTATGGCCACGGTGTTACCCATGCGACCGAACACCGATTCGACAGGCAGCTCAAACTCGAGGTCCCGTCTCGACGCCCAACCGATCATTCAGCGCCCTGGCTCTCGCGATGGCTATTTTCCACACGCACACCGACCCTCGCAGACATCGAAGCTGAGCTCGCCAGGCGGACGCAGCTCGCACTCCTCAACCTCGTCTAACTCACTCCCTCCACACCCGATCAATCATGGCCCTGAGCCAACCCCGTCCCCGCGGTATGTGCCTATGCGACCCCGGATGGGCAAGAGACAAAAGACGGTCAAATCGCAGTATCCACCAACAAGCACAGAGAAACATGTGGAGTATATCTTGGTGGCATCGTTTGATATCGATCGAGGAAGCATTATGGAACATCAGTACCCAGGCCCCGTGGGCGGTGACGAACACATGCTAGCCGAGTTGATGTTGCCAGATCAGACCCACATGCGGAGTCAGGACTGGACCATCTTCTTCCTGCACAAGGATGCTGCTGGCGAGGATGAAGAGGACGAGCGCAAGAGACGGAGGAGACAGCGGCGCCAGCGACGGAAAGCGATCGAAAACGGCGAGGCCGAAGCAGGCGCCGATCAAGACAACGTGGAAGATGGCGACTGGCAGGATGAGGATGACGAGGACGACGAGAGCACCGACGACGAAGCGCCGGATGGTCCACCATTGGTATATGTGCTCAATTTAGTCAATACCAAGCAGGACAACACCGTCAAGCGTGGAGCAGTCGTCAAAGCCATGGCTATATGTACACGACATTCATTCCTGCATATCTACAAGCCGCTTCTACTTTTGGCATTACAGCAGTACTTTGAGAATCCAGTCCTTGAGACACTGGCCAGCTTGTACGATGCAGTGAACGGCATGGACTTGTCCCTCATGCCGCGTCTGCACTCATATGAACGGTTTATCCTTCAGTCGACCGACGCCAAGGACCTCTTCATTGAGAAGTTCGAGGCTATCATCGCTCAAAGAATGTGGAGAAAAGACTCAGAAGTGGATACCGCTCTACCAGCTCCATCCCCTTCGGGACAGAGTCGAGGACGATATGGCCTACCGAAGGATACCCATGAGTTTGAAAGCGTTGTGCGATACGCAAACATCCCTGTCCCGGTGAAAATACCTGTCGCTCTGGCCCACGAGACCGTTGGAGACTTCAGCCTGGTGAAGCTGATCACGACGTTCAGTACGCCGCACAGTACGAATCCGGTAGCATTCAATCCGACCCATCCACACCTCACGACCTCTGGCGCCTTGACCCATCCAATTATCGTACTGCTCAATGCTCTGCTGACACAGAAGCGAGTCATTTTTCTAGGCCACAATCTGCCCAGTAGCGATGTAGCAGAAGCAGTCCTGGGTGCATGCGCCCTCGCATCAGGTGGCATGCTGCGAGGCTTCACCCGACATGCTTTTCCATACACAGACTTGACTAAGATTGACGATCTGCTCAAAGTACCTGGCTTCATCGCGGGCGTCACCAATCCAGTATTCAACGATCAACAGCAATGGTGGGACGTGCTTTGCGACATCTCGACCGGCAGGATCAGAATATCCAACAAGATCGAGCAGGCGCCGCTGACAGAAGGCGTCCTGTATTTTCAGCAGCCAGGCATGACCCCTTCGACCTCAGGATCAACGGCAGGCATAAGTGCGATAGCTGCAGCTGGTGCTACGCTGTCTGCCGGACTCGGCGGCAGCACAGCAACGACCGGCCACTTCGCTGGCGATCCTACAGGCGACCAAGCGTTCATGGCTTCCGTTCTCAAAGCCATAGAAGAGCGTCATGGTGAAACCGCGATCAGAGCAAAGTTCCGGAAATGGGTTGTCAAGTTTCTGCGCATCGCAGCTACCTTCGAAGAGATCGTCTATGGTGCTTCCGCACTCCAGATTAACACATCTCCGACTCCCGCCCAAGGCTCATTTGCTGAAGCCGACCCGGGCTCACCTCCTGTCCCACCTCCAGGACCTGGCCGCCGTCCAACTCAGCCGGAAGACGATCTGCCTCCTGAGGTGACTGGTCACGGCTACGTCTGGCCATCTCCGACATCGCGACAACAAGAACTCTCGGCGAATGCGACCCGCATTGAAGGCTGGAGGAATACGCGATCGTACTACAACTACATCCAAGATATGGCGGGCTTCTATCTTCACCGCCCAATCAAAACAATTGATCTTCAGCACCTCCACGACAAGCTCAGCAAACTGAGACTCTCGCCTGCAGCTTCCGCGAACATCTACCTCGCTATTTGCGCGGCAGTGCACAGTGAACACGAAATCTTACAGCTATTAGCGGTCATTGTGAACTCGACGTATGATCCTAAAGGGAGCGTGCTTGGAGCCGGCAGCCCAGGCGGGCAAGGCACAGGCCTATACTATTTGTGTATGGGCCTGTTCCATCCGAACGCGACTGTGAGGGAAGCGGTGGCGGAGCTGCTTGGAAGAATCCAGGAGCATGAAGCTGGAAGGTACTTTTGGAGAAATGTTGGGAGATTTGCGATGATGGCTTGGGGGAGGGTGATGCAGGCGCGAGAGGCGAGGATGGGGTCTGCTGGTGTGGAGGAAGGGTGAGTGGTGAGGTGAAACGTGGCGACTATGGCTGATGAGATTTTTTTGTTACATTATATATACCCAATTTAGCTGAATGATATTTTCCACTTCGTGCCGATTTCTCGCCCGGTATGTTGTCTTGTTATACGACACGGTGAGACTAATGGCGCAGTGTGCATCTCGTTGCAATTGACCGTCAATTCGCTGAGGCGTCTGTCAATCTAGATACTGAGGCCATCGTCAACGGCCTAAGACCGGCATCAACACGGTAATGCTATGATCAAGAAATATATGAATGTGACTTTTCTAAGACCTCCATCAATGTGCTGAGGCCACTATCCAAAATGCATAGTGGTGAACTTTCGAAGCGAAGTATAATATCCAGAAAGTGAAGCCTAAAAGGAAAGAGTCAGCAGTCACGACAGTATCTTCACTATCTGAGGCAGGTCTTTGAGCAAAGCACATCGGCGCATCAGATGCCTGAGAACGAAGGACTTGTGGCATGTGCTACGCCGCACGATTTCGACAGACAGCAATATGCATGAAACCGCCGCGTGTGGGAAGCCAATGCTGAGAATCGTCATTGTACTGCCATCCGCTGTCCACAGCATGCTCGTGTGCCTCTCGCTACGCGGGGCGTCTTGTCAGTCGGCTCGAAAGGTCTCCTGACATGCCACAAGCACAGGATGAAGCCTGCAAGCCAAATCGATAGAAGTGGTGCGCTGCCAGCCTTCGCTACAGTGCAGGGCGTGGTACATTCATTGGACAGACACGCTCTTGCATGCTTTCCCCAGACACATCCATGACCGCTGCCGCTTGCGGAGCGCAACGCGTGCTCTGCCACACTTTATTGTGCATGGCGCCGAGAAACCGAAAGAGCACGCCAGATGCGGTGGTAGGTGTTCGGGAGGGTTTTGAGCCCTCTTGCACAATGGACGTTTCGAGATAAGGCGAGTCAATCTCTCGATCTCTCTCGAGAGACTGGAGGTGAAGCCGGATAAAGGCGGTTCGTTACTTCCTTAGGGTGCTGGGGTGGCTTCTGTGGATCTAAAAACCAACTCCTCCTGGGGATGACGGGAATCGGTGACGCGACCGGGATCGAGTCTTGGCCAAAACTTTCAAGGCTGGACAGCGACACGGCGTCGCATGTTCAGAAAGTCGTACCATCTTGAATATTGAATATACACAGATGTTGTATAGCAATGTCCTGCGGTATCATCTCGAGATCTTCGGGTCATTGTATACCTCTCGATCCGTCCCAAATGTACGGCTCTCCAGCCACAGCAACGAGACGGCGCGAGTTTATTTGAGGCAGGCGTGAGAGGTACGTCACTCGTGATCCCCCCGCTTGAAGCTATGGCCGCAAACAGGCTTCAGTGCCAGATACATCATACAACCTTCGGTGCTGCCTCTCCTCTCCTTCACTTCTTTGTTCCTACCACCACAACAATACATCTTGTTCTTCTTGTGATCATCACGAAGGAACAGCAAACATGATCGTCGACCCAGTCCAGGCGTTCAAGACGGCTACGGCCACTGTGCCATTGACCTCTCCCACCGCCGTGGACCCTATTCCCACCGTTCACCCGAACCTCCCGGTCTACGAGAAGGCGTCGGAGACTGGTAACAGGACACTATGGTATGTCTTATAGCTCTATCACACATCCAACAGCTTTATGGCGCTATTATCGAGCTTCGATGCAGTGGATTGAAGCTGTTTCCACTTGCCTGGGAGCACGATAGCGACGCCACGAAGCTCCACGGAGCCCGTAAACATACAGAAACACAATCTAACAGAGCTGCAGGGTGGTCTTTGTTGTCATGCTGGTCGCTACCGTCCTCTTCAGCGCCCTCTCATGGAACGTCCCAGCTGTAAGTCTGAACCTGTCGATACATTGGGATTACACAGATGCTAACGCCAAGCACAGTCTAAGCGCCTGTACCATGTCATTACGACTTTCATCGTGATCTTTGCTTCTCTGTCTTACTTTGCCATGGCCGCTGGCCACGGTGTTAGCTACCATCACGTCGTCGAGACCATCCACAACAAGCACGGCGTCCCGGACACCCACCAGGACATCTATCGCGAGGTTTACTGGGCTCGCTATGTTGACTGGTCTGTTACCACCCCACTCCTGCTTCTCGACTTGGCTCTTCTGGCCGGCCTCAACGGTGCCAACATCCTCATTGCCATTGTCGCTGATGTGATCATGATCCTCACCGGTCTTTTCGCTGCTTTCGGCTCTGAGGACACCCCGCAGAAGTGGGGCTGGTACGCCATTGCCTGCATTGCCTACTTGGTCGTCATCTGGCAGCTTGCTTACCACGGCCGTGGCGCTGCTTTCGCCAAGGGCGGCAAGGTCGGCAACTTCTTTGCTGCCATCGGTGGCTTTACTCTTGTCATTTGGACCGTCTACCCGATGTGAGTAACCTGTGCGAGCGTAAGTGACATTGACGGCGAACTAACAAAGCGCAGCGTCTGGGGCATTGCTGACGGCTCCCGCAACGTCGGTGTTGACGAGGAGATCATTGCCTACGCCGTCCTCGACATTCTCGCCAAGCCAATCTTCGGTGCTTGGTTGCTGTTCACCCACGCCAGCATCCCAGAGACCAACGTCGACATTGGCGGCTTCTGGGCCCACGGTCTGTCTGGCGAGGGCCAGATTCGTGTTGGCGACGATGACGAAGGTGCTTAAATGCACAACGGAGCAAGTCACTAAGGACTACGACCAAGATCGATAAGCAACTACGAATAGGATGGTCGCCGAAAATGAAGGAAAATGGTCGATGCTGGTCAACGTGAGATGCACGATTCACCGAGCGGCTGAAGATTGCCATGAGATGAGAAGACATGTGCATTTATGGATATCGAGATACCGTTCTTGCGCGATGAAGCTGGGCATCTGGCTATTGTATCATAGGGCAGTTAATGTTGAATGCGAGGAAACGGAGTTGTGGTGCATACCCGATCTCACTACAGGTCACACTACTCTGCCTATCTTGTCGTTGTCGTCTGCTAACTCCGCATGCTCCGCACGATCGAGACAGGATGTTGCTTGATGGTTCGTCCGCTACTCCAGCCGCCAGTGCTAGATGCAAGGGACATGCTGGCAAGCTCCTGCCGGCATCGCTAAGGCGATCGAGTCGAAGGAGCTCTCCCCGCACGAAGTCCACGAGGGCAGAAGGCATGGCAACCAGGGTCCAAGCTGTTGCTCTCGAAACAACAAGCTGTTTCCAATGACATGTACTTGCGCCTGTGCACTCAATCAAGCAAGGCAGGACCAGGACACCTGAGACGTCGTGCGCCTCTTGTGGCTGTCCATTGTTTCGATGATCTTGACAGTCGAGAACGGCACTGTTTGACGTCGGTTCATATCTCTACACCTTACCATATTGCTGTTGACACCGGGCCGTGACTATTGAGCATTGTGTTGATCGAAGCTGCTATACAGCCTTGAAGAGAATTGACGACATGGCGGACTCAACGACTGAAGCCGTGGCACCTGGTGTGGACAGGTCTCCCATCATCACTTCAGAACGCCGCAACTCCTTGGAGAAGCACTTGCAGACTCGACCGGAGGCGGAGGATCTGAAGAATAGACATATTTTGCTCGACACGACTGCGGCGCCGGCGTTGCAGGCCAAAGCGCAGGAGCTGGAGAGGCAGAGGATTACGGATAATTTGAGGAAGGTTGGTCCCCTATCCTGCTTATGTTCGTGCTTTCTGCAGGGACATGTACAGTTGCTGATCGAGCTGTGGTTGTTGACAGGGTCTGGCAAAGCGACCGGAGAAGGAGGAGTTGGTGGAGAAGAATATTTTGCCTGATAGCTCGGCGGCGCCGGCGTTGCAGGAGAAGCAGAGGGAGTTGGAGAAGAGCATGAGGGCGGATAGTTTGGAGAAGCAGTTGGCGCAGAGGCCGAGTCCGCAAGAGTTGGTGAAGGAGGGTATACTGCAAGGTCAGCTCAGGCATATGTGAGAGATTGGCGGACGTGTGCTAATATGAGACAGAGAACGAGAATCCGATTGCGGAGTCATGAGAACGAGAAAAGACATAGAGGCTCAGCATGAAAGATGGACGGGCTAGAGGCTATGTGACAGCTTTTTCACTTTGGCACTGCGAGTGATGTGCAACAGATACTAGCTAGGTACTGGCTATCAGCTTTGTCTCGCCTGCTCTGCCCATCCTCCCATGCTGTCCGCTTGTGTCTGCAGACCCACCCTCGCACAGACATGCCAGCTATTCAGAGTCACCTCATGGAAGACAAGGTGCGCTACGCATGCTTGCCGCCCCAGTGCAGCGTCTTCTCTACTCGTCTATCCATCGACGATGGAACTCCAGAAATGCTTTTACTCCACACACTGCACCGCAATCAAGCTCAGCCGCACGTCTAGCACCGCCCCTCACCTCGATGCCCTGCCATCGTTTACTAATGCTATGCTTTCCGCAAGCCGAACATCTCTCCGATCGACAACGCGCCATCGACCTCACCCCTGGCATAGATGGGCGCGCCCCGTTCGATGGGATGCGCTTTCAGCTCCCAGATAACCTTCATTGCCGGCTGCACGAGGAGCATGTCCATCCAGTTGCCGGACTCGGGGTGATCTTTGTCCCGATCAGATCGCCAGTGCCGCCCATGGCATGCCTTCAGAGTGGAAGAGCTAGGCGCCTGAGAGTCTTCGCGGTCGGCGGCAGCTTGGGCGCCGTATAAGAATGTTCTTCCTTCGATGCCGAGTGTCAGAAGGACTTGGTTGGCGCCATCGCGGTAATCAATCTCTGCGTCGATGCTGCGAAACCAGACGTGGGGCAGGCTCCTGCAATCATTTTGAGGCTCGGAGATGCCGATAGTTGGTATGACAAAATCATAGCAAATCTGTTGAGTGGAAATCTCTCGGCCAGCAAGGCTAGGTTGGGTGTCGATTTGGTGATGTCGGAATCTGCTTTCATGAACAAAAGCTTTTGCAATTTTAGCGAGCCGCTGATCACATCCCGGAACTGTCTGCTGATGTACTGAGTGCGCAGAAGATAGCCGATGTGGATGGAAGCCAACTCTCCATATAGTTCGTCATCTCGGTAGTAGTCATCTTCGTACTCCAACTCAAGAGGGTCGATGTATGTGCCCACGTCCAGGAGAATGTGCTCGAGCAGCTCAGTCGTGTTCAGCAATCGTGCACCAGCGGTGCGGTGGACGTAGCTATTCGTGGCTCGCAGCTGCAAGCTCGTGGTCTGTACGCTGCTCTTCAGCTCGCCAAGATCCTGGGTAGTTGTTTGTTGATGCTTTCCGATCTTGTCCAGCCGTTTGAGTATTTGGGTCTGATTATTCTTGAGCTCTCTGAGTAGAGCGCGTATCTTCTTTGTCTGAGCCACGACTTGTGCTTCCATGGCTTGCTGTCGCTCCTCAATGCTGTCCAGGCGACGAAGTATCTCTGTTTGAGTCTGTTTGATCTCCGCAAGCATGGCGCGAAGGTTGTCCATAGCGTCGGCGAACAGGAATCTAGATGATGTACGTATGCCTGGAAGAACGTCAACTTAGGAGTCAAAGAGGCCACCGAGAGCACCTTCGTTTTGGATCTGCGATTTCGGGCTGCTGGACAGCTCTGTAGACAGAGAGGGTGCTGTATTGGCGCACGCCTTGTTGCCAAAGGGACCCGATGGCCGCCTTCAGGATTTAGAGCAGTCAAGAAGCTTGCTCAAACCTGTGACAACGTCGTACAGATCATAGTCAAGCACTTGTGAGCAATTTTGTCAAGCTGAATCTTCGTTTGGCAAGGACTGGGTCAGGAATTGGACCTCTCCGAGCCTCTTCGCGCTAGCATGTGACGCCAGAACCCGCAGCGAGCCACTCGCACTCCTGCTAGTCATTCCAGGGCATACCAGATCCTGGGGTACTTCAAACGAGCTTCTCCGCTTCTGTACATACGCTAAGAAGTCTAGGATAATTGTATGTTACAACAAGGTCTCTAGGTCACAATACCTCACCTTTTGAGCCAGCCCGCCATGCAGATCTAGTCCACGAGTAAGCTTTTCAGGCGAGCCTCTGTCGCAATAACCTATCACATTATGTCAGTCGCAATGTCACAAGTAGAACGTGCGGGATGTAAAGACTCACATCAACAGCTTGCCTAACCTCAAGCACCCTCCTGACCTCACCCACCCAATCTCTCGACAATACGTGAGCCCAGCCTTTCAGGCTGTTCATCTCACGGGCGGCTGCGTCCAAGTCGCCCTCCTCCAATAGCACCTCAGTCCTTGCCAGCGTAGCCTCTACGTCTTCGCCTTCTGGCAAGCCACGGTCGCTCTTCTTCTTGAACATCATCCTGCTCAATACAGCAGACGCGGCATGGCTGGCCACACCAGCGTCCTCAGGTAGTAATGAAGCTTTGCGGACCTCATTCGCGACGCGTCGGAATCGGTCAATAAGAGAAGCTGGAGTCGGTATCCCGCGCTGGTATGCCACAGGGTTGATGGAAGCAATGGCGGAGTTCACAACCTCGTCGTCCTTGCTGACTTCCTTCAGTGCGACAAGCTCGTTCAAGAACGGCGTTGGGTGCTCAGACTCCAGGACCTTGGCTCTGACGGCTTCCACCGCAACTTGAAGGTGCTGGGTCTGGAGGGCAGCGTCCACGACCTCATTCCATTCGTCTGTGAGCTTCTTCAGCTCCTGCACCTCTGACGAAAGCTCGTCAAGCTTCGACAATCTGCCTTCCCGCTCTTGTTCAACCTTTGATTTCACGTTGTCCATGTATGACTTCTGCAGCGAAATCTCTTGTTGCACCAGCGAGTTCTTGGTCTTCTCCTCGGCGACCTTTTTGGCGGCCTCAAGCTCAGCTTGCAGACGCTGCCGGTAGCTTTGGCTCAACCTCTCGCGCTCGGCTTCGTACTCCTCTCTCCACTTGCTCTCCTGTTCGCGCATTTCAGTCTCTAATCTCTTGACCAACTCCCGCGCAGCATTGTCAAACTCCATGTGTGCGTCCTTAATCTTCTTCTCAGCATCGTGGTGTGTCGTATCCTTGAGAGTGCCGATTTGCGATATGACGCTGTTCAGATCGCCCTTCAAACTTTGAATTGTAGAACCGAACTTAGAAGCTTCAGGAGAGGCGTTGATGGCGGTGATGATGTTGTTGACAAGCTTGGCGAGCTCTTGCACGGCCGGCTCGGTCGCGTTGGGCAGGTTCAAGTGGTCGACTGGAGAAATACCAGGCGAGGACTTGGAAAGCTCCGACGTTTTAGGCAAGAGGTCCTGGGTGTGTGATTCTGAGTCGCTGCCACGTGTAGTAGCTGGAGTCTTCTCTGCCGGTCGTCCGGCCTTAGCAGCCTGAACAGCTTGCGATTTCTCCTTGCCAGTCGTCGCGTCGGGTGTCTGCTGCGCCTTGCCAGGCTGTGGCTCATCGATAGCGCTGACATGTCTGCCCTTCTGACCCAAATCCGACTCCTTGGTCTCTGCCGCTACTCGAGGCGCAACACCGCTGTGCTTGGCGACCGTAATCTTATTCTCGCCAGTGCGCTGTGGCCAGTTCTTGGCTGAGTATTCCTTCGTTGGGAAGCGTTTCCTGTATTCACGCTCTTCAAAGTATGCCACCGCATCCTCTCCATAGGGCACGTACTCGGTGAAGAAGTCGTGGAAGTTGTCGTTAACGAGGGAGTAGTAAACACCGCCAGCATAGCCAAGCGAGCCGAGAATGAGGAGCGTGAGGAGGAAATTGCGGAAGCGGCGTCTCGGGCGTTTCGGCGGAGGGGCAGATGATGCCCCAGTGCTTGCGGTTCCAGTGCCTGTCGGTGGGAGGTTGCCAGTGTTCGTGGAAGGGGTGACAGACTGGACTTGCGCAGGCGTCGGCGGTGTTTTAGGCACTTCAGAGGGAGGTAGACCAGGCGTCGCAGTGGTGTTGGTATGCAAGACTGGCGGCTGAGGTACACCAGCAACGGTCTCGCTTTGCGATCCAGGAAGGACAGTCTTGTCGGGTGTCGCGTAGGCTCTCTGTGTCATTCATCAGTACTCATATCGGCATGTTTCAATGGCCGATATCAGAACATACAACAAGCGACTTCTGTATTCGCTGGGGCTGCCATTGTGATCTGGCGCCCCTCAACAAGCCTTGCTCGGCGCATCGCGCGCTTCGAGCAACGGCAATTCGCAGCATTGTCGCGCTGCTACGTGTGAGAGAGTCAAGCTATCGCGTGCCTTGGGAAAAGCACACAGAAGTTGATGGGTGAGCTCTCTACTCTCCTTCGGGAAATATCGGACCGCCCCGGCGCTTGCCGTCACCCAGCGACCGCAGCTTAACTTCACCTTCACCCGAGGACCTGCAATTCTGTCACTGGCATCAGAAGCGTGCATTGACCGTCGCGATGAACCTACCGTTCGACATCGACTGATGTGGCATGAGATCCTGAGAATCGAAATGCACTCGATACCTCGTTGGCAGCGAGGTCGAGTTGCCCGACTTATTGACTTTCGATGGATCCTACCATACCGTATATAGTAAGCGTACCTGAGGATCATAGGTATGATTTGCGCCACAGCAACTGTTCTTTTGCAGGATATCGTACATGGATTTTTACTTCAAAGTCACGACGCAGCCATGCTGGGTCTGAGCTAGGTTAAGATTCAACGTTTGCTTCGATTGAATGCGCCAAGAGTCACGAGGCCGCGATGGAGATGCAGGAGCCTCAGCACGATGCCGCACAGTCGCATGACCTGTTTATGATTGAGCGTCGAGAACTGCCATTGACGAATCGTGACGCCGTTCCGGAAGCGAAAGTCAACACTTTGACTGCTCTCGATGGTCTCCGGGGCATCGCAGCGTTGATAGTCTACTTTCACCATCATGTCACAGAATACTATGGCATGGACAACGATCTCGAGCATCCGTACGGCTATCAGGAACGCTACCACTTTGCCCAGTGGCGCTTCGTGCAGCTCTTCTTTGCAGGTGGTGTCCCGGCTGTCATGATGTTCTTTGTGCTTTCAGGCTATGTACTCAGCAGAGGCGCGTTGCAAATGGCTCAGAAAGGCGCGAGTGCCCCGACGATACTGCGGTACCTCTTGAGTGCTGTGCTAAAGAGACCAATCCGACTCTGGCTCCCGCCATTCTTGGTCTCAATACCAGTCGTGCTGGCGTTGCATACGCCACTTAAGCCCTTGGGCGGCTTCATGGAATACCAGCCGAACATCTTCGCGGAGCTTCGAGCCTGGTTCATCAGTCTGCTGGAAACCGTCAATCCGTTCATCATGCATGGACCGCTTGGGCAGTCGTTCAATTACAACCCTCCTGTGTGGACGATGGCATACGAACTCAACGGGTCAATACTGGTCTACGGAGCAATGGCAATCTATGGACCCTTCCTGAGTTTACGCACCCGCATGGTAGCGTTCACCATCACGTTGCTCGTCTCTTTCAAGTACGGCCACTTCTCCTTGGTTCCTTTCGTGCTAGGCATGATGATCGCACAGCTGGACGTGGCAAAATTGGATCAGCCATACCTCGATCGCATGTCCGAACGAGCACTCTCACTGGTCTTCAATGCCATGTTCGTTGTTGGCTGGTATTTGCTCTCAGACTTTGGTCCTCTTGTCAAGCCAGAAAAGCCTTGGTTTGGCTTGCCATCGGATTGGATGCCGTTTGTCTTCTACCATAATCCAAACTTTGCCGTGAACACTGTCGGAGCTTGCTGCATGGTCTACGCATCGCTTCGATTGCCCTGGCTGCAAAACTCCCTCAATCGCTTCGGATGGCTCGGCAGAGTGAGCTTTGGCTTGTACCTTACTCACGTTCCTGTGATCTGGTTCATTTCTCATCGAGTGCGGCGATGCTTTGGGTATCCCGTAGGAGAGCTGGACCAGAAGGTTCTCGCAGATGGCTTGCTGCCAATTCCTGATGTCGGTCCGCTTGGTCTGACGACAAGATACCTCGCGATGCAGGTGATCGTCCTACCTCTGAACCTCGTTCTCGCTGAGGTCGTTACCAGATGGATAGATCAGACCTCTGTGACGGCAAGCAAACGATTCGCTACGCGTGTCATGCAAAGGCTGCATCTATAATTGGTATATGAGATATGCTTCTATTGTCACGATGGGCTTGTCCGTCACCCGGTTCGCAGGAAGGTCAGAAGGTAGCAGTCGACTTTGCATAGGTTGCCAACCCGTCAGCCCCGATCATATGAAGGACAAATTGGGCGCCATTTGGAACTCCGAGGCCTCAAGGTGACGCCAAATCGCGGGTTGCAATCGAGCGTGCAGGGTCACGTGTTCCGTGCGTTGCTCGACTGGTTCAAGCTCGATCGGCTTGTGTGGAAAAGGTCCAGCAGCCAAGGTGATACGCAGCTACAATATGCTCGAGGAGGGTGGGGCATGTAGAAGTGGCAAGCGGTGGCTTACTGCCTCGCTGCCATTTCCAGCCTTGGACCCGTCAACATATGTACCTTCAACAAAGGACGACCTATTCATGAGGGACTGATAGAACGTGCGCAATCTTTGGAGAAAACCGCAAGAATTACAGCTGCCCTCCAATCAGTGCTCTCTCGCCGGGCCATGAAAGCAGCCCAAGACCAGCCATAGTACCACAATAGCTATTCCAGCAGTCTTTGCCAGTCGCCTCCAACGCAGCCCAAAATCAGCCTGACCACCACAGTAGCTCTTGGAGCGGTCTCCCTTTGCCTCGCCTTCAAGTGAGCTCGAGAACTTGAAGACAACAGTCCTGCAAGCAGTACTTGCTTCCCTCACTTTAGATGCAATGTTCACAGAGCAGCTTCAGAACCTCAACGGCCTCACATAAGTGACAAGTCTTCCACAATATTTGCGACGTGAAGATATTTTTGCTGATCCGATTGTCCACAAGAGAGAACGGGACTTAGCCAGTCAACAGTACCGCCGCACCATAAGTCCTCGACAAGAAGCAAGCAGTATTGAACAGCATCGCTTTCGGAGACAAGCATTTCTCAAAGTGCACGTGCACCAGACAGTATTGCTTGTTGGGCGCTGCTGACGTCTGTTTCAGTGACTTGTTTAGCGCTCGTGTTATGTCCCCGTACAGGTTGGTCTCTGATCGAGGCTTTCTCTACGGCAACATGCTGAAGTCATCTGAGCAGTCAACATGTCAACTGCGTATCAAGCCAAGAAGGCAATCGCTCCATCCACGAGTCAAGTGCGTATCAATAAGTCAACTACGCATCATCATGTCAGCAGCCATTAACGAGTCAACTGCGAGTCAACATGTCAACCACGCATCGAAGATTTGTTGCAACAACATATCAACTCCTTCATCAGATGCACTTTTCCTATCGATAGCATCATTGTACATTCATTATGCATATATTCTACAACATCCTGACAAACAAGATCGCCGCCAGACACATCGTTAACAGAACGCATCTAGCAGATCCACCTGCCTGCCGCTGCCCTTGCCACCGTCAATCACACTGTCACCAGCACTCTACATCAAACGCAGGCCACACAATACCTGTCGCGAGCAGGCACCTCAAGTCAAGTCTTCAGAAGGCAGCATCGAGCGAAACGCTATGCTCTCGTCGCACTAGGAAAACAGCAGCACAACACTCGAAGAAGAGCAGACGCCATGGCTAGATGGTGCTCCTGGCATGATACCACAAGGTACGGTGGCTGCACGAATACAAAAGCTGGAAAGCGCTGCCCCGATTGTATACCCACTGCATGTCAACCGCTTCAAACGCCGTACCAGCTGTAGTGCGCTGGTCAAGCCGGATAATGCATATGACAAGAACAGCACAAGCAGGACTCGTGCAATTTTACCAGAGCCAAGGGCTCTGACGCCGCCTCAACTCAAGACGAGTAGACGTGTACCACCAACACTCTTCTCACCTGCTGACTTCCTGCACGGCACCATAGACAGATGCGTGCGGCACGGTCGCAAGCCTGGCATCACTGGTGATGGCTTGGAGAAGGGCAGAAATGGAGCATACTATCCAACCGGCTTATCCAATAGGCGTAACGTCGAAGCTACAAGTCCTTGGGCTGGAAGAAGTGACAACGCTTGCCCCGACTGCGTCGCTGAAATAGGATACAAGAGACGAGAGCAGTGAGTCAAGACACTTCGAGTACAATGCGCGAGTCTGGATATGTGATGACATTACCACAGATTGCAAACCATTATGCGTCCAGAGAAGTCAAGAGAGCCCTCGCCGGCACAATCAGTGGCTACTACTGCTCAATCGGAGGAATTTGGCTTCCCATTGAGACCAGTAGCGAAGCTCGTAGCACCAGAAGTGGTCGCACCAGCGCCAAAATCGCATCACTGGCTTCCAGAGTGGTTGCACGGGCCCGAGCATCGGTCATCATCCCGTCACGACGACTCAACTCTGATCCAGCATTTGAACGCTTCTAGCCCTGAAACCAACACGAGTGACAACCTGGTGACCACGGAAGACCTTGGCGACGGGCTTGATGCCGCAATTTTCGAGCGACATGGGCGACTGGAACGAGTAGTGCTCAACCGTAGGCACGGCGAAGCAAGCACCGCCGGAACGATTCTTAGACTGTCCAAAGATCTCTTCGCCGTAGCGCAGACTCTTCAAAAGCATTTGGATCCATCTGGATACCAGAATGCGCCGGTGATCAATGTCGAGAAGCCAAATCCGTCTCAGTCGAGCGCCGCTTCAGACATCAGGAAAGCTCCAAATCCTTACTTTCATGCGCCATCCGAGCCTCGAAGCCTCCACTATGCACAATGGCTCGCTACGAAGGCGCTCGAAAAGAAGCCTCACGTGCAAGTGTCTTTGGCTCTACACATACCTACGGAGCAGAATAATCCTCCAGCTTCACCAAGATTAATTGCCACACCAGATCTCACGCCGTCACTGCGATCGACGCCAGCGCTTAACGTGGTTCCGGGAATCACTTCACTCGTCTCAGACATCAGGAAGCATCCTAACCCTTACTTCCACGCTCCGCCTGAGCCAAGGAGCCTTCATTTCGCAAAGTGGGCTGATAAGCAGGTGCAGGCGATGCAGCAAGGTTTCAGAGATGCTGCGAAGATGGAAGAACAAAAGGTTATGGAGGCGCAGCAGATGGTCACGGACGGCTTTCGCATGGAGCGGACAGCTACGCTCGAGCAAGCAGCAGAGTGGGAAAAGAAGTTTAGAAGGCAATCAGCAAGTGGATCTGCGAAACCTGGCAGGGGAATCCGGGGCATATTCACCTGAGGCTTGATCAAATTATAGATTCGTGAATAGCACCTAAGCACTCCTATCTCGGAAAGAGTCAATCCTTAATCATGTGAGTCGTTAAGTGTCTCAATGTAACAAGCATATGGTGACGGTGGAGAATTCGTACTGTAGTCGAGGAACAAATAGCTTTGTGCTGCGTCAGCTTCATGAGATCAAGTATCATTGGGTCCTCGCGCAACACATTCGCGGGTCATTTCCTCAAAAAAAGATAGCGCTGGGCCTAATCCTTCCGCTGGCAAAACATCACTTGGCAAATATCGTTTGAGACTGTGCCATGACAGTCTTTTAGTTGATCTCGCCATTCTTTGAACACTCACCTGGTGTGCACTTGTGAGTTTGTGGCTACCATCCCATTCGTGACCTGCCTACCATGTCAACAGCCTTCGAGCGCGAAGAAGATGTCAGTCAAGAAGATCTGGCAAGCCTCCACGACTCTGAATTCAAGAAGCTGGACCGCAGATTCCGATGAGAGCGCGAGCTCCGCCCGATGGTACCATTTTTCTGTGCGTACTTCATGTGCATACTCATCCGAGCTACCCTAGCGACCGCACAAACGGCTGGTCTTGGAGAAGAAATACACACCACAGATGTCGAGTCCCCAGCTTCCCTAGGCTCTTTTACGCCGGCACAGCACTGGCCACGATCCCACAGCAGCTCATCCTCAAAAAGTCGCGGAAGCCAGCAATCGTCCTCCCTACCTGGGTTTGGCTTTTCGGTCTAATCACGCTGTGTATGTGTCTGGTGCAGATTTTCGCTGCACGATTCGCTTGTCGCTTCATGCTGGGCATAGTAGTGGCAAGCTTCGGCACTGGCTCATCGTGGCACCTCTCTTGCTGATGCGGGCGTGATGAGCTTGCATTGAGGGATGGTCTCCTCTTCAGTGCCCAGCCTTTGGCACAGGCCGTTGCCAGCTTCTTGATTGCATCATTACTAGCTGGTATGAACCATACAGCAGGTATATCGAGCTGGCGCTGGGTACTGTATATCACTGGCGGCTGCAGCAAGATACTAGCCATGACGCCATTCTTCTGGCTTCTCCAGCTCCCTGGCAACATTAGGGCGGTATCTGAGCAAGAACATCGCTTGATCAGGCAGAAATATATTCCAAACCCCATCGGACCGTGCTCAACGCTCCATGACTGGAAGCTGGGCCTGACACGAGCTCTGAGAAGTAGCAAAACCTGGATATTTGTCGTTCTGTCAAGTCTGTTCGCCGCTTGGGCCACCGTGACCATTACCTTCCCGACTCTGGTCGTAAGTCTGGGATTTACACAAGTCAAAACAGATCTGGTTACGGCACCCTGTTACGTGAGTCTTGCAGTCCAATACTTGGTGACACGCTGACGCCATGGTAGTTCGTGATTTCTATAGCTTCGTCCATCAACGGATACTGGGCCCGGCGTTCTGGCAGGCGTTCCTACCACATCATCGTCCCAGTCCTGGTATCGTTCGTCTGCTTCATCCTCGCAGCAGCAACGTCAAATGTCTCAGCAAAATATGCAGCCCTTCTGCTCATGCAAGTTCGGGTTTCTGGATACCCAACAGTCATAACGTGGATCTCGAACTCGTTCGTGTCCGAATCGACACGCGGTGCCGCATTGGCTATTGTCTCTGCCGTGCACATGATCGTTCACGTCCCCATGAACTTCATGTATCAGACTCAGTGTCACCCGACCTCGTTGCGCTTCTGACACGATCTGGCACAGGAAAGTATGCCCCGAGGGAAGTCTTGCCGCTTTCAATCGACGCGGCCTTCGCCGTGGCAACCGTTGCAGTCGCCAGCTTTGTGCTGCATATCTTCAGCACAGTCAACCAAAGACTCGACAGTGGCGCGGCGGTGTATGTTGATGCCGCATTCCATGACATAGACAGATACGATGAGGTCGCAGACGCTGGGTCTCGTAGCTTCAGGTACAAGCTTTAGCCGCAATAGGGTGCTTAAAAGTATTTCAGCACACGACTAGGTGCGACGCCGCCCGCCATCAGAGGCCAGTGGTCGTAATATAGACTGCTGGATGGGTGCAGCGAGATCTTGTCCCGCGATACTCCTAAGGCGCTGCTCCAAAGGATGGCTGTGAAAGTCGTTCTTTCCTTTTCTGGTGCGGAGTCTCTGGCCAACATCGTAAAGTTGACGCTAAACAGGGCTGCAACGTCAAACGAGCTTTCAGGCTATATTCCGACAACGAAGCGCAGCGTTTCGCACTGGAGGGATACGCGGTCAATGGGGATTCATATATCTACTGTACGCGAATACGCGTTCAAAAAGTGCAAGCTTTCGAAGGGAGATGGGCCAAGGATTCGTCTGACCCCAAACGAAGCCAACTCGTGTCTTAAGAGTAGCTGAAGGACTGCAACTGTCGCTCATGGCGGATGTACTCTGCTAGTTCGCGCTCAACGCCAGGATGTCGAGCTCGAGTGTGCCAAACGGCAAAGGAGTAGTCTGCCCCAAAGAGGTTCCATCGGCAATTCTAGCTGTCAGAAGCAAATCAATATCCAGTGCGATTGATTCTATGGAGCGTTATGAGCTCATCGACGAGCTTCAGCAGGTCGTGAAGTAATTATGCCATTGAGCAGCCATTGTTGCTTGTCTCGAGTGTGGAGCCAATGCTTGCATGTGACACTCGCCAGTCCCAAGCCCCCTCTTTTCGACAGGGCCTACCACCGCCCACACTGGCGCACACATATTTTCGATCTTGTGCCTAGCTGCATCGTATGGCATGATATCGCAGTATGGTATCCAAGGACCACCATCGCTGCGACAGCATCGCTCCACCGGCATCTGCCACATTATCTTCTTTACCATCAAAGCCATTTGATATCACCATGGCGGACGACCCGTTAGCTGACCAGCGACGTGCGAGCCTACACGACTCGTTCTACTTTCCGGACCCAGAGAAGCTGCCGCCGCTCATCGTCACCGACTGGGACCTGCACGACGTTCCGCTCCACGGTCTGGATTACAGTAAGACGCCATCGCTCGCCCGAGACGCACAGGTGAAAGGGAGCATTCGACCACTCGAAGAAGATGCCGTCAAATTCGAGATCAAGACGCTTGCGGTGGTCATGTGCAACCATCAGCGTGAAGCGACTGTCTGGAATCGCAGCGTGAGCTCTCTTCGTGGTTGAAGGTCTTGAAGCTTTGCTGACAAGCACATAGGTTCTCAATGGCCGCAACACAATCGCATATCATATGCTGAGCCTCTTCGCGCCCGGCCCGATAACTCCTGAACGCAAAGGCCGCAACTTAGCCAGACTTCAGTCATCAAGACCATTGCCGCTGGAGCAGTGGGAAAAGCTCTATTACATCTGCGTCGCGGAGGTCCGTAGACTGTATGCTGATCTCCGGATCCGATTCGGAAAGGAGTTCGGGAACGGTGGTATTCTGCTGCATCACGCTGGCCCAGATGCAGATCGCCCGACCGAGAGACTTCCCTGGAGCGCGGTCGCAATGGCGTCTCTTCTAGAAGACATGTGGATGACACTCCATGATCCTCGCATTCTTTCCGCACTCGACAAAGCGGTGCGCGAACGCCAAGCCGCTGAGCTTGTCAATGACATGTCGACACACCACAACGTCAAGAGTCTCATTGAAACAACCGACATGCTCGTCAACGCGATGGAGGGCGTAAAGGACACCTCTGACATGGCACCGGCCGACATTATCAACATGGTTTGGCTGATGGAGGCCGCTGAGATTCGTCGGAAGGCGCGACAAGGCATCAAGGACATCTCAGTCGTGGCGATCGCGGCCATTGAGATTCGCGAAGCTGCTCCATGCGACAGAGATGGGAGGGTTCGTCCAACGTCTTCGAAAGCAAAGTGCATTTGCGGTCCAACCTGCCACTGCAAGTCACGCTGCGCCCAGCGCATCGATGACTGCACGTGTACGAAGTACAGGTACTCTGTGCGCAATCTGATACTGCAGCACTATGGCATCCATGACGCCGTCCCAAAGAGACACGACACCAATAAAGCGATCAAGGTAAGCGAGACCCCAAGCGTGACACCAGAGGAGGAAACCCCAATGCAAGTAGTTCATGATGGCAAGGCACATGACCTTATTGTCCGCGCCCTGTACTCCACGGGCGAGGAGGCGGATAGACTTGACAAGCAGTTCCTCGAAGACATGAGACTTCGCGACCGTTCCGCCACCGGCAATAG
Source organism: Teratosphaeria gauchensis (assembly GCA_007113925.1). Lineage (NCBI taxonomy): Eukaryota > Fungi > Ascomycota > Dothideomycetes > Mycosphaerellales > Teratosphaeriaceae > Teratosphaeria > Teratosphaeria gauchensis. The sequence goes on along the minus strand of VCMR01000013.1, from coordinate 928,785 downwards.
CAGCCTGGCGTATATTCCAGAGCCGCAGACACCGTCTCGCGCTCCCAAAGATGCTGTCCCGCTCGGCTTCTATGGCGAAAGCTCGAGACAGCGCTACCCACCGACGCGCTCCCAGATGAAGAGCCAGCCGCCGCCAGTCTATGGCTCTTCCGCGTACAGCACCCAAGTACCGCCACGCAAGCCAGTGCCAGCATCTCTGACCGCTTCTGCTACGTCCAGCTCGGATCCATTCAACGACATGGTGGCAGACAGCAGCCCGCTTGACGCGCGTCCGGTGATATATCCAGCGATTCCGAAATCGCAGAGCGAAGGTCTCTTCACGCAAAGCTTTCCGAGAGCAAAAGTAGGCAACCCGCGCGTCAAGGAAACGGATACCGGTGTGTCCGCGGCGGAATACCACGACCTGGCTAGTGAAGCTCACGCCACCTTTCGTCCGTTCGAGGAGCACAATTATGAGCCTCATCCACAGCTACCAGACACTCAACAGTACCACCACAGGCAAGACTCGCAGCCGGAAACCATCGGTATTTCCACACGTCCAATGTTCCACGCCACCACCACTGCGCCAGTAGGAATGGCTGTGGGTATTGCCCAAGGCCGTGGTTACACTGCCACATCCGAGCCTCCGGGCATCAACTCTCGCCCGAACAGCGTTGACATATTCGCCAAGGCTCAGCCACCGCGATCAGATCCGGCGTTCATCGCTCCGCGCCCCGCTATCAGACAACGCTACGTCTCGGCTGGCGGCCATGCCAAACTGCATGAGCGCGAGGAGATTGAGGTACCTTTCATGCAGGTGCAGAGCAGCGGCGCAGGTATGCACAAGGATGAGCTATTCCAGGCGCTGGAAAATCCGGAGTTCATCAAGCGCGCCTTTGGTGACGCGGCTCTCGCCAATTCCACTGGAACCTTCGATGCTCGTAGGAGCGAAGACAGCAGCTACGGCACAGGTATCTTTTCGAGCTTCGCAGATCAGAGAGTCAGTGGCCAGAGTCCTGGTGGCAAGAGGCGTGGCAGTGGCGGCCTTGGGTTGCTGTCCAGCAAGCGCGAATCCCGAGAAGACGAGCTTATCAAAGCTGAGAAGCGCGAGCGGACGCAAAGTGCCAGCAGCACTGGCAGCAATGGCCGTTTCGAGAAGCTGAAGCGCGTCTTCTCCAAGAAGAGCAGTGACTGTGAGTAGAATCTGCTCCGCTGCAATGCCACAATCAGAGTGAGAATGGATGGTGGTGCAGCAACCAATGACTCATGACCTAATGAATATGAAGGCGTAAGTGGGACTCGAAATATGGGAGCTGCGACAGGCTGGATATGAGTGCTGCTGAAATTTTGCGCAGATGGCGTTATATCCTCGGGTTATGCTGGACGATGAACATTTATGCATATGCATTGCTTGGCGTGATATGGGCGGGCAGTGAATATCACCACAGGTGATGAGCTGCAAGACCTTCGCTGCCGGCATTGAAGATACGATGATGATTGACGTGCCGCGCGCTGCACTGGTAAAGGACGCATAGAATGGCCGCCACTGAGATGTACATCAGCGCACATGAGAACGAATGAAGATGTAAACTTACTCAAATGCCCTCACCCGTGTCCTTCCACTGCATGCGCCCACAGGAGATTGAATCAGAACGCGACCGACGTGAAAGCAAAGAGGCTAACGAAGTCCAAGCGCTCAACGATGCGCAAGGAGATGCGTGCTAATCAGTCTTACAAGCATACCAAGGTACATAAACACTTCTGGCCTGCATATACAATGACCACAATCATGTGACTGCCAGCCGAGGCTTATGCTTTCTGAAGATGCCCAGGAAGCCGCCACCAACAATGCTTGCTCCTACTTTTGGTCGGCACACCATCTTCGAATCGTTCATGTCCTTGTCTTTTGAAGCAGCAGCAAGAGATTGCTCCTCATCTCTCCCCAGCTCCACGCCGCTGTCCACGGCGACCTCCTCTTCGACGTCGCCGGCAGGATGTGCCTGATCATCCGCCCCAGTCGTTGAAGATAAATGCTGCATCAAAGCATTCTTCTGTGTGATTCTTGGTTTCACAGCCCTCACATCCCATTCCCGACCACCAGATCCACCGTTCACGCCCAGCTCGAGGACTTGCTCCAACTCAAGCGGCAAGTCAAATTGCTTGACTTTGGCGAGGGACTCCATAATCTGTGTTATGCTGGGATTGAACACAATCAGGACCCCATCACTCTTGATGGCGTTTGCTACAGTGTCGATGTGATTCTCTGCGCCAGGTAGGTCTAGGAATGCATGAGAAAGGAAAGGCCTGCTACGCTTTGCGAAAGTGTCGGCGACCCAATCTCCGACGCTGCCGACGTGGAAATCGACATTGGCATAGTACATTGCGTGTCTGAAGCCGCGCACAACTTTCTCGGCGTGAGCTGAGTGCTTTGGTGAGAGCTCGATGCTATGGATCACAGCTCGGCGAGCAGACTTCCATTGCTGCAGTGCTAGCTGGCAGCCTTCCGCGTCGGATAGACCTGCGCCTCTCGGCATCGGCCTGTTCGCAGCATGAATGGCTCGACTAAGATAAAGAGTCAAAGCGCCGTGTCCTGTACCAGCTTCTAATATCTCCAGCTTCTCGTCATCGTCTGTCTCGCCCCACCTGGCTGCCTCAACATGTAAATCCAACATGGCAACAATCAGTTGAGCATCTTGTGGATATAGAGGCGTGACTAGTCTCTTCGTCCATCTTACATATTCCTCAAGCTTCACCTCGTGAAGTCGATATTCAGTCCCCTCTCTGCCAGACTTTAGCTTCGTCTTGATGATGTCTCTAGCATCTTTTCCAATGATGTCTGCGTGATGTATCGAGCCTTTATGCGAGTCTAGACGGCTTCCAGGCTTGAGGTTCCTGCAGAAGAGCGGCGAGGCATTTCGATCCTTGAGAGCACGAAGCACGGCATGATCGCCGGCTTGGAATGTGTACGTCCTCAGCTGTAGGCCATGTAGGATGTCGGCGAATGCCCTCGGGACCGGACGCCAGCAATGCCTCATGAACGTGCCGGGAAAAGTGTGCTGTCAGTATACAAGATGAGCAAACAGGGTTTCGTTTCGTTTCATCGATCGGCATCTCGCATCCGCGTGGCTGCCGTGTGGAGAGAGCTCCAGACTGAACCCTTGTTCTTGCACACATAGCCAAGAGGAGTTGGCCACGAGATCAAGTACATATACTTGGCGCTGCTTTTTCTGGACAGTCATTGTTGGCGACAGTTTGCTTGTGTTCTTGCCTAGCATCGCGTCGCACGAGCCTGGCAGCAACGACGATGGCGGGACTGCAGCCCGAACCTCCTTGACACCCACGACGACACAGATCGAGTTCCAAACATTGAGATAGCAACATCGCAGCCATGACTCGGCGCATCACACGAACACTAGGCCAAGCAGCTTTGTTCGTTATCGTCGTATTCATTCTGGTTTTCGTCGCGGACTATCAATACAAGGTCTTACCGAGCAGCATCCACAGCTTCTCGCCTACCCACAATGCTGGAAGCGTCATCACGGATATCACGATATCCTTCTGCTCGACTACAAATCCATTCTCAACTTGTCGATTAGATCCGGACAAGTGGCATCGCATTGAGAAAGACCTATATTTGCAGACAGGGTGGGTCAAGAGCGCGTGGCTGCACGTACAGCGGAAGAAGGAAGAGGAGCTGCTACTCGAGGACAAGGTCGTGGTGGGTGTGAGGGTGGGGCGGCTGGATCCTGGAGTTGGAGAGTCAGGACAAGCTGGCGAAAGGTGGGAGAGTAGGCCTGGCGGGATATGGGTACTGCGGTCGAGTAAGAGGCATGACTCGGATTCCGAAAAAGCGATTACCGCCGTGGATGTTCTCTTTGGAGCCGATGCAGTGGATCCCAGACCAAATTGGGTGCTTGCACAGACGCCATTGCTATTGAATGCTGGCAAAGATGTCCAGATCGCAAGGTTGAGCACGCGCAACGGGCCCGCGAAGAAGGAGGAAAAGGAGGCCGTGCCCAGAATTCGAAAGGACGGCAAGTTCAAAATCTTGCAAATTAGTGATGCTCATCTGAGTACTGGGACGGGAGTGTGTCGAGATGCCATTGAAGCAGATAACAAACCGTCTGTCAAATGCGAGGCCGACCCCCGGACGCTCGAATTCATCGAAAGTGTCCTGGACGACGAGGTTCCGGATCTTGTAGTCCTTTCAGGCGACCAAGTAGAAGGTCCAGCAGCTCCCGACACCCAAAGCGCGATATTCAAGTTTATGGACCCCTTGATCGAGCGCTCAATACCTTACGCGGCAATCTTTGGTAATCACGATGATGAAGGTCCTAAGTCCTTGAGCCGACGAGCGCAAATGTCGCTTATACAGACCCTACCATTTTCGCTCTCTCAACCTGGTCCGGAGACATTAGACGGTGTCGGAAATTATTACATTGAAGTGCTTGCCCACTCTGGACAACATTCTGCTTTGACCCTGTACATGCTGGACACTCACGGTCTGACACCGGACGAGAAAAATTATCGAGGATATGACTGGCTCAAACAAGGGCAGGTCGATTGGTTCAAATCAACTTCGCAAGGTCTGAGAAAAGAGCACAAGAAGTACTCTCACATCCACTTGGACATGGCGTTCATACATATCCCACTACCTGAGTATGCGGACAAGGGTAACATTGTCACTGGCGGGCAGTGGAAAGAAGGCGTCACAGCTCCAGCTTTCAACTCGCACTTCTACGATGCACTCGTCGAGGAGGGCATAGTGGCCGTAGGATGCGGACACGATCATGTGAATGATTACTGCGCCATTCGACCCTCTTCGGAACCTGCATTGGCTGCTCGCGCTGAGCCAGTAGAATCACTGCCGGGCCATGATGCCACATCCACACCCGAAGACCCTGACCGGATCGTCCACGGCAAGAAGAAAGGTCTTGGGCCATGGATGTGCTATGCCGGAGGTTCAGGGTTCGGCGGATATGCAGGCTACGGAGGCTTTCATCGGCGGATGCGTATGTGGGAAGTTGATACCAATGCTGGGAGGGTGGTGACTTGGAAACGCCTGGAATGCTGTGGTGAAGACATGAATAAGCGTATTGACGAGCTCACGATTGTTGAAGGTGGTGCTGTTGTTGCGCCTCAGCTGACATAGATGGCGTTCATTATAGGAAGCAATGTAAGCCAAGTGAAAGCAAGGGCAGCACAGTACCTAGTTCTCTCATGGGATGCGTAGGAAAGTGGTGTCATTAGCGCGGCGCTGTGGCGAAGGGAGCAGAATTGGCCAGAAAGCTACATATACTATATAACGCTTACTCAACCGTACGAATTGTGCTAGACTCGCGTTGGTCGTGCTTCCCATAGTTGCAGCTTTCATGTGATGTTTCCGGCCTCTCGGAAGCCCTCGCATGACGCTGGCAGCTGCTTTGTTTGGGACACCCCTCCATAAAGTGTGAACGGAGACAACAATGTCCAGGTGACACATAACCGACGATCCAACGACCATCCGTGTTCCAATCCCCATTACCAATTTCACTACGCATGGGAGAAACCATTTGAGGCCGCTGGCTGGCCAATTTCAACATCATGGCCGACCCATACAAATGTACTGATGGACCTCCCACCGACAATCCAACGGCATGGGACTACACGAAGCTCCCGGATTGGGACAACGACTTTGTCGATCGAGATGACATACTTGCCTTTGCTCATGCTCTGTCAGCACCGGAACATCCGACGCCCAAATCTCCTTCCGAAGAGGACATCCTGCATCCTAAGAAGAAGACAGACACGCAGTTCATTACTGCTCTGAACGACTGGGCACCTGTCCGTCAACGGGTCCGAGGCAAGCAGAGGGCGCAAGGTCGAGAGCATGCGAGCATCAAGCAAAAGAAGAGGAGCAAAGTCAGAAGAGGTCGAGACGAGACAAGAGAAGGATGGACTTACAGCATCGTCAAGTATCCGCTTCTGCTCATGGTCCTTGGCTGGATTATCGTGCTAGGAGCTGCATATCTCTTGACACGGCTATACATCTGGACATATGAACAACATGTGGCTTGGCGAGGGAGGAAGAACAAGCTGCGGAAGCAACTGAGAGCTCAAACAAGCTATGAGGATTGGGTTAAAGCAGCGAAGGAGTTAGATCATTACTTGGGCAGCGATGAGTGGAAGGAAGATGACGAGTACGCATACTATGATAGCAGGACCATTCGAAGAGTGCTGGAGCAAATGAAAAGGCTAAGACAGAAGGCGGAGCAAGATGAGAAGACACCACGAAGCGGCACCATCGGTAAGATGCGACCTGTCGACGAGCTGGCCGGACTGGCCGAGGCATGTGTCAAGAACAACTTTGCAGGCTTCGAGAACCCTAGGCTCTATTCAGAGACATACTACGGCACGAAGAATCTTGTGCAGAACTACGTGGATGAGGTTGCCACGTCGTTGCGATTCCTTCTTCACAGTGATCAATTGACCCAGGAAAGCAAGCGAAGCTTGTCTAAGCATCTCAGTACCAATTTTGGGCGCACAGCTTTGTGTCTGAGTGGAGGTGCTACATTCGCCTACTACCATCTCGGTATAGCCAAAGCGCTCCTAGATGCAGACCTGCTGCCGAAAATCATCACTGGCACATCAGGTGGCGCTTTGGTTGCCGCTTTACTCGCCACAAGGACCGATGAGGAACTGAAGAGGCTTCTGGTACCAGCACTGGCCAATCGTATTACGGCCTGCAGCGAGCCCATGCATGTCTGGTTGACGCGGTTCTGGCGGACTGGAGCTCGCTTTGACAGCGTGGACTGGGCTAAGCGCTGCTCCTGGTTTTGTCACGGCAGTCTCACATTCCTCGAAGCTTATCAACGTACCGGTCGCATCTTGAACGTGACTTGCGTGCCTTCCGACCCTCACAGCCCGAGCATCTTGGCAAACTACTTGACAGCGCCTGACTGCGTCATTTGGTCCGCTGTATTGGCTTCGGCGGCCGTTCCTGGCATTCTGAATCCCGTCGTTCTTATGCGCAGGACGCGTGACGGCAGATTGGAGCCCTACAGCTTTGGGCACAAATGGAAGGACGGCAGCTTGAGGACCGACATCCCGTTGAAGAGTCTCAACTTGCATTTCAATGTCAACTTCTCCATCGTTTCCCAAGTAAACCCGCACATCAACCTGTTCTTCTTCTCGTCTCGTGGCACTGTCGGTCGTCCAGTCACGCACAGGAGAGGCAGAGGATGGCGCGGCGGCTTCCTTGGCTCAGCCGCTGAGCAGTATTTGAAGCTCGATCTCAATAAATGGCTAAAGGTCCTGCGTCATCTGGAGCTCTTGCCGCGCCCCATGGGACAGGACTGGTCCGAAGTCTGGCTGCAGCGCTTCTCGGGCACAATCACAATCTGGCCGCGCACCGTCATGTCGGACTACTGGAACATCTTGTCCGACCCAGACATGAAGCGCCTGGCGCGCATGATTCATGTCGGTCAACTTGCGGCATGGCCGAAGCTCAAGTTCATCAGCAACCGCATGGCTATAGAGAAGGTCATTGAGGAGGCACGTGAGGCTACTCGTCCATCGAATCAGCCATTGCCCACACCGATGCCAAACGAGCAAACTCTAAGAAACGTCCTTAGCGAGGAGAATCTACAGACGCTGCTCGAGAGGGCAAGGGCAAATCACGCGCCTGTCGAGGTTCCTACCGCCATGCTCACGCCTGCCGCCGAGGAGCGAAAGCAGCCACAATATCCAAATTTGCACGAGCGGTCAGATTCGCCAAGCTTTAGCAAGCGCATCTCCGGCTGGTTTTCGAATTCGCCTCGCACGAGCAGTGAGACAGTGCGTCCAGCTCCTTCCGAGCCAGGTGTTCGCCGTGAGCTCCGGCAGGAGCACAGGCGTGGCAGTGTCATTGAGGAGCTTAAGCGGCAAAGCGGAGTGTTCTGGGATGACCCGGATGCTGCGTATGACAGCTTGAGTGAGACTGACGCGGAGCTGCACACCGACGGCACTGTTGACACCGAAGATGAGGAGGCTATCCAAGATGAGGACGCGCTATTTGGTAGCGAAGGCAGAGCTTATGGCAGTGTGATTCAGCGGAGGCCGAGAGGTGCCAGTGATGAAGCAGTGGGAGGGTTTGGATTGAACGGAGAGAAATTGCAGCAGAGGGTCGGGAGTGGCGCTTGAAGTGCTTGGGTTGAATGAGATTGATCGGATCGGCATGATAGAGGGCTGGAGATCATTGTTGAGCAGCGCTCAGGCTACCTTATTAACGATAGCGTTCAAGCGACGAAAGGGCATGGTTGACGGTATCAGCACGTATAGTGCCAATAAAGCGAGCAGGCTGTTATATTGTATCACAGACTCGGCTGGAATGGTATGGTTTATCCATGTTGCTGCCTAGTGAATTCGCGTTGGGTGCCCAGCATGATGTTGTGTTGCGAGTGCCTGCATTGCCTTAACCATTTTCGATCACTCGCCCAATTCTCAGACCCATCACTCCCTGGGTGTCTTTTTATCCTTTCATGCACCCAATGCGTAGCCGTCTGGAGCGACTAGGCTCGTGCCCGCAAGGTCTCAAGCGAAGCGGCAGGGCTCTTAGCTGCATAGCCAAGCATGCCAGAGCTCATCGATGCCTCCGTTGATGTAGCGTCAATGCTTCCATTGGGCCCTGTTCGAATCGCTGATCGCTCGCCATCTTGCTTGCGCATCCTGCTAGCATAGCAAACATGCTTTCAGCTCCATAGTACTTTTCTGCGCGCTACTGCACGGGAGTCCTCCACAACGTGTTGATGTTGTGCGCTGCTCAGCGTGCAGAAGATATGGCTTTTCTCAAAGTGCGAGTCCTGTTCAGCCACCTTGCTGCTCGTACTTTGTCGGCGCTCCGATCGCATATCCTTGCAGCGCCGCATCGTCGTATATGTGCTGCATTGGAGCAGATGTTGTCATATTGCCATATTGCATGCCGGTTGTCATTGGGAAACCTGCTGACACTGTTGGCGATGGTACTCTCGCAGCCATCTCTGGAATCACAAAGCCTTGTGTCCCAGCCGCATCAAGGGGTGGGCTGCCGTAGGGCGTATTGTCTGAGCTAGTAGTGGCGCTGCTCTGGCCTTCGTAGACTTCTTCGATGCGTGCGTTCGCCGGTATCGCTGGGATTGCATAGCCTGGCGTCGGCATCTGAGGCATTGTGTCGTTGATTTTCGATAGCAGGAGTGGCAAATATCGCTGGTGGCCACCACGGAGAGTTGAGATTAGAGACATTAGCTGATTGAGATAGTCTCTTGGACCGTAACCGAAAGTGTGTTGCTCGAATGGCACGCAGGACATCACGTCTGTAAGCGTGCATGCTACATCGAACAGCTTCTCAATCTGCTGAACGTCAGTACTCTGAAGTCAGTTGCAGGTGAAAGTAGAGGCGCATACCAGACCAATTCCATGCACTTCCATCGCCTGTTGTGAGAATTGGCTCGTTGACGCTACCAAGTCTCGTGAGATCTCGATCGGGAACTTGAAAGACATCGCGTTCTCATTCGCAGCAGACGACAGATATCCGTGGCTGATCGATAACTGCCAGACCATAGTCCGCAGCCATTGTTGCGATGTGCGCAAGTCCACTGCTTGAGCTTCGGTACTCTGCAGATATGCCGGAAGCGCGTCTGTGAGCTGCTGCTGGAGCTGCGCTAACCATTGCGTTGAGCAACCTGTTTTAGCCTTGTTCCACAGACCCACAAAGGTATCGTCGAAGGGCCTGAAGAGATTGACAAGGTGCAGGAAGCCATTGAGCTCCACTGTCTCCGCAGGATCCTCATCCAATGTGGGCAAGCCTATGGTCGCATGTAGCGTCAGAGGCTTGTGCTGCTGCAGCGCGTACGCTCTTTCCGTCACGAATAGTAGCCAGTACAGTCGCCGTCTTCGAGAAGCTTCGGCAAGGTCCAAGCCATGGTAGTTCTGCTCATCATGCAAGCCCATTATTTGCGCCAGTGTCGTCGCCTCTCGGAGATGGAACCACGCTGTGTTGTGCTTGTCCAGGCAAAAATAGCTGCCAAACAAGAAAAAGGACGTGATCACAGTCCATACTGATGGATTCTCAACGTAGTTGAAACCTTTCCGCACCCTCAGGGACTCCTGCAGAAGCACCATTCCCAGCGAAGAAGTAGACTGCTGCGGAATGTCTAAGCCTTCGAAGGCGGTAGGAGACAGGACCATATTTGGTTGGATCATCATATACGCGCAGAGTGACGTGACCAAGCAGTATGCCTCGATATGTGTGTCCATTTGACCAATGGTTTCGCCGACCTTGACCCGGTGCAGGATAGGCTGAGTTGGATAGAGGTGCGCGAAGAAGTACTCGACGCAAGATGTGATCATCTCCATCGAGAGCAGCCCTGGTCTCTTGAGGTAAGCTGGCGACTGGTTGATCCCATCGAGGTCGAAGCCGTGGCGCTGTGCAGCCAGCTGTGTCTGCCTCTGCGTTTCTCGAAGCTCAGAGATGACCTTTGCCCGGCTGCCCTTAGGGCCTTTCTTCTGCGGTATGGCATTGTAGGTGCACGTGAGGCCAGCAGAAGTGCAGTTCTTGCAGGGTCTCGTGCCATCTCCGATACATTTCACCTTTCGCCTGTGGCAAGCGTCACAGGCTCGCTTTACTGGTGCTGGACTCGAGGAAGTCTCCGGCATGGTTCCAATGGAAGGCCGCGATGGTCCAGGACGGGCGCCAATCTCCACGGGATCACAGAGGCTTTTGATCAACATAAGTCCGACATTGCATGTAGTGAACTCCAGGCACCGGATGTAGGGTTTAACTAGCAGATTGTCTGATGTTTTAGTTCCAGCTCTACTCAGGCTGCGTCGGCAAGGCTGATAGGCTGAGTGCAAGCTGGAGAGCGTGAAGCGAAGTGAAATTGCAAGAAAGTGGTGTTGCTTGCTGGAATATGTGCAGCAGTCAAGCAGCCGCTCGAAGTATCCCAACGTTAGCCAAGGACCCCACCGCGACGTTTGTCAACTAGCATGCAGACTTCGCACCGCCTCTTGTGAGGAACGTTCCATTCTGCTTTCCCTGCGCAGCGCCATGACGAAGGTCGTGAAAAGTTGATCTTCGCCGTTCCGATGCATACCCGCTAGTGACGAATCAGAAAGCACAGGCAGTGGCGGGACAGCCGGGCTCGGCAGAGCTATGATGAACATGGCAAGCGCATGCTGCTTTACTGTGTCAACCAGATACTGGCGTCGTAGGGCTGCATAGGCAAACGGGCCGAATATGTGTCGAAGGTAGGACAGTCCGATGCCCTGCAGCCAAGCGCAAGAGCTTGCTGAAGCCACCAGGCCTTCAGTCGCCGACATTGGACGCCTGGGGCCGTCGAGCATACAAGCTCTCCAGGTGAGTCTGGCCCAGCGCCATCCCAAACCCTGTTGGAGAAGTTAAGAGTCCCAAAAGAAATCGCCCGGAGTCGTGGTGTTGTGCTGTGCAGTACCGCCCAGGATGCGTCGAATTACATTTGTGGAGCGCTCAACAAGCGTCTTCTCGGCGACCGAGGTTTCGACGCAAGGACGCAGCGGAATCAATCGACGCTCCAATCTCGATGCAAGTAAGCCAGCATGAGGAGAAGAACAAAAAGTGAGTTGAAGAGCGAGGAGGACGGGGCTGACACTATATGTCTGTCCATATATGCAATCCGGCCTAGACTCGGCCTCGTGGTTGAATTATACCGAGCTCTATCGGTCCTACACTCGGCCTCAAGCCTCCTTTTTGTGTAGCATCAACTCCACATCCCGGACCAGAGACGCTCGTATAATGAGAAGAGAAGCCGGACGCCACCTCGTGGCAGGTCAGTTTGGAGTGAACTCCAGCGGCCTTCGATACTGAAGTATCAAAAATGTTATCATCTCTGACAGCAAAAGCAGTACTAGCAACGACTCATAGCTATGTACCGCAAACGTCGTCCGAGGCTAACACCTCCTACAGCGCCTGAGCATGAGCTGAATTTAAAGACCAGCAAAGAAATCATTGTCGCCATCGTCGCGATCCAACGGCCAAGCGTTCGCGACGAACAAGCATCATCGTAATGGGTCGGCGACGTACAAATAATTTGGCAGAGACCTTCGTAGAATGATGCGATCCGATTATAACCTGGAAACTTTCCATTGTTAAGAATCATTGAGCCGTGCGGCACTCGTAGATACAACGCTCAAGAGTACTTGTTGAACTCCTGGTTGACAAAATTGTCGACCATACCATCAGCACCTGAAGGGACACCCTCTTTGGTCATGAAGCTGTTGACTTCTACATCACGATAAGCATGTGGTTCCATCGTCAACGATAGATTGTGACTTACCCTGATCGACCATTGCATCTTTGCCAGTGTTCTCCATGTTGCTCATGAAGCCACCTGAGCTCTTCTCGCCGCCGCTGCTGCTGCTGCTTCCCTGCTGTTGGCTGTTGCCAGACTGCTGTGTGTCATTGTCGCCGAAGCCGCCCGTCTGTTGGCTGTCACCACCCTGCCTGTCGTTGCCTCCAAAGCTACCGCTTGATTGGTTGTCGTTCCCACTATAGCTACCACCCTGCTGATTGCCGGACTGGGAGAAGTTGCTCACGTCTTGCTCAAGCTCGTTGACAAAGTTCGACATGATGAAAGATTAGCTTATTTGGAGAGTAGTGACGAGTAAGTATTAGATTCCTAACAAGATGGTGAATTGACAGAGGACCTGATGTTTCAATGTTCAAAGAGTAACAAGATATGCAATTGAAACCTATATACACGTTCAGTACACCAGCAGCTGTTGCACCGAAAAAGCCACTGACGACATACTGGCGGGGCACGCGAGCTGCTATGCGCGATCGAGTTCCAGTCAATGGTCTGGACCCCGGGCTGCAATCAAGTTTCCTGCTTGCAGTGGCACCGGTGCATATGGCAAATGGCTCAGCCACCGCTAGACGTAATACTCGAGGGTCGGCACAGATTTGTTTTGTGTCTCCGTGTGACGAACTCTGTCGCACCTATAGCCGTTGTGGACCGGGGGCGCGAATGTCGTGCCTTGAGTCATCGTAGACGTCCTCAAATCGTCCAATACCAGGGACCACGCTACTGCAGACAAGCTCTAAGATCGAAGAGACAAGCTTTTGGTCGTGTCAGGAACCAAAGCTTGTCACAGGCTGCCAAGGACATTACCCGATGTGTGCTTCGATCGGCGTCCTACTGTCTGAGCAAGACCTCTGCCTAGCCAGAAACAGTCCATTAAGTCGTGCACGTGTTCAGTGTTGGACAATGAGCTTGTATAATCAGGCGGATCCGATATCGATCTTGTGCGCGTATGTCAGCTTTCGCGGGACTGTACTGCCCCCTTCATGTAGACAGCGGCAACGGCGAGCATGGATGCAATCGCAAATTATCGAGGCTCATGAATTTCGCTTCTGGGCACTGCCATTCGAGCGACCTGTGGCATGCGCGTGTCCATCACCATCATCGTGATCATGATGGTCGTGCTCATCCACACTGTCGGAGGTCCGACCGGCCACAAACTCGTCCTCAAATGCCGCACTGTTGCTGGTACTGCTGGTGAAGCGGACATTCACTCTCCGTACCGCTTTGACCTTTGAGGAGATCACCTTTCGGATGGCCGCTTCCATGTCATTGGCCCGACCGACAGAACATCCTGGCGGAACAGCAACCTCGATCTCGACCAGGAAGTTTTGCCCGCTCTTGATACCCTGCACGCCACGTAGCTCCGCATCCTCGCTCCCGTGCTCTCGCAATGCTGCCTTTGCTGCCTTCTCAACATTCTCCTTGACCTCGCTATCCATAGCGACGTCCGCCAACTCAAGCAATGCTGACTTGGTGTTGCCCCATCCAGCCTGCACAATCATGCCGCTAATTATGAGTCCACCTACGGGATCCAACCACTGTGCACCAGGCAAGAACCGGCTTGCCAGGATCGTGAACAATGCCACAATCGAAGTCAAGCTGTCCACGCGATGGTGATATGCATTGCTCGCCAATACGCTGCTCTTCTTCTGCTTCGCAATCTTCATTGTGGCCCGATACAGCCATTCTTTCACCGCGATACTTCCTGCCGCCAGCCATGCCGCGTTGATATTTGGGCCCAGCTCGCTTGCGCCGTGAGAGTGGCTGTGACCGTGCTCGAAGATGCCGAAGTGTGAGAGGAAGTGGGCTACTTCGGGAAAAAACTGTTGACACAGAGCCATGATGGACTGCAGACCAATCATGATGCCTCCAGAAAGCAGCAAGCCCGAGACTGCCAGAGCACCGAGAGACTCGATTTTGCCATAGCCGAGGGGGAAACGGGCAGTTGCAGCTTTGAGGGAGTAAGAAATGGTCGCCAACGTCGCGACATCGGACACCAAATCTGTCAATGCGTGTACTGCATCTGCCGTCAATCTGCCTCCTGTTAGTCCCAACCCTCAGCACCAGCGAGAGGTCCCCTCTTACGCTTGCGAGTTGAACACATATCCTCCAACGCCCTTTCCCACTGCCATTCCCAAGTTCACATACAACCCAATCCGCGTGATCCGTACCCCCGGATCCGCCTTGTTCTGGCTCGTCAGATAGGTATTGTCATGATGGTGATGGTGTCCGTGGCCGTGCGAATGACCAGCATGTGTCCGAGCCTGGCCAGGACTCAGAAGCTGATCAGTTGCGATCGCCATCGGGCTCGACAGAGTGACAGGATTTCTGATATGGCACACGATGTGCGACCACTGATGTGGAGACCTCAACGAGCCAATGCTTCGTCGTCTCGTCACTGCCGTACGCAAGACTCGTCGCTGTGCTGAAGGTGTGTGAGGAGGAACGACTGCGGTGCCCTTGTTGGAGAGACTTTCGAGCAGCGGCCAGGTGGCTTTGTTACATGCTCGCGTGGTGAGACACCGAGCTGCAGGGAGTAGCATGAGAGGGCCAAGGAGCAAGAAACGTGTCTGAGCAGGGGGCTCAAGCCAACGACGCGTTCTGGGTGCCGTCTCCGTGCAGACTCATTTGCACTTCGTAGTAGTCAAATGCGTAGGCTGTAACTCGTGTACGCGTACTGGTTTCATGAGATCGGCGCGCGCTTCATTGCTCTTGGCACCTTTGACCACCTCGGAAGCATCGCGTTTTGGCTTTCCGGTGAGCAACGATTGATGTTGCTTTCAGGCTCACAGTCGACACTGTACATATGTCGAGCATTTGTGAGGATCACAATAGAGCGTGGCATCAATTGACTTTCATCATTCTCATCTGGTAATCATACAATGCGCCAAGGCGTAAGTCGCTCATCAAGAGCGGAGCAGCGCGCGAATCACACGTGATCACGATCGTACAAGCATCAACCGAAGCAGTTGCTGTCTTCAATGCAAAACCTCAATCGCTCTCCCACGCCTGCTCAGACCCATATCTATGCCCGCTGAGGATCCGAGGGACCCAGCACAGACTGTATGCTTATTCCACTTCTACCATTCGACTCAGGCGAGTACCTCGAATAGCTTGTCGGAATATGCTGTCCAAAACCAAATGTCGAAGGACTCTCACTAAGCTCACTGACCCCAAATAATCGTCTCGAAGACATGGACACGGGCGGCGGAGGCTGGTATAGCGGAAGTGGCTGCGGTAAGCTCCTCGCTCGCACATGTGCTGGTTGCATGTCGTCCGTTGGCTGGTACGTCTGATGTGCATCTGGGTGAGGATGCCAGGAAGCAGATTTCGTGCGTCCAGGAGACAAAGTGGCTGTCAGGCCAGTATTCATGGTGAGCTCGCCTACCTCCATCTCAGTGTCCGAAGCCAGGCCAATGCCAGAGTCGCTGTTGTGGTCTGAAATACCTCCATGCGTATCGTCGACTGAAGACTGATGGCTGTGCGAAGCAGCTGATGCGCGGCGTTGAGCAGTGCGGGATGTCGACTGGAGATTCTTGAGACCCTTCTCCATGCACTGATCAAACGTATTAGGGCGTCTGAGCAGTAAAAGTCCAATGTTTGGAATGCTCACCTTGGCCTCGACAACAGTCCATCGCTCTCCCACCCGAGAGGCTAGCGTCTCCCACATCTCTTTTCTGCAGATCATGTACTCCTGAGCCAGCAGCTCAAGCTTTTGGGCGTCCCAGTCTTCGCCATGACGCCTCTCAATGAGACGTTCGTGTCTCTTTCGGCAGGCATTGGCTGTCTTGTTGGGAAAGTGACGGCTGGCGATAGGCTGCCAATTCAGTCCAGATGCCCGGGCTTGCAGCAGTATCTCATCATCCGTAGCACTCCAGATAGCTGCGAGTCTTTGTCCTGACGTCGATGAGGTAGGGTATGGCTCAGCGGCAGTGGAGCTATGGCGTGCGGTTGCTGGCTTGAGCTCTTTGGGCATTATCGGAATGTTGTTGAAGGATGGCATGTGTAGCTGGTCCGTTGAGTTTATCGTATCTGTCGTAAATCATATGCCGTCGGATTCTCCAATGTTTCGCTTAAGGCAATTCAACAGAGCCGTTGCAGTGCGTCAAGCACTGGAAGAAGCACAAGAAAAGATGATTAAGATATTACAAGGGGTGCGTGCGAAGGACAGTACCAGACCGAACGGCAGACCAAGGAAAGACAAAGGAGATAGGGAAAGACACGAAGGAAACAGAGGGATGACTTGGTGTTGCGGTGACTTGAGGCTCGTGGCAGGACCTGAGGGTGGCATTGTGGGCGACCTTATAGCAAGCCTCTTGCGACCTGCTCAACCCTACACTCCATCAGGTCGCATATCGCTGGCCGGCGGTCCGCCGCGTCTCGTCCTGTGGCTTGGGCAGGTGAGACTGGGTGGCATCTTCTCGCGGTTGCGGCCGAATTGATCGTACATAGCGGCCATAGGCTACCCCACACTGACTGAAACGGACGAGCAAGCGACCAGTTCTGCTCCGACTGGCGCTTCGCCAGAGCTCAGAGGCGATAAGGACGGTGGTCCACCCAAATGGATCAGCATAAGAGTCTTGCTGCATATCTCGCGTCATTTGGTCGTGGATCAAACGCATGGCCTGAGCTTCGCGCCTGTTTGATACTATATAGAGCAGATATGCTTTCTCCTGCATGAGATTAAGATCGTTGGGGGTCCGAAGGCGCGTATACAGATGGGCGGCTACGCTCGCGGTGGCTTGAAGAAAGGCCGCCTTGTGGTTGCCATTTCTGAAACTGTACCTGCAGACGAAATGCTGCGACGAGACTTCTCACGTCTTGGTGCTCGACACAGTACCATCTAAAATGGGTGCCCGTCAAATTCTTTGCCATCTCTGCATTGACATTGGCGACTTGACACGGTCGTCCTAAGCGCCGCCCAGATGGGTGAGTGACACCTTGGAGGAGCCGGCTAGGAGCGTTCAGTGGTAGAGCCGACCATCATTTTGTGAAGGCGTCCTGTAAGGTTATTGCAATGGTGATCTGCGGGAACGTGAGGTCAGTAGGCCACAGAATGTTGAGGTTCAAGTGAGCGACCATTCTAGGCAGCGACCAGAAGGACCAGGGGACGCCCTGATTGGTCACTGGGAGACGGGGACTAGCGAATGGTAACATCTGGGAAATCTGGAGGCTGACAAACATTTCAATTCTGGGCTCAGCCAGAGCATTTTGCCCTAGTGCGTATTGTTTGTTAGAGAGAGTGCGGACAGAAGGATCAGAACAGATTTTGGGAGTCTAGAGATTTGTCTTCATAGAACTATCCCCAAGATCGCGAAGATTGCGTCGTTCCACCATTGCAAGTCCTCCTTGCTCGACCGATCGTCACAATCATACATGCCGCCACTTCAACTTCAAGCACATCCTAACAAAAGCATCGCCTGATCCGATGCAGCAATGAAGAAGCTATGAGTTTCATTCATGTATCATGCCATATCATGTCCATCAAGAGGTATACCAATCCATTGCCACACACGACCCCCTGCAAGAAATGATGCAATTGCAGCGCCAGCGCCAGTACCAACACATGAACACAATGCCCGCTCCAGAAAAGTCGAAACAATTAATGCTTTACGGCGAGCTGCCCTCACCATACTCAAGCTCGGAAACGTCGCGCTTCTTTTTCCAGAACTTAAGCCCACGTAATCGACTGCGGCTCCGTGACTCTCGTACGCCGTGGGAGGCCTTGCGCTGCGCGCTTCGTCCACCGTCATCGGATCCGCCACTTGCCATTCGAGCAACAATGCGGGGCGAATTGCTCTTTGTGCCTGGGAGCGGGGGTGTCTGAGGCAAAGCGTCAGGTGGTGAGGCTCGCAGGCCGGTCCCGTCCAGGTCATTCGGCCAGTGACCCGGCATGATAAAAGGGTTTTCAGCAGCCGCGGTGCTCGGGTGGTGATCATCAGGAGGTACTACGCCCTCGTCGTTCGGAGCTAGCGATGACGGCTGGGTCGAGACTCCTGTTGATTGCGGCCCAGTAACAGGTGTCGCCGAGCTAGTTGTGTGCGACAGGGTAGACGGGTTCGACGCGCGGGACGCTGCTTGCTGCTGTCGGTGAGACATGCTGTGCCTCTTTCCGCTGTGCTTACCCGGAGATCCGTTAGATCTTGCCGCTTTGATAGAAGAGGAGGATGAATTATGCCTCGGACTCGCTGAGCTCGTGACTAAGATTGTGGTAAGGCTTTCGTCTTTGCTTCCACGTCTCGAGCCTGGATAGCTTTGTTGGACTTGCCAACCGGCGTCCGCAGACCCTCTTCTCGAGTTCGGACTTAGCGACTGGTGAGCAAATGCACCAAGTTGTTGAAGTTGATCAAGGGCGACATCCTTACTTGACCTTCTTGAGGCGCCACCGACGGGTGACAGCGGTACCGCAGGCGCCGGTAAAGGAGGCGCCGATGATCTCTTGTCATCGCTGGTCGCGATCCCAATCGTTGCGTGGTGCCGCATTCGCTGCGCTGGATGACCTTCGCTTGGCGAGCCAGAGTCGAGTTGAGCGTGACGTTTGATGGGTGTTGACGGCGACTGGATTGCTTCTCCGGGGACTGCGGTGGGCTCAGAGCGATTGTGCCTGAATTTTGCCTCCTCAACCTCTTTCATTGAAACGGAACTGAACGTAAGAGGCGCACTCTCGCCGCCAGACTCACGCCTCCGTTTCTCGACAGAAACTTTCTCCTCCCAGATGGCTTCATTGCTGCCTATCTCTGTTATAGCACACGACACACTTGGCATAACCTCCACCATGCCTGAAAATAGAGGCATGCCAAAAAGGCTCATGAAACCTTTTTGTGATTGCGCAGCAGCCAGAGCGTCCTCCTTGTTGGGGGGTCCACCAAAGAGGCATGTGGGAATACCGAGCTCCACCTCGAGCTCGCCCTGCCTCGAGAACTCGTTCATCAGGATTTGAGCCCAGTGAGCGGAGATTTCGAACGGGCGAGCCACGTTGGAAATGTCGGCAGCCTTCATTAGTAGTGCCATCATCAGCTCCCTAGCACTTCCTTTATCCTTTTCATTCCAGCTGTCCAGTTCAGGGCCGCTCACTTCCACTTTTTGCTTCAGCTTGCCAAGCTCACCCATGTATTCAAAATGTCGTTGCATGTCCGTTGCCAAGATGGTCGAAATCATGGTTGATCTCACAGCTGCAATTCCACTCAGGGACGGCCAATGGCGCCGCAACAGCTGCGAATACGCCGAACAGTGATAATTCTCCAGGACTGACTTGTCATTGTACAGCTGCGCGAGCGGATGATCACATGCGATAAGGAAGGCATTGTTGACGCCGGGGTGGCCAACATCGTGCCCGATAGCTGATATAAGAAGAATCAGGCCATCGATGGGTGTGAGCAATCGTTCCACGGCATTCAGCTGCTTAGGCGTTCGTTGATCTCGGTTTCGCGGAGGGCATATCCGTACATCAAGGAGAAAGCAGTACAAAGATTGTGTGACGTCGACAGCGTGCCGCCAATTATGATAGTGCACTTCACTCTGGTGCTTGTATTGCCGTCTAGTTGCAAGCAAAAATGTCATCAATTCGGCTCGTGGGATATGGTATGCCTCGAGCTCAGGCACCTGCAGCATGTGCTCCAGCATGAACATAGCCCCGTAAGTGAGCTCGTCCATACCAAATTCATGGGCCGGGAACCGCCATTGGCCTATTGCATCTTCAACAGCCTTTCTGCGATGCTCAGGTATGGTCTCGTCGGGTCGGTGGCTCGCAATCTTCTTCGGTTCAGTCGCGCGAATGCTGTTGACCAGATTCTGTGCCATTCCGGCGCCAATGAGCCTTGCAGCCGGACGCAGTGTCTCCTTGACATGACCAACCAGCCGACTGATGTCTTCAGAAGCAAGCGGACTGCATATTATGTCCAGCGCACCAGCACTGAAGCATGTCGCCGTCAGCGTAGCATCAAGACATGGACCATTATTCGACGAAGTCTTCAGAATGGCGAAGGGCATCACGTGTCTCTGATACCTCGCGCCATTGATCTCGGAACACAATGCGCGGAGGAAAGGCAACGAAGTCGCATTCTTATCTGCAATGGGCGGTGGCGTAGCGCCTGACAGCTCCACCAGCACCACGGTAGGCACGGAAGCAGCATAACTTTGTAGACGATCCAGACAGTCGCCGGTCCGTGAGCTTACAAAGACTGAGTAAGGTCAGTGCCAGTGTCGCGGGCCGCCAAGATCTGGTGACGAGCTTACCTTCATGAAAACCTCCCTGATCCTCGTCGAGGAGCGCCCGGATGTTGCCGTAGATTTGATTTAGAGAAGCATCGTAATGCCTGGACTGCGATGCAGCCTTCGGAGGACTCCCGTGATGGAAAAGCTCGCACAGCTCCCCTTGGGCGTTCTCGACCAGATACACGACGTTGCATTTTCCTCCCAGTTCTTCTTCCATGGATCAGGCCTGGCGTGCGCCCGAAGCACCGCTCAGCCTCCAGTCCTCGCCTAGCTCTTGTATTTGATTCGGCCCGTCTGCTCATCCGTGTGTCTTGCGTATAGAGAAGTAGCGCAGGTTTCGTGTCAATTTGCATTCGAAATTCATGCGGCGCGCGCGGAAAGTGGGCGCTATCGGAAGGGTGGAAAGAGCAACGGCGACATCGCCTCGCGACAGCAGCAGGCACCACTCAGCAGCAAGTTATGTGTATGTCGCACGAAGCGCGATTGTGGTTGTAGTGGTATACCAGCTGGAATTTAGCCAGGAATGCTGTGCTGGTTGCTGCGATACCTGAGCGCGGGACGGCCGAGGTCGAAACAGTCGAAGCCAAGCTGCCAGAGCGTAATATATGGTAAGATGCGTGCGCAAAGCGAATTCGACCCGGTACGGCGACTTGCCTCAGACGGGGACAATGGATCGACAATGTAGAAGGTGCGGAGGGTCGTGGAGTAGCAGTGAGGCAAGTTCTCTCGCATTTCGTACCGTTCAGTCGAGGCAGGTGCAGCGTGCTACTTTAGCGGGCGGGAACCCACAGAAGAACAACAGAAGCAGCGTAGAAAAAGTGTCTCCACCCGCCCGACCAATAATGGAGAATGGCGCGGCATCGTATCTCCCATCCACAAACCCACCAAGACACCGATGGCATCACTACGCCAGGATCATCAGGGTTCCTTGGTCGACTGACCCGGCGGCACACACCTCAATGCCCGTCCCACACAACATAGCCATGCGGCGTCTCCCGGGCCAAGCAGACGGATTTGCTTTCGAGACAAATCGTCTGAATCATTTCGAAATCAGAAAAGCTTTTGCACATCCTCTCCTTCTGGCGCCGCCCACGAATCGACCTGTCACACGATCAGCAGCCGACAATGTGTAAAACAAAAATTGCCGAAGCCTCGCCAGCGTGCTGAGGCCGCTGAATGGCCTTGGGGACCATTTTCGTTGGAACCCAACGCTCGGCCACGCTTGGCTTTGAGCCTTTGACACGTCCACTGCGGACAAGTACGGCTAGGGCTGTGAGCGAGGCATGTACGACAGTGCCTTCGCCTGAAAGAGAATTGGCCGGTCGCCAGCAGCCACTCTTCTTTGATGCGGATTCGATGTCTGGGAGCGTCGCGACAAGTCAAATCGCAGTCACGGCGACGGTCCGACTCACCCGAACCTCGATGATTGTCCGACCGACGTGGGATGCCTGTGGTGGCTTGCCCAGCATATGAAAAGCGACACGTGAGATGCCTTTGCGACTATAACACATCATTTACTGGAGACGCTGGGCTCTCCAGAAGGGACGTGTGCATCATGGAAGCTCGCGCCACGTTGCGCCTGTTTGCACACATCAGGAAGGACCGACCAATTGACAGATCTACCACAACCACATTTGCAAATTATCTGCCGCACTTTTGACGAGTGACCACGATCTGCTAGCCGACTTTCGGCTCGAGTGTGTGCGGCAATACTGGCACTTCCTGACTCGTGCAGCCAAAGCCGTTGTCTGTGATCAACATTAGTTGGTTCAACAGCTTCTCGCTGGTCGCGCAGTGCCAAAGCATATGGCTGCAACGATACCATGCTGGCTTTACAAGGTAGTAGCTCACAAATTCTTCAATGACCGTTATTAGATATTAGCGAATGTCGTTTAGGCGCTGAAACATGCATGTTGTACATGTATTGCCTGAAGTGATCGACGCACGGCACTTGTCAACCAAGCTTGAGTTCTCTTGACATGAATCAAGCTACAACGATACTGACGACCAATACAAAAGTAAACGTGTCGATGACCTCGATTATGCGCATGCACAGGAAGGAGGTTTGAAATCGAAAAGACCGTCACCTTTCCGTTAAGCTTGCGTGACTGTCGACCCGAAGTCAAGTACGGATGCTGCGAACAAGCAGGATCAATCTGCCCGGGCGCCATTTGCGCCGCCCATACCGCATTCAGATGATCGATGCCCCAGGAGAAGTGTATCTTGTGCTTACCCAGATCCTGGCAGATGACAGGCAACATCCTGCCACGAAAATCTCCGATGGAGCTCTGGAGTTAGGATTGCCTGCTCAAAGGCCGCTTCAGCCTCCGCACAGCCCCCAAGGGGCATGAGTCGCGAGACATTTGCGCCCTGTCAGGGCCTCCTTGGACAAGCGGTTCAGGAGCCTTCCAGTTCGCACACACAACCTTGGGCACCTAGTCCTTGTCCACCTTTCTGATGAATGTGCTTCCGCCTAGGGAATTGTGAGACAGCACAGTATCCGCAGGCAGGACTGCTTCTGTTGCGCGATTACTTCGGGACGCTGCCAATGGCACCAAGCCCAGAGGCTAACGAATTCAGAAGGCGTGGCACTTCGCGCCCATTGTGCCTGATCCGAAGCAAGCACAGTACGATGTACACATGTTCATGTTCATCGGAGACAATTCTGTGCGCCGAGACATCTCATGTCTACTACACGGCTGCTTGGCAAGCAGCCGTAGTCTAAAGGTGCCATTGGAGCCTCCAAGTTAGCTGCTTGAAGTGAGCTGCTTGAATAAGCTTGGACCCTGGTTACAAGTCAGCTTCGTTGGGCTGCAACACATGTCGTGGCATGATAGAGTCCGAGCGACCTAGACCTACCGACTCCAGCAGATGCGAAGCCGTCCAAAGGAGGACTGTGTGAGCTCGTCTTTTCTGCACTGGTCAATCTCAAGTCAAGCGAGACTGGCTAGACCACGCTTACCGTCTGTGCTGATCGTTCGGGGCAATAGCAAGATTGGTATCTATACCGACCATCCGAAGGACTTGGCAGGGTCTATATCGATTGTACACAAGACTTGCCTATGGAAACAAAGACTTGGCCATGCGTACGTAATATCTCACTCATCATGATGCCAAGCAAGCTTGCCGCCTCTTCGAGCGCTACAACGCTCTCCATGCATTCCCTTGGTGAGAGATTCTCACACCCTAGAGGGCGAACTATTGCCCTTGAGTGTCGATTGCACCAGAGAGGATCATTGGTCATCGGCTTCGAAGGCGGGCATCAAACACCTGCTGCACTTTGGATACCACCAGTCACTCATACCAGCAACAATACTGACTCTGCGAGCCTGCATCGAGTCTGCACTAGCCACTGTGGGTCGCAGCACCCCGGTAACCGTCAACAGTCCTCCAAATCTGACCGGACTCCAGATCTCTGCTTTCGGACCCTGAAATCGCACCAGCAAGATACATCCATGAAGATTCGTGGAGCCGGAATTATACTGATCACGAATGACTGCGTAACCCAACGCTGAGCTTAGGAATGCTTCCGCGGCAGACCCACCCTGTAATATCGGACGCGTATGGAGTTACAGTGATCTCCTTTCCCGCCCTTCAACGAAGCAGAACATGGGTATCATGTGCAACAGTTCACGACAAGACATGAGGTCCTGGACATGATGCGCAGTATACAATATACACATGCGCAAGTACCCAGGTGATTCAACCACACCTTACTTGAACAAGTCTTCCGACTCGTAAAGCATATCGTTGGTCGGAAGGATATGAGTAGTGTGAGCTCCGAGGCTTGTAGCCAAGACGTTATACACGAATCGTCGGGCGCCTCTCTCCAACAGCCACAGACGCCGAGTCCGGCGCCTAGCTCTACGACGAGCTTATTATGCCTGCTCGGCTGGATCCACCGTCACATGCCAGAGGACAAAAAAGCGATGGAACATCTAGTATCTGGCCTAACGCCAAATCCTTAGTCAGCCAGTAGATGGCACAGACAGTGTATTCGCACGCCGCGTATGTAGCTATGGTACCCTCAGCCCCCGTTGCGATTGGGTTCCAGCCAAATAGCTCCTGCTTGCGAAGTACGGCGGCTTATGCCCTAAACGGCAATCAAGACGAGGTCTAGGAAGACCTTGTAGAATGTACGGACGTGCCAAATACACGATATAATGGCATTCCATCTCCGTATGTGACAAGGCAATCCTGGAGGGCAACCTGGACTATAGTTCCGATTAGATTCTGTCTAATAACAACGATTTCTGCTCACGACGGCTTATATACTGCTTTTCAGATGGATTCTACGTTGACGATCCTTGCGAGACAGAGCTCCTCACTCGATCTGATCTTGACACCCGCCTGTATTAGGGATCACTCAGATGCCGTCAGTCCCCACCTCGGTAGGTCAAGTCTGACAACGTCTTGGCAGCAAGGTATCCCCTCGAATCCAGCTCCGATTGGCTTCTAGCTAATAGGTATTGTTGTTCGCCACGGCTTATGCCTATCTAGACGAAAATCGAGTTGAAGACAATGTCTAGGAGGGTACACGGTCGCCTCCGAAGCCACGAGTAAGCATGGAGTGGATGGGAAACTTTTGGGAAAGACTAACAATCAGATCCCACATGGCCCTGGAAGGTGATGTCCGATCCTGCATTGCGTCAAATTGAAAAGGATCGATCGTGCCTATTTGCTTGTAGTGACCAAATCCGTTCTGCAAGAGCAGTCATTCATCCGTCATGCTATTCGTGAATCAGTCGATCGACTGGGCGATACATGATAACGTGGTCGTTCGCCATTCAAACAACCAACTGACTTACGGCTGCCAGCTTACGATGAGATGTCTTCGATGAGTCGACTTGTTAGACATTCGCCTCGGTGCTCCGAAGAGCTGATCAACAGGTGCAATCATTGCCATTCATTCAGTGTCGAAGCCACAACCGATGACACGTGGAAGGGGCTGAGATGTGCCTGCCAATAATACCCAGCTGCCTCAGATGTACACCCCCAACACATCACCGAGAACGATTGTGAAAAACGGTTCTAGTACACTGCATCTCACAGATAATCAGCGTCGTCGACATCAAAAGTCAATGTAACCCAAACACTAACCCTAAGCCATCTGCACTTTACAACCTGCCCAATACCTTCAACGTCACGCGGCTCTCATTTGCTCCTCTCTACACAGCGTTCAGCATCGATGTTCCACCTTGACTGTGAAGCTATTGGTGCAGGTCTATCCAAAGTGGCATGCACATTGCTGCGAATCCATAATCAAGCAGCGCAAGATGCAGAGAAAAGCTGTAGGTTTGTCATTACTGAGACGAGTATCTCGTAGACTGCGAACCTTGCTCAAGCTCGAGTAAGGTGGCCATGCGAACGATGTCCAAAACGCCGAAGCTGTTCTGATTGCAAGAGCAAGATCATGGTCAGTCCAACCTTCCTAAGCCCTGCGCCAGAGTGGAGGAGGTGCGTGTTAAACAGGCCTTTTCCGTACTCTGAGCTGGCGCCATGACTCCGAACGGGGATGAGATACTGGCCAGAATATAGACTACCGAAAACTCATTTGCAGTGGTATCTAGTATGACACAACAACCCCTAGCACCATCGCCTGCATGCCGCATCATTTCATGATCATCAGACGTGTTTGCACGCAATCATGTCCAACGCCACTACTTCTTGCCGATATGCAACTTATCCTCCACCTTGTGCAGCACATTGCCTAACTTCGAACCTGAGCCAGAAGAACTCTTCTCCTGTGCACCGCTGTCCTGAGCAGTAGAAGACTCCTGCGCAGTGTTCGTAATCTTGGAGCCGGAGTCACCATCCTTCCTCTCCGGGACATCGGGCACCTGCTTGCTCTCTCCAAAGTGGGATTCGCCAACCTTCTTGCCACCAGCAGTCGGGATAGCGCTCTCGTTAGTGCGCGTAGCGGCCTCCTTGTCTGACACGGGCTTGTTGCTCGGAGGAGCCGCGTCCTCCTTGGGTGGCGTGGAATCATCGATCTCCTTGAGGTTGCGCTTGACGTCGTTTGGTGAGTCGCCAGTGTCGCTCGTCACCTCCTTCTTCGCTGTTCTGTCGCCGGCGTCTCTGGTGACGTCTCTCTCGAGTTCACTGTTGCCGACTGGGGTGCTGTGGACGGGATCGCGGTCGTTACGTACCTCCATCACACCCTCGGTGGGAGCCAGATCACCCTTAATTGCCGTCGATGACTGCTGAGTGCCGGACGGGTGCAGCCTGTCGTCGCCGCCTTGAGCATATGAGTAGTTTCCGACTGCATCCGCGCCCTCAACACCAGCAGTCTTGGTCGCCGACGATCCAACAGTAGACTCTGGCTTGGCGGAGGAGACAGGCATGGTGTATGGGTAAGGCTCAGAGGAGATCTTTCCATTTGGTACATCCATCGTCGTTGCCGCGTTAGCACCAGTCAAACCCGCCACGGACCTTACGCCATGCAGGGAGTCATCAATCGAGTGACTCTTGTCGCCGGCGGCACCGTCCAGTGAGACTGGATCCTGAATTGCGCTGGACGTAGTAGCTGACCCTTCCTTTGGAATAGTCCTTGCCAGCTCAGCCTCCATGGCTGACTTCTCTCTCACTGCCTCAGGGTTGGCAGCCGCCTCTGGTGCCCAGCCGGCTTTACGCTCTGAGTCGGCGACAGTCTCGGGCACACCAGCAGCTGCAGTAGCGCCTGCCACAGGCGTGCTGTCCCTCACGGGCAAGGTGGACGAGCCTGAGCTGGTCTGTCCGGTCAACGAGCTGGCATACTGCGATGCTGCAGCGGCAGCCTGAGCGGCAGTCTGGCTGACGGTCTCGTAGAGGCCTTGTCCTGACATGTCGATTGGAGTGTCGTGTTGAGTGTCAATTGAAATATTGATCCTGGCTGAATGTGCTAGTGGTCGATGTATAAGGTTTGCAAGTGCGTATGAAAGAGTGGTTGGAAGGGGTTTGGTGTTGGATCTTGGTACATGTACTTGCCATTTGTTCGTGTTGTCCTTTGTCAACAATTCGTCATACTCGACGTACCCTGTTTGCAGACCCGCATGTGACTAGTCACGAGTGCGTAACGATGCTGGACACCCCGACCGGAGGTGTTCCTGGACCCAGCAAGTCGCCACTGCGAAATGTGCGCGCACACTAGCGGTCGAGCGCACATCAACGTTCAGTCCCCAGCAGGAAGTGCGTGGCGGCGTGATGCCACCTCATATCTACGTCACTGCTGGCGATCATTCATCCACAAGGCACCATGGTCTATGCTGTGCTGAGCGTCAGCCACACCGTATTTTCAACGAGCCTGAACGTGAAACCAATCACAGAGGGAGAGAGGAATTCATGAAAACATCGGTGTTCTGATCGTATTCGAAAGCTGCAGCAATGGTCTGCAGGAACAGAACGCATGCAGGAAGTCGCAGAGCGGGACGATCCGCAGCTTTCCAAAATAGGAAGCTTGCTTTGATCTTCAATCAACGCGTCTAGCACGCGACATACCCCTCCATCGCAACTACAACCACACTCACACCCACAATGGCGACTGAAATCCCCATCCCACCAGCCGATGCCTCTCCCCAACAACCCTCCCGCTCGCCCTCCCCAGCAGCTCCCCCTCCCATCCCCACCGCCCCAGGCCCCCGCGCCTCCGCCATCCAAAAACTCTACCAGGACGCCACAACCCACATCCTCCGCACCTGCTCCTACGCCAACTTCGCCTCCTGCTTCCCAACACCCTCCCACAACGTACTTCCCAGCATGCAACAACTGCACGAAAGCTTCCTCGCCAAAATCCGCGAACACCTGCTCAAAACCTACTCCGAAATCCTGGAAGACAGGAAGGTAGTCCGCTGGCTTAACGAACTAGACCGGCTTCTTGAGGACGCGAAGAGGGAAGGCGAAGCCGTCGCCGCTTCAGGGAAAGGAGAGGGTGTGGCTCCGCCTCCGCATCAGTTACCAGCTATGCAGTTGTATCTGGCGCATATCTCGCCGTTTTTGAAGCAGAATTCGGAGAGATTGAAGCAGCGACAAGAGGCTCGGCGGAATGCGAATTTGGAGTTGGCGGAGAAGGTGGAGAGGCAGAGGAGGGAGATCGAGGAGGTGCTGGGGAGGTTGGAGAGGGGGTTTGGGAGGGTGCGGGAGAGTGCGGAGGCGTTGGGGGTGGAGGAGGTGGAGGAGTTGAGGAGGGAGGTTAGGGAGGTTGATGAGGGGTTGAGGGGGTGAGGGGGTTTGAGGAAGGGGGTTTTCCTTTGGGGTGATTTGGGAGATGATGGGACGAAGTGATGGCGATGAATTGGAGGGCGTTATGGTGCGGAAATGGACTGGATGATACCCGTTGAGGTTGCACTTGAGCAGGACTTTAAGGATATGATAAGTGGTTTGGTAATCATGGATATATGATCAACAGATCGCGATGAGGCGCCATGAACCGGGCTCGCGCAATGCGATGGCAACGCTGCCTCTTCCGAACTGAACCCCACGTTGGTGCGCTGGCCATCTGGCCATGACAGGCATTTCACATCAATCTTATCCCCATTGCGCCATTCTGCACTCCCTCTGCTACCCTAACGCCCCTCTGTACCGTCCGCCATGGCTCTCTTCGAGCCCCAGAGCGATGTAGAGGCAAGCCAGCACGGCTAAACAGCCTGATACTTCCTTAACTGTAAAATCAAACCATTAGCACACGACCCCTCACCAAAACTCAAGAAAGACAAAGATACTCACATCCAACGTCAACGCCCGACTCGAATTAGCACTCTGATCCCTCATCACACCCACCAACGTCTCCGAATTCTGAAACAACCCCGTCTTCAGACTAATCACCACAAACTGCATTCCTGGCCCGGCATGGCTCCTCACATACTCCGCCAACTGTCCCGTATTATTATTATCCAGCGCCGCATCCACCTCGTCCAGCACGAAGAAGGGGCTAGGTGCATATGTGTGGACTGCGAATAAGAGTGCTAACGCTGCCATGGTTTTCTCGCCGCCGGATAAGTGCTCCATGTCGCGGAAACGTTTGAGTGGCGGCATGGCGTTGTACTTGACACCGGAGAGGTAAGGCTCGTCTTCGTCCTCGACATCGAGGGAGGCGCGGCCGCCGAGAGGGAAGGACGCGGTCTTGGTGAGGTCGCGGTAGGTGGTGGAGATCTGGTCGGCAATGTGCGTGAAGGCTTTATTGAAGAGTTCGCTGCGCTTCTTACGGACATCCTCGAAAGCCTTGGTGGCGTTTTTGGCAGTGGTGCGGGAGTCGTTGAATTCCCGGTCCGTGGCTTTCAGACGCTCAGAAGTGGCTTCCAGACGTTCGGCAGAGCGCATGTTGGGTGCCATTTTCTCGAGCTCGGAGGTGAGAGTGGTCAGCTTTTCGACGAGTTGGGCTTCGCAATCTTCGCTGTCGTCTTCTTTGAGGTCGTCTTCGAGGTCGGTAAAGTCGATGTGGATGCCGTAGTCTTTGAACGTTGGCGCACGGACGTCACCATCGACTTCCATTGCATCTGGGTCTTCTTCTTCCTCCACAATCGCCTCTTCGAGTGGCAGCGCGTCTAGCTTGCGACTGCCACGTTCGAGCGGAAGGTCAATGTTCTCGACTTTCGCCCTCTTCAAGATGCTGTAGCGCTCCGCCGACGCCTTCTGAATGTCGCCTTCTAGCACCGTTACAGCAGTGATGGTTGTCTGAACAGACTTGCTGCGTTTCTGCACCTCCCGACGAGCCTCGTTGACCTTTTCTGCGCGCTCTTGGAACTGCGCCTTCAGGCTCTTCAGTTGCTCGTTGAGCTGCTCGATTTCGGCATTGAGCACATCAAGCTCACCACCAATGGCTTCTCTTTGCTGCTCAAGCTCTTCAATGGCCTGCTGATCGCGACCCATCTTGGCCTGCAGAGCCTTCGCACGCTTCTCAGCACTCTCGAGACGCTGCTTTTCGAGAGCTAGTCTGTTATCGATGCGGCTCTTGTGCGCTTTGAATTCGCCATCCTTTCGCTGCGCCTCCTCCTGCATCGAGCCTTGGAACTTCTCATATTCACGAATGTCAGCAAAGCCGAGGCGATAGCAGAAGTCGCCATACACCTCGTCCTCTACTTCAGCTATAGCGGAGGTATGCTCTTCGAGAGACTGGCGGAGAGTGACTAGCCCTTGAGCCTGCTCCTCGTACTTCGGCTTCGTCTCCTCAAGCTCAGCACGCACATGATCCAAGACCTTCGTCTTTGACTCTATGTTACGCTCTAGTGCTTTCAATTCTGTCTGCGCGTACTGCAGTTGAGTCTCGAGACCACTGAGATCGGCCTGAAGTTGCTCTTCCTCAGCCTGGCGCTTGTGGCCCTTGGGCAAAGCCGCAATATCAGCCTTGAACTTCTCCACCATAGTACGCAATTTCTCGACATCTGAGTCCTCGAACTGACGCCGTCTCTCTGCAGGCTCGGTGCCACCAGTCATATTACCGCCCTTGTGGATGACTGTCCCGTCTAGCGCGACGGCCTTTGCATCGACTCTACGATCGTAGCAGAGGTGCCTCGCGATCTTGAGCGTATCCGTCACAATAGTGTTGCCGCAGACGAAGTTCATCGCACGCTCAACGTCAGTATTGAAATCGATCGTGTCGATTGCAAGACGCATGCCCTGGTGCAAGCCACGGAGATTTGCGTTAGGTTGCTGATGGATGATACTGTCCAGCGGGATAAAGGTCATTCGGCCAATGCGTTGATCTTTGAGATACTGCACACAGTCGCGCGCCACCTTTTCTGATTCCACGACCACGGAATCCCAGTGTCTGCCAAGGGCGATGGTAACAGCATGCTCATACTTCTTCTGTTTTGGCTTGCAAAGGTTATTGACCATGCCCTTGACACCTGGAAAGATGCGCTTCATCTGTGCAACGACCTCTCTCTGCTCCCGCTCCTTGTTGGTCTCGCGCTGGAAGTCGGTAGCGTCGGCGAGCTTGCGCAGAACTTCATGCAGCTTCTCGTCAAGCTCACGATGCTTCTGGTTGGTCCGCTCACGCTCGCTCGCCAGGGCGTTGATGGCTTTTCTCTTCGCGTCAATGTCTTTGCTGGTGGCTTTGACGATATTCCGCAGTTCTGTTCGGCGCTGATTCATGCTTGAGATTTCTGCCTCGAGGCTTTCTACTTGAGCTTGAGCGCTGTCAACCTTGGATTTGAGGCTATTGACCGTCTCCTCATCTGTCTTGAGCTGCCGCTTGATGTTGTCGGCTTTCATCTGGTCGTTGCCTGTACGCTTGTACACTTCGCCACGAAGCTGCTGGTACTCCTGCTGATCTTGACCACTGAGCTGACGCCCGGCTTGCTGTTGCTGTGCCTGCCATTCGCGCTCCCAACGGTCTTGCGACTTTTGTATCGTTTTCAGATCATTCTGGTACTTTTGCACAGCATCTTGAGCATCTTTCCTCTGTTGCTCAATAACAGCCATGGCCTTCTCCTCATTCTCCACAGCCGCTTGACGGAGCGTCAAAGTCTCGTCGATTGGGACGAGATCGTTTTGCTTTGCATCGACCTCCTTCTCCTTGCGCTTGATCTCCCGCTCGTATTTGCTGACATCACGCGAGACTTTGGCCTGCTCCGCGTTCGCAGCAGTCAAGCGGTCCTCATGCTTCTGGACGTTGCGTCTGAACTCCTTCAGCTCCTCGTTGTGCCTCTGGATCTCCGCAGTGCTGTCTTCGATGGTCTTTTGGAAATGGAACAGCTTCCACAGGACATGTGTAACAATGGCCTGGTCTTTCTCGTCACGCATGGTCTCATAGCGGTCGAGCTCCTCCTTTTGCTGCTGGTATTGTTTGATCTCGCCGTTGATGCCACGCCTCTGGTTCATCTTGTGATGCTGCTCCTCGTCCGCCTTCTCTTTCTCTGCTTTAAGCCGCTCGTAGTCCGCTTTGTATTCCAGGGAGCCGCTGATCTGCTCAATGAGACGCGTCAAGTCCTTTGGGTTCTGATTTGCGATTGACTCGACGTCGCCCTGGAACACGAGGAAGTTGCGTGCTTTGATGAGGATGTTCTCCGCCTCCAGCGAGTCGTTGTACTGCTTGGCGGTAACCACGCGATTGTTGATTCGGTACTCGCTCTGGCCATTGGCAGTAATGCTGCGCTTCCACCGCTGTTCCTCGCCGGCATCGTCCTCGTAGACGGCCATGACCCATGCGGTGGACGGATCATTGCGCTGGGTGCTGGTCTGAGTCTCAGCCTCATCGTCTGAGGCGCCCGCATCTGCATCCCCGTTTGCGTGACCATTTGCGTCGCCGTTTGTTGCAGTGCCATCAGCATTAATGGTGGCCTGCTTCAGCACGCGACCGCGGTAAACCAGATCTTTGAGCTGGGTGGAGCGAAGATGCGAAGATTTGATGCCAAGGACGAAGGAGATGGCGTCCATCGAATTCGACTTGCCAGAGCCATTGGGACCAATGATGGAGGTAAAGTAGCTGTCGCCGAATTGGAGGACATGGTGGCCGCGGTATGACTTGAAGTTGCTCAGCTCGAGCGCGATGAGCTTGCCCATTGTGTCGCGTGTTCGTTCAGTATGCTGACATGGATTTTATCAGAAGGTAGAGGTCGCGAAGTATCATATCATGGTCGCTTTGTGGTTTTGGCATTCGCTTCGGTCGTGGATCCGTTAGTCGGCGATGCTATGATCACTGTGGATGTTTCTCTGTTTCGTCTAAGAGACGCGAAGGTCGCGTGTGTTTCGCGACAGCTACTGCTTAGTCATAAACAGACTAATCAAAGCAGGCCACATTCATGAATTGCAGCCGCCCATTCATCAATTCCCCGCAGTCGACCCGTCAAGTAGGATACCTTGCCTACGTCAACGGTCTAGACCTATGAAAGGGCACGCAGACGACCACGTTGCGCTGACTTGCCACGCTGGAGGTACCTACAGTAGACCATCACGCGTCGCAATTGCTGTCGATTGAGTCAAGTGTTAGCCACAGAGTCGCCAGTCGTTCCTGCCTAGATTAACGTCGACGTCGCACGAGAGCTTGCTCGTCAATAAGTTAAATCGGTGTAAGCATTTGCCTGCATTCCGTAGCCTGGGCACCACCAAGACATTCTGTGTACCCATGAATCGTCCTTTTCGCAGCGTGTGGTAGACGGGAGGCAGGAGACGCCACGCCATGGTCAGGTGGTTCTAACGGTCTCTCGCTCGGATATGCCAGTCCAGTACCTCGCACCCAATTCGAAGCAACAGTTGCGGAGACCCTACTACGCCGGTACTGCACAGATATAGTCAAGCATACCACCTACTTACTGATTTGTGCCTCAGGCCACGGATCTAGCTACCTCGACATCGTCCCCGAAGAGACATCCGACGAAGAGTTTGAAGAGGAGGAATTGCGCCGCTTCGCCAGGATGGACGACATCGACGCGCCCAATATATTGAATCGAAATGCCAAGTCCAAGTCGGTGCCCGGTGAGCTCGACCAGATGGCAGCAGCGAAGGAGGCGAGTCTGAAGGCGATGGCCTCGGCAGGCGCGACACCAGGCAGCAAGACACCGCGCTTCTCAGACGCAGAAGCAGCAGACTATCTATCCGTCAACTCGGACACCTACGATGGCCTCAGCACGCCCTCCACCCCAGGCCTCACGCGATCGAGCAGCTCCACCGACATGACTGGCAACTTTGAGTCGTTCGGCCAGAATGACTTCCCACCCGTCGATCGCCTGACCATGTTCGATATCCTGGAGAACCTCGCCTTGCCGCAGCGACTGGAGAAGATGCAGAGTGCGGTCCACAATCAGGCAGAGAAGGTGCGACGACAGAGGGCGAAGCTGGCCAGTCGGGCGGCGAGCAGTAAGGACGTGCTGGTGGACGAGTGGCGGAAGAGGGTGCGGGTGCGGCCGGACGAGCAGCTGGACAAGTATCGACGGCGCATGAGGGAGAGCGTGGACCGACTGGGGAAGAGATGGAATGATGCCAAGACCGTGACGCTGAAAGAGAAGATCTCGTTCGTTACCGCCGTGCTGAACATTTTCATCTCGGCGTACTTGATTGGTGCCTACCCGGAGTACTTTCACTATTGGTACACCGTGCAGCTGGCGTAAGTCACCAGTCACTTTGACTTATTATCTATGATCGCTAATGTGATACAGCTATTTCATGCCCATTCGATGGTACAACTACCACAAGATTGGCTTCCATTACTTCCTGGCCGACCTCTGCTATTTCGTCAACCTGCTCGTCATCCTGTCCATCTGGTTCTTCCCACAGTCGAAACGCCTACTCATCAGCACGTACTGCTTGGCATTCGGCAACAATGCAGTGGCGATTGCCATGTGGAGGAACAGTTTGGTGTTCCACAGTCTAGACAAGGTAACCTCGTACGTCTTCCTGTGCGGCGCTGCCGTGTCGCTGACCCCTTTTTTCGCAGACCACTACGTATGAATCCAGATATATGAACATATGTCAGAGTAAGTATCGTGCTAACAAACCCATTTTTAACACAGACTGTTCATCCACATCATGCCCTGCGCAACCCTACACGTTCTAGTCCACCTACTCCCCGAATCCATGCAACGCGAAAAGTTCCCAGCCATCCACTCTATCAAATACTCTTCCCCAGACGCCCCCGAACACTACCGCCTCTGGGACATGATCATCTGGGCCACCCTCCCCTACGCCGTCTGGCAACTCTCCTACCACTTCCTCATCACCGTCCGCAAGCGCACCAAAATCGCCGCCGGCCGCCCTACCTCCTTCACCTGGCTCCGCCGCTCCTACCGCGGCAACTTCCTGGGAAAATTCGTCCTCGGATTCCCAGATGCGATGCAAGAAGGTGTCTTCATGTGCATCCAGTACATGTACGCCATCTCCACCATGCTGCCCTGCCCGCTCTGGTTCTGGTACCGCTGGGCGAGCGCGGGGTTCATGATGGTGGTGTTTGCGTGGGCGAGCTGGAACGGCGCGACGTATTACATTGATGTGTTTGGCAAGAGGATGGAGAAGGAGTTGGACGCGTTGAGGAAGGAGGTCGCACGCATGGCGAAGAGTCCCGAGATGAGTGGGCAGGATATGGGGATGAGTCCTTTGACGTCGCCGGTGGGGCCGCAGGGCTTGGATGGGGCGGGGAGTGGTGGGGGGAGGACGAGCGCGTTGGATTTGGGCCCGTCGGCTACGAATGAGGCGGGAGAGGCTGTATCTGGTGGCGCGACGCATCGAAGGCATATGAGTGAGACGAGTGCGGCGTTGACGAGTGATGCGAGTGTGGACGGGAGTGGGTATGATGATGGGCCTGGCGTCACGACTCCGCAGGCTCCTGCGACGCCTGGGCTGGAGCTGGGCATGAGCGCTAAATTGGCGGGTGCGGCGAAGTTGGCTGATCCGGCGGATGCGGTTGAGGTGAATGATACGCCAAATATGGGTATGAATGGGGACGTGGTTGCTGGGCGTGAGGCGAGGGAGGACGAGACGAAGAAAGATGCATAGCTCCCGCTATTAATACTATTCAATCGGTATTATATTCATGAAGACAAGGTGGTGTCGATGGCGATGGAGTGGCTTACTGAGGTGTGCATTCCTGGAAATATAAGGTACTGGAGTCGAGCTGCTTCTTTGATGGTGTTGGAGGATGGATTGCGAGCGCTGGCGTCTTGTGTTGGGTGGGCATGATGAACGGTCGATTCATTGCGATGATGTGCTGGAGGCGAGAATACTGATATGTGAGATAAAGATGGAGTGCGTATACCCCAGAATACTTCTGAATTTGAGCAACGTGCATGTTTTGCATACAGTTGCTATCAACTCTCCTTTCACTCGATGAAGGTGCGTTGACATCTTTGTAAGTCAGGCTGAAATAGCAAGGAATGACAAGCATTGACGCAGCTGGCAGGAGCGAGCGGCTGTCGGACCTGCCATGTCCCCGAACTTTCTCGACTTGGCTCATTGTCTCGCACTTGCCGTTTGCAATGCTCAGGCGGTTTGTTTATCAGTACCTCGTCCGCGAGCGCGTGGGAGCACGACGATAAGGACACGGAGGTGGCGATCTTACATGTATGCAGCCCGGCTCGGGATGGCAGGCAGGCTCGACAAGGGTATGTGCCATAGGACTCCAGCACTGAACATACTGAAAGCAGCGCTGATTCATCGCGAAGCTTGTCCCACCATCTGAGGGTGCCTTGGTCTGGTTGTCGCAGAATGCTGTCCTCATTGACAAGATGTACAGGTCACGTCGCCGCTGCGATGGAGTGATTTGTGGAAGCAAGTGGCGCACGTAGGGTTCATGGCTGCAGGAGCTGATCTGCACCTCGTGGTCGAAAAGCACCAGAGTGCGCCATGCTGATGAACCGGACATGATCGGCGCTTGAGAAGAACACCTCGGCGCTGAATGGTGGTCTTCCATTAATTCCAATGCTTACCGAGAACAAGATACAGGGCATCCAGACCTCAAGAGCTGAGCCACAGCGATCTCATATTGCTGTAATGGAGACCACATGATGGAACAGCGACAGTCTTGAGCTACGAAGACGTCGCGTGCTTTGGGCTGCTGGTCGTGCGAGATGGCTGGCACACAGGGCCACACCTTCCAACCAAATTGTACAAGTCCACTTACAGCCGTGGCATATGTCTATGGCCCAAACATCCGTGGCACACTCGACATATTCTGGTCCTCATTTGCCACCATAATCGCCTGCACATACACGATTCTCCATCTCAATGTGCCGGAGCAAGTCGACGATCGTTCGAGCAACAACAAGCGCTTTGACAAGCACTGGGTCAGATCTATTCGCACGCATGTGCTTTGGGCAGTACTTACATTTCTGATGCCGGAAGTCATACTGGCAAAAGCCATCGTGGACTGGAGAAGTGCACACACGCATCTGAGAGCCCTCCATAAGCTGGATCCAACAACGGAGCGGACATGGACGCTGGCGCACTTATTTTATGCGAACATGGGCGGATACGTGCTGGAGTATGGTCATACGGCGCCGGCGGTCGCTTCGACAGACTCAGTCTTTTTGCGCAACATGCGAGATCCAGCGCCGAACCAAATCGATGACTTCCACGACATGGACGTCGAGCGCATGCCTTCATACCCCGATGAGGTCTGCCATCCTTCGTTTCGCATTCACCATCTCACTGCACTCACTCTGCTATACCTCATGACGTCCGGGCACATCAGCACACGTCAGCCACTCTCCCGACGCGCTCTCGCCGACAGATCCAAGATCGACCTCCTTGCCAAAATTCTTGCCATCCTCCAGATCGGGTCCTTCGCCGTCGGCATAGTAGCGAGGGTGATCCAAGGGCTTTTAATGACACAGATGGAGCTTGGTGTCGCTGGACTTGTAGTCTGTGCGCTCATGACCTATACCTTCTCCTTTGAAAAGCCCAAAGCTGTCGACACAATAGCTACGGTCGCGAGCTACCGATTCAGTATACCCCATGACATCCGGGAAGCTGGACGCGTAAAGTCGATGGCAGACTACTTCAACAGACGTATATTCGGCGTTCTGCGGGGCAGCGGTGGCTCGGCAGCGGCGTGTTATCGGCTCTCAGCGGTCATCGAATCAGGAATGATCACTTGCCCGCGATCTCGCCAGGTAGCACGTCCCGCGCAACCATGAGCATAGCGGTGCTACTCATGGCTGCCGCGAGCTCGATCCTAGGAGCTGTGTAGCTCGCAGGCTAGAATCTGGCGTTCCTATCGCCCCAGACAGATAGATATGGTGATCTTCGGCTCTCGTCTCTATGCTTATATTTCTACTCATAGTGTCTTCTTACTTCCTACTAGCGTAATGCTTCTTAAAAAGGCGGATTCCGCTTACGATAGTATCTATAGTAATGACGATGTTGACTTATGTCCTTAAGAGGCTGACGCTACTTAGTGAGATAGTGAGGTGTCTATTCTCTCTACCTCCTAAAGCTTTCGTAGATATATAGAACTTTACTTTACTATAGATTAGCTAAAGGAGTATTACTTTTAGTATTTTAGAGTCTTATTAATTATAGATTTATAAGACTAAGATATAGTATAAGTTTATTAATAATTAGTACTCTATTAGATACCTCAAACCTTTCCTTTCTACTAGAAATGTCCTTATAGAGTACTACTAAACATAAGGACACTATTATCTATATCTAAGCCTAGAAACTAGAAGTCTACTACTATTAGTATATAAGTAGTAGTTATATAGTAGCTACACATTAGCTATACGCCTTAATAAATACAATGTATATAGCTAGTAATAAGAGGAAATAGCTAAATGCGCTTATAAATACGCTTACTACTACTATTAAAGTAGTTAGAATATAAAGGTTATAGTAGACTTTAGATCTTTTAATAAGTATTAGGAGTCGTTAACCTACTTACTACTATAAGGAATTAATTATATATAGAGCTTAAGTTAAGCATTCGCTATTAAAGGCTACTCTCATCTTATAGTAGTATACTTAGGTTATCGAATTAGAAATAATTACTTATCTATAATTTTACTAGATAGTATATCCTATATAACTATAAGTATAGTAGTACTACTTATAGCTACTATAAGCTTAATCCTAAGAGCTATATAGCTTATAGGCTAGAACCTAATATTCCTATTACTTATAGATAGATAGATATAGTAATCTTTAGCTCTTATCTCTATACTAATCCTTTCTATTATAGTGTCTTCTTACTTCCTACTAGTATAATGCTTCTTAAAGAGATAGATCCTACTTATAATAGTATTTATAATAATAATAATATTGATTTATGTTCTTAAAAGGCTAATGCTACTTAGTAAGATAGTAAGATGTCTGTTTTCTTTACTGAGTCCTAAGGCTTTTATAGATATATAGAACTTTTTTTTACTATAGATTAGCTAAAGGAGTATTACTTCTAGTATTTTAGAGTCTTATTAATTATAGATTTATAAGACTAGGATATAATATAAGTTTATTAATGATTAGTGCCCTTTTAGATGCTTTGAACCTTTCCTTTCTATTAGAGATGTCCTTACAGGGCACTACTGAACGCAAGGACACCGTTGTCTGCGTCCGAGCCCAGAAACTAGAAGTCTGCTACCGCTAGCGTGCGAGCAGCGGTCGTGTAGCAGCTGCAAGTCGGCTATACGCCCTGAAAAATGCGATGTATATGGCTGGCGACTAGGGGAAACAGCTAAATGCGCTTATGGATGCGCTTGCTACCGCCATCAAAGCAGTCAGAATATGAAGGTCGCAGCAGAGTTCACAACTTTCGACGAGTATTAGGAGTCGTTGACCCACTTGCCATTGTGAAGGATCAATTGTATATAGAGTTGAGCACTCGCCATTGAAGGCCACCCTCATCTCACGGCGGCGCGCTCGGGGCCAAGGGGCGCTCAATCTGTCAGAATATATCATTCTCTATCGTCATCGCTTGTATTTGGCCAAACAAATAAGCTTCCTACGTCTCCTCCATCCTCCCGATCCCCGCCTCCTCCTCCTTCCCACCTCTATCCCTCACATCCACCCACCAACCCCTCTTCCTCCGCGCCCCTCTCCTCCCCATCTCACACGCCCACTCCTCCCACCCCCGACACCTCTCCACCCACCCCTTACTACACATCCGGAACCCTCCCTTCAGGCCCGAGCGTAGCTAATCCACCACATCCGCAATCTCAATATTCGGCACAAGATACGGCTGTACATCATTCCTATGCCGCGTCCGCTGCTCATACGCATACGCGAAACCAATAAGATCCGCCTCGCTCCACTTGGCGCCCATGAACGAGAGACCGAAGGGCACTCTCGGGCCTGTGGAGACGAGGTTCCCGAACCCATTGAGCGTTACGGTCCAGTTGGCTGGATAGAAACCCATGGGTACTGTGACGACGGGACTCCCAACTAATGCCGGGATGGAGGGGCTGAGTTGCGTCGGCAGCAGCACGGCACTGGTGTTCGTCCGGCTCAAGGCGCCTAGGATCCCGCCTTCGCCGCCGTAGAAGAGGTTAGCTTGGTATGCGGGCCAGAAACGGGGATCGGTGTTGTTCCAGCTTTGGTTGAAGAGCGCAGTATCCCAGATCTCGGTATCGCGTTGCGGCCACATTTCCGCCGTGAAGTTATGCGTGAATGCTCGTTCGTCGGCGAGGTTTGAGAGGCTATGCGGGTTGTGGGTGAGTTCGCGGAAGTATGTGGCGAGGTTGACGAGGAAGTCGGCGTTGAGGACTAGAGTCTCGTTGCCGTCGGACTGCCAGGCTTCGAAGGCTGTGAAGTTGGCGTCTACGATTGTGGCGCCTGCGGCTTCGATTTGCGCGACTGCGTCGTTGAAGGCGGCGATGACGGGCGGGTCGGTGTAGTCGGCCCAGATTTCGAGCACGTTGCGCGCGACGCCGATGCGTTTGCCGCGCAGGGCGTTGTAGTCGCAGGCCGCGACGTAGTTCGGGGGCGTGCTGCTGTTGGCCCAGGGGATCGCAGCGCTGTAATTGTCGTGTTTGTCTGGCCCCGCGATGGCTTGGAGGAGGTACGCGGCGTCCTTGACGGAGCGCGTCATCGGGCCGATAGTATCCTGGTGCTCGCTGATGGGGATTACGAGGTAGCGGGAGGTCAGGCCGACGGTGGGTTTGATGCCGACGAGGTTGTTGACGTCGGAGGGGGAGAGGATGGAGCCGGAGGTTTCGGTGCCCAGGGCGGCGAGGGCGAGGCCCAGGGCGCTGCTGACGCCGGAGCCGGAGGAGCTGCCGCTCGGGTCTTGGGAGGGGTAGTAGGCGCCGTAGGTTTGGCCGCCGTAGGCGGACCAGCCGTTGGAGGTGTTGGAGGAGCGGTAATTGGCCCATTGACTGAGGTTTGTTTTGCCCAGGATGATGGCGCCGGCTTTGCGTAGGTTCGACGCGATGGTGCTGTCGCGGGGGACTTTGCTGCCGACGAGGGACCAGGAGCCGGCGGTGTTGTTCATTTTGTCGGCGGTGGCGATGTTGTTCTTGATTAGGATGGGGATTCCGTCGAGGGGACCGAGTAGTGTGCCGTTGGCTCGTCGGGCGTCTGATTGTGCTGCCAGAGTTAATGCGTCGGGGTTCAGCTCGGTGACCATGTGGAGAGTGCTGTTCATTTCCATTATCCTGGCTTCGTAGGCCTTGACGAGGTCGACACTGTTGAATAGACCGCTTTCCAGGCCATTGTTGAGGTCTTCTAGGTCAACTTCGATAAGTGTGGGGAACTGCTTGCCATCGAGCAGTGTGCTGGTGTATGGTGGTACAGTAAGGCTGGAAGCCAGCGATGCTGCTCCCAGCAGTATAGTCACGATTGAGCAATGCATCTCGAGCCTGAGTCCAGCCTAGTATGCGTCTTGGGTGGGGCGCAGGTACGAGATGTTACTGATGGACCGAAGAACACTCCAGCGACTTACCATTGTACAGAGTGTAGCATCTCTTATACATACAGTGGCAGCCATGTGGCGGCTCTGGATGATAAGGCAGACTTACATTGTCACCCTCCTATTGTAGCATAGCGAGCCGTGGCACTGATCTGACCTGCGTCCCCGACTTTCGGAAGTGTCAAGATTTACGGTACTCCCCAGGCAGGCAGACCTTGCACGACTGACCGCTTTGGTGGGGCAGAGTCCAATGGCAGCAGTGAGGACAACGCTCATGTGCACGCCGAGATCGCTGATCATGTTGATGATGCTGTGGATGGAAGGAGGTTGATGATAATAGAGATGGCGCCATGCCGGAAGAGGCAGCTGTGCGATCGGGAGTGACATGCGGCTCAAGGAGGGAAGTTCCACGGAGGCTTTTTTGCCTTGAGGTACCTTGTGTTGTGATTCAAGCAAACCTTTCAGAATGTCACCGGTAGCGCTCAGACACGGCATAAGGCTGCACATTGTCGAGGGGCAACGCAGTTGTGCTACGTAGCAAGAAGAAGTTTGGTAGGGAGAGCACAAAGTCACACTCAAGCACGTCTCTACACCTCAACTTTCTCTCAATCACTTCCACTATAGATTTGTGCTACATCGACGACTGCAGGACTGAACGACAGCTGCAGTGTCACAAGCAATGGCGAGCAAGGACTCCCCAGCATCTCCCACCACCAAGCCATCACCCACGACTAACACCAAGCCAAACCGCCTGCCTGCCCCGACGCTCTTCGTCGCTCCTCCCTCACGAAATGCCTCGCAGCTTTCCGTCTCGCGCCAAGCGAACGACCCAAGCTTCGGCAAACCCCACCGCGATCCACTGAGCAGGCAGAAGTCCGTCCTCAACAGGCAGCATGAACCCGACAGTGCACTGGCCGAGCAGAAAGACAGCAACACCACCCCCACCATCAAGAAGTCCAGCGAAAAGGACATCGACGCCAAATGGCGCGAGATGCAGTCGACCCTGAACGAAGTCGAGCTCACCGCCCAAAGCTCCACCCACGTCTTCGGCGAGTCCCACGCCGCCGCCCTCGACGACCTCCGCAAAGCCCAAGTCGAGCTAGCACGGGCATGGGGCAAAGGCAATGAAGAGAACGCGCAATCCGCCGCCGAAAATGCGACCCACCAACAACCCGAAGTCAACCGCTTCCAAGGCGCCGACGACCTCGCCGCCGACCGGAGGGAAAAGCAGCGGAAGCGGCGCCCCGCCAACAGCGGTGGGAGAGCAAGAGGCGATACCACGACGTCCGCTTCTACAAACTTGAGTGATGAGAGTACAGCTACCACGGGCACGAGCACGAGTGGTGCGGGCAGGAGTGTTGGAGGGCAATTGGAAGATGAGACGGCGGCGGACATACGGCTGGCGAGTGAGAGGCGGGCGGCGAATGAGGCGTATTTTCGGAAAGTGGACGAGGGGGTTCGGGAGGTGGTGAGGAAGTTGGAGGTGGTGGCCGAGGCGATGAGGGGGGTCGAGGGAGAGAGTCGGAGTTTGTGGAGTGAGAGCTCCGGGACGACGACGACGGGGAATACGGAGACGGGGAGGGGGGAAGGTGGGAGCTGAGGGGTGAAAAGATGATGAGAGTGATTGCTAGGTGTGATTCCAATCCCAGCGAGCAGCAGCATCATCGATAGGACTGTGATCTCGAGCTGAGGGCTTCGCGGATCGAGGGCTGGACGAGGTGTCAAATGTCACAGATTTTCGCGCAGAAGCCGTGAGTGTCGTGTTTGCAACCAAGGCGACGACTTTGTCGTGTAAGACTGCGCGCCTCCCTCGCCCCTCGCCCAGCGACGGCATGACGAGTCCCCCTCGGCGGAAGCATCAAGTCAGAAGGAATTTCCACACGCTGTAGTATCCCTCGAGCTTATTTATCGCCAAAAGCCCGGGATTCCGACAAACGAACGAAAGGTTTCTCTCATCATCGGGGTATGTGTATTACAGTGCTATACCTCCAAGGCATAAGCGAGGACTAGGTCTATCTTTCACGCGCAGAAGGTTCGCTTGGAGAACGCCATGGGAGCTAAATTAGAGGCGAAGGCGAATTGTAGTCAGGACGTGATCTAGTCCTCGCGAGGGAGGCTCGGGAACGCCACATCCCTGTGGCGTTTCTTGAGAGCAGAGGTAGACGCCACTTGTCACGTAGCGACACTGTTCAGACAGTCAGTGTGGCTGCGGAACAAGCTCCGAGCACTTGGCTGCAGTACCAGCTCGGATAGGCGTGGGCAGGGGTCAGGGCTTCATGGTGGGTGATTGCGAGAATAGAGGGACATGGGGAGGAAAGATGCATCATTCACACGGCGAATTTGGTATTATTCGTTCCTACTGAATCGTATATGTCCCATATGCAATTCACCGGACGTGCTGCCAAGTGTCTTGAAGCAGCAAGGAGATTCAAGCTTGGCATCGATGGCCTCTTTGGCAAGACGCGTACGAGCTTTAGTTCTCTCGACGTATGCGGTTGCGCGCCTGGCGCCACAAAGCCATTGGGCTTCAGGTGCACCGGCAGGCGCCGTCGTGGCGTTCCACCCGTACGCTGCGACGGCGGTGTCGCCATCTTCTGTGGTTTCGGCATTGACGCTTCGGATGCATTGCCTCTCGTTGTTTCTGGGGATGAACAAGATGGGAGTGGCGGGTGGACGTGCATTGAGGCATCGGGCACAGTGGCGTCGAATTCCTGATGGACGATCTTGGCAGAGCAGGGGTGCTGGGGTGGGCAGAAGAGCAGTGTGGGTGGGCCCAGCGCGTTTGGAATCCGAGATGCGGCTGTCCTGCCTTTTCAAACCACTCTCTGGTCGTCACTCGTTGTGGAGGGACCGCCTGTTCGTCAAGTGCCACTTGTCTGAAGCACTTCGAGCGACTGAATGACGGAATCCATCCTCTTTTCAATGCTGGGAGATCGGTCGTCCTTCGCGCCTGCAGTGGCACTAATCGCCACGCTCCTCTCGCTCGATGGGGTCGATTCTGCATCATCCTCGAGGAATGCTGCGCCAGCACTACACCGGTCGGTCAGTT
Organism: Teratosphaeria gauchensis; assembly: GCA_007113925.1. Taxonomy (NCBI): domain Eukaryota; kingdom Fungi; phylum Ascomycota; class Dothideomycetes; order Mycosphaerellales; family Teratosphaeriaceae; genus Teratosphaeria; species Teratosphaeria gauchensis. Next base: position 883,964 of record VCMR01000013.1, on the reverse strand, counting down.
CTTGTAACCGTCTATTCATTGCTTGAACGACTTACGGAAGCAGCTCATCCCACCCAGTCCAGTCGTGAATAGTAATCCCACCAAACGCAGGATACTTCTCCATCATTCGCTCGATACTTTCGATATCCTTCAGCACATCTGCCTTGGTACTCTTCACCGGCGTGTCCGCATAGGACACATTAGCACTCGGTCCCTTCCGCGTTTCGATGCTTGCAAAGACCTGTGGCATCAGCTGCCCTTCCCGCTCCTGATCTGAAGCATACCGCACCGGATGCATCATCTTCTTGATGGCAATTGCCGGCTGCGTGTTGTGGCTCAGAACAATATAGTCATCTATGAGCGGCATGATGAGATCCATGATGCACGTCCTCGTCTTGGTCGCCCGCTCGCCGACTGTCACCCACGGGACTGTGATCTCCTCTCCCTTGTAGTTGTGCCACCACCATGGCATCGCGGCACCAAACGGCATGTCGAAGCTTCTGGTCAATGCACTTCCCTTGGTCAGCGCATTGAGCCATTTGTGCAGCCATATATCCCGCTTGTTGACCTGTTCCATTGTGAGTTTGGAGCTTGGGACGCCATTGTAGAACCATCGATCGTCCTGCTCGAGGCAACAGGAGTCTTCAGGCTGGATGTTGCACACGAAGCCGTAGAAGCTGGCTTCCGGTCCGACGCTCTCGTTGAAGACATTTAGCGCTTGTATGCCCTTGGCGAATTCTTCTTCCCGCCCGCCAATGTCGACGTACTTGTGGTCGCCATCGACGGCCCAGACACGAATGCCGGAGAGATTGAGGATTGCATTGAAGTCGGCTAGGCCTGCACCTTTCTTGACATACCAGCAAGGTTGGACATCAATGTAGACGTCCGTGATTCCAATGGCATCGGCTGTGTCTATCAAGTGCTCAACCTGCTTGGGGTCCCACAGAATCTCCTCAGTATTAGTTATCCAGAAAGCGCGTTGCAGAGGTCCTCGCTGCCGATCTCGGTCAGGTTGCGCGCCATTGAATTGTGATTCTTTCCCATTTAATTCGTCATGCTTTCGCACCCGCTCCGTAATATCGTCTGCTGCCATTAAGCGCAAGTGTCGCGCAAGTGTGGGATAAAGTTCAGCTAAAGCAGAGCGTTTATGCCCATGATAGCAGGAGCGTTAAAGGTAGCGGCCGGCTCAGACCTTTTTCTAAGCTTCTGCTCTCCACCCTTGCACATTTCACGTCGTTCCGGAGGCACCGGATAGACCCAGGATGGCGTTGCCTAACAGCTGTAACAATACAAGTAGCGGCGGAGACCTCCCCGGACCATCACTGAGCTCGAAGCAGGCCATGGACAGTGAACGCGAATGCTTGTGTGCTTGGCTGGCCCTGGCTTGGGGCCCGATTGGTGCTGCCGCAGATTATGGCAAGGGTCGGGCAACATCCTGGTAGCAAATGCCTGCGGCCGTTTGATCTGAGCAGTGGAGCTGGTGGAGTGCAGCGGCAGGAACGTGAGCTTCCGTCGCGTCGAGTTGCAGCGTGCAGCAGGGTCCGGCGCTATGACGATGTCTGTAAATGTCTAGGGTCTTTAATAGATATGCACTACGACTGTTTGGTCCCACCTACAACAAGGGCATAAAAAATCCATCATGGGCTCCTCAGCATCGAAAGCATCACGAGCGGTCGGCCCAGCAGCGCGCAGATATCCGACAGCGCCACCGAATGCCCGACCGCCGCCCACGACCAATGCTCCCGCGCAACCACCACCGGCTCAGAATTACCAGCCCGGGCCAACTGTACGACCCCAGGCACGCGCCAGCGGCACAAGGGATGAAGCCATAAACCTCGACGCCTCCGACCCAGACTTCGCCGCGTCCCTTCGCTCTCTCGGCCCCGTCCAGCCTAACCCAACCCTCTCACCCAGCTCCACTTTCAACGCGCCCTCCGGCTCACGACCCAGCGCACCCGACCCACGCAAGAACCCGGCGATAGCGGTGCTGGATGCGCGCTCGAGATTGCAGAATGAAGCTGAGGTGGAGTTTCAGCAGGCGGGGAGGAGAGGGCATGAGGGCAGGCAGTATATTGACATTTTCATGATTCGGGATGCGTTGATCAAGAGGGATAGGGATGGCTTGGGCGCGGCGCAGATAGAGAGGAGTATGGGCTTGAAGAAGGGTGTGATGGAGAGGTTGGGTCCGAAGGGGATGGTGGAAGTTGCGACGGAGCAGGGGAGGGCGGATAAGGAGATTCATATGGTCTGACGTGCTGCCGTAGGCAGTAAACTGGCGCCAATGTCTTTGCGCGTGCTCAAGCGTTTGAGTGGAGCTGCAGTCGCTCTGGCGGGCTTCAGGTATCATGTCTGAAAGTGCTTGGCACTAAACGCCACGCCACAGAAGCAGGGCATGCAATGTTGCTGCGCCATGATATCCTAGCATGGACCGGACTGAAAGGTGGACTGCTGATTTCCAGCTGTGAACAATCCAGTTTCTGCACTGGCAGAGACAACTAGCTGCGTAGGCCAAGAAGGATCACAATTAAGCCTGCGGGATGTGCCGTTTAGACAGCAGGCGAGCAAAGGTGCTACAACGAAGGATCATAGCCCCTCTGCAGCAGGAGTAGACGTGCTAGGTCTACGAATCTATTTATATATACATGCAAAGTCACAGCAAGACTGATGCCGCACTAAGCAAGCGCTATCTGTCGTGTACCTTAACATTTCACCATCAACTTCCCACCACTCCTCCATATCCTCAACCCAAGCAGCACGCAACCAGCCGCAATACCTGTGACGCCTCCGTATATCCACGTGCCGGTCCAGTCAAGCTGGCTCGGGTCCGTTCCCCTCCTGTCGAGGATGCCACCACCACCAGGTCCTCCGCACAGGACACCAGCACCCAGCATTGCAAAGCCCATACCAATACGGGTGCCGATTTTGGTCTTGTCCTTCGTGAAGGCGACGAAGAGCACCGGCGGAAGGGCAATGAAGATCCCGGAGAAGAATCCGAAGAAGAGGGTTATGATGACTATGCCGGCGACACCTGTGACTGCGAGGTTGCAGAGCAGAATCACGCCAACGAGGAAAGCGCCTGGTGTTTGTTAGCTTTCGAGACTTGAGTGTCGAGATATGAATCTCACTTACCAGGCACAATGACGTTCAGCGGCCCGATCTTGTCTGCTAGGTAATTTGGTACTGTCCGCCCAAAGACAGACCCTGCGTTCAGAATTGGGATTAAGTAGAACGACAAGCTGGCGTCCGTGATGCCGGTAGCCTCGCCGAAGTACGAAAAGTAGAAGATGCCTACGTAGAGAGCAATGAAGCCGATCGCGCACGCGCCCACAAGGATCATGTAGGGCAGGTCGGTGAATGCGGTCATGTCGAATAGCGCTCGTGCCCTTGAAGGCTTGACGCGCATCTGCATGCAGACCAGTGGCACGATCAAGGTCGCGAGAGCGGTGAACCCGAGGATGCGAACAGCCCAGCCAAAGCCGACCTCTGCTATGAGCTTGTAGAACATGATCGGGTATATGATACCGCCCATTGAGCTGCCAGATGCTGCGAGACCGACGGCGAGACCGAGTTTAGTGGACCAGTAGGTCGGGAGACTAGAGCGCAGTATAGTCAGCAACTAGATCCTAGGCTATCCCAGATACTGTGCTCACATTGCCACTGCAGGTACAAATAGCGCACCTGCCCCAATCCCAATAACGAAGCCCTGAGCGAGAATGCATTCCCACAGCGTATGACACAGACTCAGCATCATATGGCCAAACACCACCATGAAGGTACCAAACACCAGCAACCATCTGAAGTGCCCTCTGTCATAGATCGGACCCACTATGGCGCCGACTATGAGCACCATGAGTGCTTGCACGGTGCCGATCCATGAGATGTCTGAGGAGTTCGCGACGAAAAGGTCGCCACCTTCGTAGTAGGTTTGGTAGACGCCGAAAGTGTTCAGCAGACCCCAGGTGTTGAAGAATAAGAACCAGGATCCTAGCACTTGAAGCCATGCTTTGGTGCCTCCATTTGGAGGAGGTCCGCCAGGTGGTCCACCTTGTTGTGGTGGTGGTGGAGCGTTCAATTGCTTTTCGTTGCCATCGGGTTCGGCTTCAGCTTTCGCCGCTGTCTCTACCGGTTCGTCTGCTTCTGCCTGTTCGAACGATGCGTCTGAGCCTGTCCCGCTCTCCAGCTTATCTTGGTCGGCGCCATAGTGACGGTTGTGCTGATGTTGCGATGGCTCTGTAATTGCTGCCATCGTATCTGCTTTACGGGTGGTAGCTTGCTTGCCAAGGCGCCGTTCCCAGGTAACCGGGACGAGGGATGCTTGTCTGTGCCCACAACAACAACCACGAGCTTCCTGGCACAGAACCAGAAGTGCGGACGACACTATTGTTCTTGTACCCAGATGCTAGAGATGATGAGTCGCACGACAGGAGAGAAGTACCAAGTCAGGCGTTTTGAAGACGGAACTATGACCACTCGAGATAGGATCATCGTTCCTCGCGAACGGTAGATGCACATCAAGCCGAAAACTTCGGACCTTCGGTCTTTAGCGGAATGCGCCTTATAGTTGCGCGCACAGCCATTGCTCTCCTTTGGCGGATATTCGCGATTCTGGAAGATTGTGTGGCGGCCTATAGCAATCTGGGTCTCACCATAGCATTGCATCTGCGTAAGACATATGATTGTAAGACGGCCAAAAGAGCTGCGCTTGGCCGTACGAGCACAACTGAGAGCGTATGAGACGCGCACGACAGATGCGTACGAGATACATATGTGTAACGTTGAAGTCGCACGAGTTCGCATGGCGCAAATGATTCAACCACCACGCGTAGCGGCCATCATTACGGAATAAGGGAGCCATGAAAATTGATCTGTCGTTCCCACAATATCTCACTACAGCTTAGCACTCCCACCTTTCAGCTTCGCCCATTCGGCCTCTCCAAAAGGCTCATACATGTCACTTCCAGCCTGCAACCAATACAGCTCGTCCTTGCCGACATTACTCGGGTTCACGCCCTGATTGCGCAGCGCCACCTTCTGGTGCTTGAACGTCCCAGTCGTCTCAAGATCCTCTCTGATCAGTCGCAGGAACAACGGCACCGCATATCTCGGCAGCCGCTTCTTCGCATGGCTAGCAAGCTCTCGTCTGACATTCTCATTCAGCGCTTGCCCTTCAGACATTCCAATCGCTGCGCAGCCTGCGCGCCCATCGTGGTTCGGAAGCTCGACACCATATACGTTGGCCTCGCGGATCATCGAGTGGGTGCCGAGCGCTTCTGATACTTCGGCAGTGGAAACGTTCTCAGACTTCCACCTGAACGTGTCGCCAATGCGGTCCACGAAATACCATCGGCCATCCTTGTCTAGCTTCTGAAGATCACCAGTCCGGTAGTACGCGTCGCCTTTCACGAACAAATCTCGAACGATTTTGCTGCTTGATGCCTTCTCGTTACCGTGGTAGCCAGAGAACTTTTCCTGGATGTTCTCGGCGTCCAGTAGGTTCACGAGCTCCCCGATCTCGTCTCTTGCACACTTTACACCAAAATTGGTCTTCGGGTCTCGGTATGGAAGCTCCGTCTCGTGATCGTGCTTAACCAGAACGGACTGCTTCCCGAAAAGAGCGCGGTTAACCACGCCAGCTCGCCCAATAGCGCCGCGGTAGAAGCCAGACTTCTCTACCACCATTGATGCTCCTGGACCTTCGGTTGCACCGTAGAACTCGATGAGCGTGGGAATGTTGAAACGATCCTTGAAGCGTTGCCAAACATCTGGACGCATGCCGTTGCCGAAGGCTAGCCTCAACGTATGCTTCTTGTCAAAGGCTCCTGGTGGTGCCGAAACCATGTATCGGCACATTTCACCAATGTACTGCAGCGCTGTGGCCCTGGTCTCTGACACTTGCTTCATAACAGTCCGCGGCGAGAATTTGGGGCAGAGAACAAAAGCGCATCCAGGTCCTAGTGCTTGCATGACTCCCAGCACAGAGCCGGAAGAATGGTAAAGCGGTAGAGCTGAGAAATAGCGATCATCTTTGGTCAATTGTAATATCTTTGGGAAGAACATTTGTCCAGATAGGGGCTTGTTCCAGCCGACATTCGCCGCTTTCGGTAGACCTGTCGTGCCAGAGGTGTAGATGAGCAGTGCAGCGTCATGGATCTTTTGGCCCGATCGTACAGAGTCGTTTGCTCTGAATGGTGTACCTGCCATTATCGCGGAATGGGTTGATGCGTCTAGTACTGTTGTCTCGATCGCGCGACCTCGACCATCTGCACTGAGCTCTGGCTTGGTCTCGTCGGTCAACACTTCCTCGGCAATGTTCTCGTCCACTAGCAGCAGCCGAGCATCTGATATCCGGACACAGTGCACAAATGCCTTGTCCCTCAGGTTGCTATTGATGAATGCTGGCTTCGCGCCAAGCGACCACAATGCAAACCACGTCCAGACGAATGGTGGTCTGTTCGTGAAGTCCATTGCCACAATCTCCTCTTTCTGCACGCCGTGCACATCCTTCAACCACCGCGCATACTTCAGGATCGTTTCGTACGCCTCGGCGTATGTCCACTCAGTCTGCGCATCGGGTCTCGAATCATCTTTTGGCACGACAAGGAAGGTCCGTCCTGCCGTCTTTGTATCCAAAGCCCACTCCTCAAACTTGTAAAAGCAGTTGACGCGATCCTTCTTCTCGAGCTGGCCCATCTTGATTTGATGCCATATGGCTTGGGTGATGCCCCACATGTCCTGGTACACGCCATACTTGCCGTTGATATATGCGCCAGCTGCTGCCAGAGCTGGCAGTGCAACTGATCGTGGTATTTCTATAGTCGTCAGCTGTCAGCTGTGCTCAGGCTATAGCTTCCTCTGCGTTCATGTACTTGCCTCCTAACGCTTGAAGAGCCGCCGCCATGTTGTCTGTCGGATAAGCCTACCGCGAATTATTCTGGACCTTTTAAGATTAAGTGTAGCACACCTTCTTATGGCTGCTATGCGATTACAGTGAACAGTGATAGTAGAGCTACCCGAGAGACTGAGCAGCTGAGGAGCTTCAATCATTCGCCTCGGCCTCCTTACTCGCGTGGCAGGTCAATTGGCCCATCACTGCGGTACGAACGATGCCTCGGCCTAGAGACTTAGCGAACAGGGTTTTGTAGATCCCGGCGGCTTGACACGGTCTGTGACATGTGGCACAACTGAACCTTGAGAGGTAGCTCACCCAGGCGAGCGATGCCAACAGCCAGAGCTTGAAGATCTTGACCTCGCACGATTCTTGTGTCCGATTGAGGAATCGCAGGTTGGGATGGCTGGCTTGCAAGGCCGATTTCGTGTATTTTCCTCTCCTTCCTAGACCTGCACCCCGGAATTTGCGCATGCGGCACCGTTGGACTTCTCGGCACGAGACGGCAATATGGCCTATACACAAGGCGCATGACATCCGATGGCGTCCTTTATGATATAAACATGCCGCTTCCACATCATGACCGTCAATCTGGGCGTCAGAAGCTTAGAACTGCAGATACACAGCGTATCGCTGGAGTGCCAAATGCTACTCGCATGGTCTGGCCGACAACTACATCTGATTCGGGCAAGTTCCCAGGGAGGACGGCCGTGCTATCTGCATGATGGCCTATCTATCATCCATATATGCCCGCCGTCGGGGTTGAGCTCTGTAGAGCTACAGCATATCGGTCGGCGAGAAGACGTGTGCTATAGGTAGGCAAGGCGTTTTCACATCGCCGTTCTGCTCCTGTCATCCGCTTCTCGATTGCTCTCTTTTCGACAACGAATCAAAAGCCCGCGACTACTGATCGAGCGCAGCAGGCTACACAAGATAACGCTAGATCCGTAAACTAGCTTGGAAGATGCCAACACTGTCGAGCCAGGGCCTCTCATGGCAGGAGATCTCAGCAAAGATGATCAAGCACCGCGATGAGTCCATTGCCAAAGTCCAGCCAAGTGTGCCTGATGTTCCTGAAACACTTCCATCCAACATTACTGGATTACCAAAGGAGTTACTTTCGAAGGAGGTGATTGCAATCACCGAATCCGCACCAGAAGACCTCTTGGCAAGGTTGAGCACGGGCAAGATCTCAAGCGTGGCAGTCACCAATGCTTTTCTTCAGCGTGCGGGTCTTGCAAATAAGCTTACCAACTGCGTTACCGACCTACTACCTGATCGGGCATTGGCGAGGGCAAGATATTGTGACGAGTATTTCGCCAAGCACCAGAAACCAATCGGACCACTGTAAGCAAAGCGATGGGCAGACCCCTCTCAGTGATTCCATCAGCAATCACCAGGTCGACGCTTGAGGCAGTTGACTACTGGAAGGGTGTCTGACTGTCGTCAGCCGCCCAAACAGCCGTCGAAGCATCAGCCACCAGTCAACCGGTAGCTCAACAATTTGACTGACGGAATCACTGAGGTCTCTTCCTATGGTATGAGACAATGACTGACCCGCTGTCCTTAGGCATGGCCTTCCTATCAGTGTCAAGGAGCACCTGGGAATGAAGGGTCTGGATAACAATGCTGGATTTGTTGGTTGGGTTGGAAACGTGGCTGACGATGACGCCTTGATCCTCAAGTTGCTGTGGAAAGCTGGTGCAGTGTTTCATGCGCGGACTACCGAGCCACAGACACTGATGCATTTGGAGACATCAAACAACATATATGGCGTGACTGTCAATCCCTACAACAGGAGTCTCACCTCAGGTGGCAGCAGCGGTGGCGAAGGCGCCTTGCTTGGAATCAAGGGTAGCTGTCTGGGCATCGGAACCGATATAGGGGGCTCGATCAGGTCACCTGCAGCCAACAACGGCCTCTTTGGGTTCAGACCAACAACCCACCGTCTGCCCATGGGAGGCATGGCAGCCACAATGAAGGGAGCAGAGCATATTGTTGCCGTGGTCGGGCCTCTTAGCACTTCCCTGGACGGGGTCAAGGTCTTCACCAAAGCAATCATTGACCAGCAGCCGTGGCTATATGAGCCGCTTCTCACTCCCATACCGTGGCGGTACCCCACGTCAAAGCAGACCACACTTCTTCGCCAAGGCACAGATGGAAGACGCAAGCTTCGCGTAGGCATCCTCGCGGACGATGGAGTCGTGCATCCTCACCCACCTATCCTCCGTGGCATCAAGACGCTCGTGAACAGCATCAAGGACCATCCAGATGTTGAGATCGTGGAGTTCCCACCCTACAAACATGAGGACGCCTGGCGTATCATCAGCTCACTGTACTTCGCAGACAATGGCGCCGATGAAATTGCAGCGATTGAGACCTCGGGCGAGCCATGGAGGCCACTGTCAGAATTCATCATCAAGGAGAACCCGAATAGGAAGCAATTGACGGTCGCGGACGTGTGGGCGCTCCAGGTCCAGCGTAACAACTACAAATCTGCTTACACGTGCCACTGGAACTCTGTCAACACTTCTATCTCTGGCCCGGAATCTGGAGCGCAGATGGAGGCCAATGCACCGGAGGAGATGGACAGAATGGTTGATGTGATCCTCACGCCCACTGGACCCGGTGTAGCGCCACAACTGAACACTGCGAGATACTGGGGCTACACTGCACAGTGGAATCTGCTGGATTACCCTTGCATCATCTTTCCGACAGGTTTGCATGTGAATGCCAAGGATGATCCGGTGGAGACTGGATATGTGCCCAGGAATGAGAAGGACAAGTACAATTATGATCTATGTAAGTGCCCAATCGTTGTCACCAAGCCGGCTATAAACAGTGTGCTGATTGAATTGATGATACAGACACACCAGAGGCATACGTGGATGCGCCTATCTCGTTGCAGCTTGTGGGAAGGAGATACCAGGATGAAAAGGTCATTGAGGCTTTAGAGTTCATCCTCGAGATTGCTGACCAGGCGCCTACTGCTAAGCTGTAGAGATATATGCCCATCTTTGAACATAAGAATACAAGTTCGAGGCTGTGGGAGACCGTAAGCTGTCGGAGTGCCAATACTTGCGCTCATCGATATAGCCCAAGCTTAGACAGCACAAAAGTGAATGACAGGACAGTTGGTCACCACTCCATACACCAGCTCAATCATGAACAATAACTCAAGATCAAGCGCAAATTGATGCATTTTAAACCTGATCGTCTCTGTAGCCGCATTCACCATATACAAATGACGCCCAGGAGAGCTCACCGAGCCATACTGCATTTCTCCTTGCATCTGATTCCATATACCTGACACCTTGAAATCGTCCATGAGGAGCATCTTCACCGCATTGGTCTTGATCGCTTTCGCTGTTAGGACGACACTCCACTTTTTCATCCAGACAATCAAGGCAGCTGCAATCACTGATTGCGGAACCTTCTTCGCCATGGTTATGTGGGACTAAGGAGTTTGTCAGTATCAGTGTGTGTATTTGCTCGAGCATTACTATATGCAGACTGGGAGTAATGGTACGGAGAGCAGGGCTATTGCTGTTAGCCGCTAGCTGTCCTCTCCAATCCTTTGATCAACCTGCTTATACAGTTCTTGACATGCGAGATATGGCATCTCCAGTACTGGCAAAAGCAGACAGCGGTGACGTTGCTAGTATAAGCAAACATGTTCGAAGGTTGATATGCATCTCGAAAGGTATTGTCTGAGTGCCGTGCAATGCACAGGTAATGTTCAGCGACTTGAAGTCGGCGGTGTACCGTAGGTAGCGACAAAGCTCTGGCCGTCCTTGATTGAGATCTCGAGCCATCATGATCTCTTGGCGATCGTGAAGCGCTTGTGTAGAAGTCCTACGAATGGCGCAACGATCTGCGAAACTCAGCTTGCGGCGATGGCTTTGGAAGAAAGCATTGTCGAAGTTGCAAAGCCTTATCATGGGCGGTAGGCAGGCCTCCCGCAAGTAGAGTAGCTAGATATCAATCATCTGAAATCTAAAGCCACCTCAGCATGCCTTGGCCTGCCGCGACCTGTCCTGGAGTATTGGTACGGCCATGACTAGCAGATCCTGTCTATGCTCTCGGATCCGCTTAAGAGAGGGTCAAGTATGCATCTCCCACGATCAAGGTCTGCATATGGTAACTTAGGTCTCACGGTCTCAATATCGAGGCAAGGTATTGGATAAGAGCCTACTCCATGCTCTGCATTTTCGATGCGGCACTCGGTCTTGACAATTTGTTGCAAGATGTGTCGAGAGGACCGAGTGTTGGGTGCTCAGTACTGGATGGATTCGACGTCTGATGCATAGCACCTCAGGATATATCCAAGCCGTCGCGATGTGAGCAGAGGAACGAGTGTTGTAGGCGTGACTCGAAGTGTTGATGTTCTGTACAACGGCTTATTTTCGGCGGCTTGATTTCATGGATTATGTAATAATAGCTGCGTCCCTGCCTTCAACAAACCATCCCCGGCGTCGCCGGGCATGTCCCCGATGGTCTAGTGGCTATGATTTCCGCTTGTCACTCGAATGAGTCTGCATGCGCGGGAGACCAGTGAGTTTCCCCCTTGATTAAATCAAGGTCTTGCATTTTACTAACAACTATTGGAGGGGTTCGATTCCCTGTCGAGGAGCAATCTGTTCATCTTTTTGCCGGTATCAGCCTCCATATGTCTTCTTCCTTTTGGATTGCTAGCCTGAGCTCTTTAGAACAGAAGTTGGCAGGGAAATGAGCTGGTCCTGCTTGTTGAGAGTCTTCCATAGCATTACAGTCTTCTCACCTGTATTTCAGCGCGTTTAGCTGATCTGCTACTAATGTAACATCTTGACATAATCGCACTCTGATAGCTATGCAAAACTTGGTCAAAATATGTTTTGCACGACCGAAATATTGAGCTATGAGAATATTTGAGACCAAATCTACTATGATGCAGCATTGTCGCCGAACGTTGGCTCAGATTTACACTTTCCAATGCAGTGCCACATCTCAAGGATTATTTTGACTGACAGCCCAAAGTCTAATGTCAGCCAAATGGATGACCATGACTTTGCCCGTCCTCTTCGTCAGGGCGGGCGAGCGCGACAGCACATGCTTAATGAGACGCCAACAATCCACCGCCCTAGTCAGCGATGAGCGAGGTTGCAAAGGGTCTGCAGTCATACTTTGTTGATAGAAACATGATGTCCTGTGAGCGATGATGAGAGATAATGTAGAGGCTCAAAGCTTTGATTGATGACTATCTGAAGAAGTCTGATAACTATGCTGAAGCCGAGCCTGAAGACATCATGACATAGTCAAGGTGCATTGTTGATAGTGGACAGAACGCTGCAAGTGATGTTGTACATCCAGGTGATGCTGAAATTCCGGTAATGACAGGCAGTGACCGCTGCAAAGGGGGTTCACAGTGTGAAGTAGTGTGGTGTGCGTCCTCAGTCGTCCAGCTCCATCGCATCATCATCCTCTTGCCCTATGCCCTCTTCCTCCATCGGATCATCCTCTCCCAAGCCTTGCTCCTCAACAATGTCGTCCTCCCCCATGCCTTCGCCCTCCAGCATCGCAGATCCTCCCTCCATCGGCCCCTCTTCTCCCGTGCCTCCACCCTTCTGCATCGCAGATCCTGCCTCCACAGCTCTACCTCCCCCACTGACTCCACCGCGCACAATACTGTTGCGGAAGTCGACAGGAATCCCCCCAGAAAGAAAGCTATCACTCAAGCCACTGCTCAAGCCGCGCCGCTGACGCTCCGTTGGCGGCGGCAAAGACTGGTTCGAGAAGGCATGAGCGAACCTCTTAGGAACGCCACCAAGCATCGGGCCTCGAACAACGCCGGGAAAGTCAGGGTACGGCTCGTTGCCAATGACTTGGCGCGGCTGCTTGATCTTGAAGCCCAGCTTGGCGATGTTCTTGCGAGTCACCCGAGCCTGCTCTTTCTTCGCCGGCTCGGAGGATGTGCGCTGCATGTCGCCGGAGTACCAGCCATCGTCAGCCTTGAGCGCGTCGTGCTTCTCGCCGTCTTTCCCTGCGTTGCTGTCGCGAACGTGACGCCGAAGCTCACCAAGCGAGTCGATCTTATATGCCTCCTCCTCAGACAGACCAGCGCCAAGGCAATAGCGGCAATAGAACAACTTGTCCGGGCGCTCTTGAGCTAGCTTCTTCTCAGCACGGCTCCACTTCTCGAGAGCTGTATGGAACGAGCCTTCAAGATGCCTATCAAGGTGAGCGGCACTCTTCCACTGCTTGGCCTTATCGTCGGCTGTGGTGGTCTCGTCGACGCGACACTCGGGGCATGTCCGATCTCTGTCAGCCCAAGTCTTCTGGATGTTCATTGGGTTCTCCAGCAATGTCGACATGAATGCAGCGGCGATGTCTTTGAATGGGACATCGGCAGCGTCCGGCACTGTGTCACGATCGGGCCCAGCCTCTTCGTCGAATTCGCCCTCCAAGACCATCGACATGATGCTGCCTGGCTCTCGTTCTGGGTCAGCCCGAGCGGTGGCCTCGAAGTCTTCTTCAGGTGGCTCAGAGTCTGGGAAGCCATTCCACTCCTCCTCGTCATCACCAATCGCAGCCTCAGCATCAGCATCTGGCTCTTGACCAGCCTGTGAGAGCTCGTGGGCGCGCTCCATGACTGCCTTGGCGAAAGTTGTGGATTTTTCGAGCTGAAGTTGACGATCTCGGAAATCGGCCTGAGAGAGCTGGCTCTTGGCTAGCGCTGCTTGCTGCTCGATCAAGGCTTGTTGAGCATACGCACGCTGACGCTTCCGGTATTGCTTGAGCTCGCGCGGGTCGTCACTGTCTGGCGGGTTCTCGTCGGCGAGGATGAGCTTCTTCATCATATCTTGGAGGACGAGACCACGCGTGCGCCGAAGCTGGGCATCTGAGAGCTTGCCAAGGGCGAGAGGAGACCACTTGTTGATGAGCGCAGTCGAATATGCCGTCACATCTGATGTTTGACCGAGTGCGATGGATGTGGTGTCGGTCAGCTGCGACATGGACATGTAGAACCTCTCAAGAGAGTAGGACTCTGGAGAGTGGCCCATGTGGCGGCGAGTAGCCTCTGCACCGACTCGGACAACCATATCAGTCGCAGCGCGCCGACGGATGCTGTACATCGTAATCGGCTGAGTATAGCCAAGAGAGACACCGCGGGCTTTGAGATACTCGGTCAGGGCGAAAGCGCTCATTGGCTTGGTCTTGTCGATGTCGGTACCCTTTGGCACACTGGCATAGAACACCGGATAATCGAGGGCGTAGTCTTCGATTTCAACATTGTAACTCTCGAAGTTCAGCAATTCATCAAGAGTGCTGATGCCTTTGAGCAGGCCGCGGCGCAACGCTATGACCAGAAGGCGGTGTGGAGCAGAGAAGATAATGTTGTTGGAGTCTGGCGTATCGAGCTTGACAGGAAGGACGTCATTACCCGTCTGGTGAGATTTGTCGTCGGGGTCATTGGGACGCTTGATGGAGATGTCCAAATGTATTACGACCTCAAACTTGCCCGCCCCACTGCAGGTGAAGTCTAGGTCCCGCCATGTGAGTGGCTTGTTCCTGCCCCACTTGCCGGAAGGACAGAGAGAGCCAGGGCGACAAGCCGTGTAGCGCGCAATGACCCATGCTGCTTGGTGTTGCTCAGAATTGGCGATAGAGCGGTTGTGGAGCATCTCGTAATCGAAGAGCTCGCGAAGCTCACCAAGGCCGAGATATGTCTTGTTCTGGCGCTTGAAGCCTGGACCAGAGTCCCTGAGCTGCTGTGATTGCATGGCTTCGGTCATGTGATGGAACAGTAAGCCCCGTGGTGGTGCATTCAGTTTGCGTTGGCGATAGCTACGAGCAGCCCAGAACAGCATTGAGTCTCGATACCTGGCAAGCGTGCGATAGGAGACCCTGTCCCCCGTCAAACGCGAGCGAGGCGCTGCCGAGAGATGAACGTAGACCATGAAGTTGCGCAACTGTTCGTACAGTTCCTCGAAGTCTTCAGGAAACCGTATATCTTGGAGCTGTTCGTTGGTGGAGTCTGCCGGCGCCTTGTTGTCGTGGTAAAACATGCACAGGAAGTTGGTGTACATGCTGAGATGATGGTTCTGGCGGTCTTGGGTCTTCGGGGCATGCCAGCGAAAGTCTCTGGACTACAGGATAGCACGATGGTTAGTGTCTGTCTTGGACAAATCGCACTATTCACCTGTCAGACTTGCCTCCTTTGCCTTCTTGACAACCAGTGCAAGAAATTCCACACGGTTCGCCTCGTCCGTATCCCTCATGCGATCCGTCCTCTCCGAGATGGTCTGACGCTTTCTGGTCCCGCCAGGGACAGGCGGCAGAAAGTCCGTGACGTCTTTGCGTGACATACTGAACGTGATGGGAACGCGTGGGTGAATGGAACGCAAAGGCAACCTCCAGGCTCTTGTGAGGTAACTTTATGTGGCAAAAGCAACCGATCGACAATGGCAAGATGATTGCGCTAGCGGCGTACCCTATATTGACTGCAACTTTGTCCACTGCAAAAGGGGCGTCAAAGCCTGTCTCGCGATGATAAGGGAATTGTGTTTGCTGTTTGTCATAGCCGCCGTGACACGCATGGATGTCTTCGAAGATGGCCACGCGTCTACAATCGCAGCAATCCTTCTCATCGAGCAATTGCCGATTTGCCGTCCCCGAGACTCAGAATGGACGTTTGTGATCGAATTAAGAGAAACATGCATCAACGTGTAGGCATGCTCGAGCCTCGAACAGCACGTCTGATATCTCGTCTGTGCAATCCCGACGGGACCACTGTGTCGGCACCAAGCTGGAAGCCGTCTGCAGCGTATTCGTTTGCAAATTTGGCGGTCGAGGAGCATCCTTCCGAGTCGCTATGTCCACGTATGCAATGGCTGCGTTAGACCAACGCTATGTGGCAATGCATCGGACGGCGAGCCACTGCACGCCCGTCCTAGTGGGTCCTTCAGAGACAAGCGATGAAGTGGATGACTGAATGATCATGACTACGAGGAGATTGACCATTTCGGCTAAGATGCTGAAGGCAAGTGTCTCGCGTCAAACAGACGGCCAGCATTCACAGCCTGAGTCGGTCCACCGCCCCTGCCAGCGAATGGGCCAACCGATTGATAGCATTGCTGTTTGACACAACAGGAACCCTGATACATCAGTGAGCAGCGTGATGCAACACAGAACGTGACGTACGCACGCGCAGTCGTGCACGATGCGAGAGACCGTCGCTGGCCTAGCCTGGCTCCGATAGACCTAACGCCTTAGTCATGAACGACAAAGCGACCCAGCCAGCCCCATGATTCCGTGTGTGGCTCATACAGCGCCTGTGAGAGACTGCATCCTATTTCCCACATCGCGTAACGTAACGGATCGTTGCCGAGCGCCGTCTGGCGTGTTCTGCGACATGCCTACAAGACAGCTGTGAACAACAAAGAATACCTGCCAGCTTCGTGGCTTTTCACACTGCCATCAGGCGCCGATGTTGACGTGATGCTAGAGCGTCCCAGACTGTTGTCGCGCTGCAGTGTTGTCTCTAGCCAGCAAAGTCGCAAGTGTGCTAGAAGCCCCGAGCTTGGTCTCTGTGCCGTTATCCTCTTTGGTCGAATGAGTCAGCCACGAAACACCGACAAGCCTCTCCTTCGTCTTGATTGTGGACAATCACTTCTCGCCCGATCCCCTTGATTCATACCGTCTTTATAGGTGGAAACTCATACCATTGCCTTTGTCGTGAAACATCTACATATCACCTCTCAGTCCACCGTCGATCCATCCTCATCTCAGCACAGGAGATACCACCATGGGACCTCGTAGGACTCACACGTCGCTCCCGCCCGTCGACACCCAACACCTTCCGAGCCCAGCTCCCAGGCGCGGGTCCACAACCAGCGCGATCAGCAGAGACGCCACCGTGACGCCAACCAGTGCGGCTGAATATGCCGAAGACAACGACAATCTCCAGATCCCAACTGTAGTCCGCCGCACCGTCACCAGCGAGGAGTGGATGACTCCAAAGGACCCCTCAACCTTGAACCTCAATGAATACTGCGTATTGAACGATCTGGCCGTGCTTGCCGACCAAGGTGATGAGAATCGACGGATGCTGGTGCAGATCATGGGCATGCTCGCTGGCAAGGGCGCCAGTATTCCGAGACCCCAGCCCAAATTGGGGGTGTACACCGACGAGGAGAAGGCAGTGGCGCAGGCACTGCTGAAGGACCACACGGAGATACTTGTGCGTGTTCTGAAGGAATTGGGCGTAAGTTCACCTCACTAACTCGAATTTGACCTCACTGACCGAGCTTCCACCTCCCTAACCCAACTGTCACCATGCGCATGCTGACCATTCATCTGCTTGTAGCAAGAGTCGCAGGGCCGCGAAAAGCTGACCGCCAACGCCGGCGAGAAGCTTGACTCCCAAACGACAACCTTCAAGCTGCGTATGGCGAACGTCGCGTTTTCGGGCGAGACGGAGCAAGTGCGTGAGGAGGGACGCCGAGTGTTCGAATACTTCAACAAATTGTCCGCCATGGGCCTCAAGATATTCTTCGCTGGGTTGGTGAAGGAAAACATCCCTTCAACTGGTGGGTGAATATGCCCCGACAGGCTCCGGACACATGCTGATCTTCACATAGCGGACAATTCGGCTCGCAAGGGCAGGAAGACCCCGACCTCAGTAAGCGCCAGCCCGACCAAAGCCTCCGCCGACAAGCAAGCCACGGACCTGTTGATTGGCACGTATAACGGTTTGCTCCGCGACCAGCTAGCCGCACAGCTGGCGCTCAACCCATCGTTCCGCGTCGTTACGAAGAGCGCATCGAAGGCTACGCCTAACGCGAAGCAGTTTCGCACCATTGTCGTTGGCAATCTCCGGGACATAGACGCTGACCATCCCGCCATCGATCTGCTCGGTTCGCTGTCCGATACCGTCCTGGTCAGTTTGTTTTGTGATATGTGCAAGCAGGACAAGCAAGCTGCTGCTGCTGCTACGGCTGCTGCAGGTGGCGGTGACACTTCGCAGCGGGGTCGTTCGAGTGGAAACGCCGGTAAGTCAAGCTTCCTGTATGTAGTATTTCCAATTGCTGACCACAGTCGACGCCAGGGAACCGCGCCGGCGGGAAGCGCAAGGAGCGCGGCTCAGAGGGGCTGTTTGTCTCAGAGGCTGAGGACGATGAAGGCATGGCTGAGGGCGGAGAATCAGAGGGACGGGCAGCGAAGAGGACAAAGCGCCGGCAGGCTCAAGAGGCAAAGAGGGCGGCGTTGGATAGTGACAATGATGAGGACGATGATGCTGAAGCTGATTCTTGAGCAGCATTTGTTGGCGGAGCGTGCAGGAGCTTTCTGTCTCAGCTCTCGACCCTGGCTAGCTAAGGGCTGGGTGTCCGGTGGAGCGTCGTTGGCCAGCAATAGTTCATGATGGGATGGATAGCAATGATAAACGATGACTTCACTCCGACCTCATCCATCACATCTCCTCAATCTTTCTCGACTCGTCGTCTGTCAATAATCTTCTTTTGCTGTGTCGGCTGTCTCGTGCGATGCCGGCGCTCGCCCTTCCCACCTCTTGTTGGATCATCGCTACGCCCGCTATCATATCCCACCCACCTTGAGCAAATCCAATCTTGTCTCTCGCGAAGCCAGTGTGGCACCATTGTCAGTATGGCGATTACAGTAAAAGGTTTGTCTAGTGATGAAATGGCCTTGCCAAGTTCCCAAGTCGCAAAGGCTACTCGGCTTTTCGGATCTTGGGCAAATAATCCAGGCTTGGGCCCCCGGCATGGTCAACCATCGATTAAAGCATTCATTATTATTATCCATCACGCAGGTGACTCGCACGTGCCGGGCACCTCTGATTACATATCGAAGTACATCACATGTGATGATGATGTGTTGGCAGAATGACTGCCACAGTGGCGGGCAGTATATTGCGCCAGGCAATGTTATTTGTGCCCACCTGTGTCGCACAAGAGCGGCCGGTCGTACATGTCGCCAATAAAGTCACAGCCATCGGTCTCTAAACATGCGATTAAAGTCGGCTACTTGACTATCCGTGTATATATTCATACTGTCAACTTGTCCCTTTCGCGTCCATATGAACGTGCAAACCTGATGAGCGCCTGCCATCTGTACTCTCGGCGTTCGACTTTTTGCCGATCCGAAAGCCTTTAGACCGAGTTGCCCATGTGTCAGCCTACGAGAACGCCTCCATTCTGCTGAGAATTGAGCCTCGGAACTAGTAGGGTAGCAGGGCATGGTATGGTAGATGCATACAGACACTCTTGTAGAAGGGCTCGCGCTCGTTCTCCAAAAGCCGCCTGCCGGCGGCTTCTGGAGAACTCGCGCTCGCCCTTCGAGACCAGGGTTCGATTCCCTGTCGAGGAGTCTTCCTCTTGACACCAGTCAAGAACCCAGCAGTGTTTTTTGCCATTGAAGCATCCACCGGCAGCTCATTTTGCTTTGGGGCCGTCCGCGGTGTGGCCGGGATGGGGGGGCTGCCCGGTGGTATGCCCTCTGCGGCGGGAGCTTGGCTTGGGGCTCACTCCGAGGTTCTACGCGCAGGGATTGTACACAGGTCTGCTCGGTAGTCTTGACTTGCTACAAGCAGGCTGAACGGCAAGATCGGACGCACAGCTCTCCGGACAGGGTCCACAGCGAGCAATGACGAGAACGGATGCGGAAAGGCAGAGCTGGGCGTGGAGACCAACACGGGTCCAGCAAGAGTCTTGACAAAGTCACTTTGCTTGTAGCGGATCTTGCTGGGCCGCGGACGTCCAGTGCTGCCATGACTAGAGAAATGCGGCTCGAGTCAAGCTGGGGTCATCAAACGCGTCCGAACGCGTTGGAGAGTTGTGCTGTCCAGAAGTATCTTCTGGACCAATATCGCCAAGCAGCATCTGCCCAGCTCGCATTATGGCTGATCCAGCTACCAAGATACCAATAACCTGCCCGGGCGGCACTGGTTCTTGGACAGTAAAAGAGCACGGACAGAGTGTGGCTGGGCTCCAGGCAGGTGCAGACTTCGCTTGCAGTCTCATTTGTCCAGTACTGTAATGTGCGAGTCTAGCCCCGACCAGTTTCAACCAGGACTGATCCAAGATGTTACCAGGAGCCTTGGAAGTAGCTCGGACGACGTAACATTGCTTGATGTACGAGGGTTCAGTCTGGCGTAAATGCTGTGTGAGATTCCACGATTGATGCAAGTAATTAAAGTAGAGATGACTTCTGCTCCTGAGTCTCGCACAGTCAAACGCGGGGTGGGTCGCGTCTTCACACGAACTCTCCATCATCGCGGCGCGATTCCCTCATGCTTTCAGCCAATTACCAAGCCAATTGTGACCTTGCATTGTCTCGCTGCATCGAAGCTGCATCTGCCAAGCTTCTTGCAGAACATCAGCTTTGACGACAGGTACCTGCCACCATACATTGCACACCCACCGACCGCCCGATCCGACGACCCGCTTCTGCTGCTGATCTGATTGATCTTCTGATCCTTGGATCCATCGCCTTGCTATCCCAAGCTCGCCGCGCCTGCTAATGCAACCACCTTACAAGCCGTATACACGCCGTCGACGATTGCAGGCATCCTGCTGGGGCGGAATTGTTTCAGTGAGACTGATTGCACCTTGATGCCATCGTATAGCATCCTCTCGTGATCGTACATACTTCGACATTTTGAGGCCTGAACGATTCCTGGCTCGAAGCCAGCTCTCACCACAATGAAAGCCGCACCTCTTCTGGTAGCTTGGCACGAGGAGAACGCACCCATTTATTCAGCACATTTTGAGCCAAATGGAAAAGGCAGATTAGCAACTGCTGGCGGTGATCACCACGTGCGAGTAGGTGCAGCAGCCATGCCAACATTCACATCCAGCTAATCGACTTCAGATATGGAGCATCGAAGCAAACGGCGACGACCGGAAAGTCACCTACCTCTCAACACTCAAAAAGCACACACAAGCTGTCAACGTCGTGAGATGGTGTCCTCGTGGGGAGCTCCTGGCAACAGCAGGTGACGACGGTAACGTGCTACTCTGGATTCCATCAGACAATCCAGCTCTGCAGTCGACATTGGACAATGATGGAGCAGATGATGTTGAGCATTGGAGGGTCAAGACGATGTGCCGGTCGAATACAGGAGCTGAAATATATGACCTGGCTTGGTCGCCGGACGGCACATACTTCATCACAGGCAGCATGGACAATATTGCTCGGATATACAATGTGACGACAGGCTAGTACAGCGATGCTGTCTGTGTGGATGGAAGCTGACATGAATCAGGCCAGACGGTTCGGCAGATAGCTGAGCACAACCACTACGTACAGGGCGTTGCTTGGGATCCGCTCAATGAATACGTGGCTACGCAGTCCTCTGACCGTTCTGTGCATATCTACACGCTGAGGACCAAAGATGGTCAATTCTCCCTGGCACAACATAACAAAGTCACAAAGATGGACCTTCCAGGACGGCGAGTGTCGTCTAGCAGTCCGGCACCGCCGGATCTTGGGAATCATCGTGCTGCATTCCTCCAAGATTCGTTCATGGAAGCAGTGGGATCACCAAAGCCGTCAGCACCAGGAACACCACAATCTTTGGCCCTTCCAATGAACCCACCACCCACAACACACAGCCGAAGGTCTTCTTTTGGGTCACAGGTCGGAGCCAATATCAGACGTTCAGTCTCACCGAGTCCGTCAATGCCGTTACCTGCTGTCATGCCATCAGCATCGCCCAGCCTGTCAGGTGCCCTAGGCTTCGGAGCTAGGAATGCCAACATCTATGCAAACGAGACTTTTACGTCTTTCTTTCGCCGGCTAGCATTTGCTCCGGATGGGAGTCTGCTGTTCACACCTGCTGGCCAATTCAAGACCTCGCAGCCGCCAGCTGCCGACGGGTCCAAGACCGCAGACGACATCTCGAACACTGTGTACATATACACAAGAGCTGGTCTCAACAAGCCGCCAGTCGCCTATTTGCCTGGTCACAAGAAGCCTTCCATAGCTGTCAAGTGTTCGCCTGTGTACTACAATATGCGGACGGCCAACACTGATACTAAGGAGATCACGATTGACACAAGGACGGAAGAAGACATACCGGCTCTACCAGAACCCGTCATGCCTTCAAAGCCTCCAACATCGAACTCAACAATGGATCCGCCACCTCTGACTAGCGCTCCTTCACCATCGCCAAGTGTTGCAGCGATGGCGTCGCCGCGAGTCTCAGTCGACAACGAGCCAACATCTACACCAGCAGCTCCAGCCGCTGGCCCAGCACCGGCGTTTGGTCTGCCGTACCGGATGGTATATGCTGTGGCGACTCAGGATGCCGTGCACGTCTACGACACTCAGCAGCATCGACCACTCTGTGTGGTCAGCAACCTGCATTACGCTACATTCACCGATCTCACCTGGTCGAGCGACGGCCAGACGCTGCTGATGACCTCTTCCGACGGCTTCTGTTCAGCTTTGACGTTCGCGCCTGGTGAACTCGGAACGGTTTACACACAACCTGCTCCATCGCTGACCAGACATACACCGACACCGATCTCTATCGGTAGAGCAAATTCGGCCTCATCGACGCCCCAAGCAACACCCACCACCAGCACTGCGCCAGTATCGGCGCCAGCCACAGCTCCGATGCAACGACAGCCATCAACACATGCCAATACACCAGCAGCTGCGAACCTGTCACCTTCACCTTTCACATCCGTGGTGCGGCCAGCATCACCAGCGAGAAGCATGTCTGCCTCAAGCATAGCGACCGAAGCCAGCTTCGCACGTGTGCCGGACCAGAATGCACCTCCCGCGATGAATTATCCGACGCCTAGCATGAGCACTCTACCGTCAGTCGCAGCGGCAGGCTCGAGTTTGCCTTTGTTCACGCCACCACAGACGCCAGGGCACTCTGTGAGCAGTTCTACGGCCAGCGCGGCTAATGTAGCAGCTGGAATCAAGCGTCCCAGCGAAGCCTCTGAGGCACCAGTGGAAGAGGCACGAGACAAAAAGCGGCGAATAGCCCCTACGCTAATATCTGAGAGTGATGCACCTGGTCCTGGTCCGCCTCCAACCTCTGGACAGGGTGGCAGTGGATAGACG
Organism: Teratosphaeria gauchensis; assembly: GCA_007113925.1. Classification (NCBI taxonomy): domain Eukaryota; kingdom Fungi; phylum Ascomycota; class Dothideomycetes; order Mycosphaerellales; family Teratosphaeriaceae; genus Teratosphaeria; species Teratosphaeria gauchensis. The sequence goes on along the minus strand of VCMR01000013.1, from coordinate 861,022 downwards.
CTTTCTTTTGTATAGTCGAATTGGTGAAGAACATTTAGCACGGCGTTGGATGGCGACTTTGCGGATCATGATAGAAGGTGGGAGAGGAGAGCTGCAATGACAGCGGCCAACATATACCCAATAGCATTGTAATAACAAGTAGAAAGCATAAATGAGCCCATGCATTCGATCTGCTTGGGCTTCTGGTCAAGGCCATGTGAGGCTGGTGCATCCATTGCTGCTCGTGAGGCACGTTGCCGTCATAGCCAGACCTTGCAAGCTAGGGCTGACATGGCGGATACGTAGCGCTATCTGTTAGGCATTGTTGATATGCACGCCATTGGCAGTGAGTGGAGTTGAGCATGAGGAGAAAGGTAAGAGATTGGGTTATTGTCGGTGATGCAGAGAAAGCTTCAGCGCCTACGTCACTGGTTGGCGAGCTCTATCCGATGGCCCGCAACCGTGATATATATATGTTGTGTAGCAACAACCAGATCCATTGGTATAGCGACGAGGCTGGTACCCGACAGCAAAACATACCGCATCAAATACAAGCAACCAGCCACGACAACGCAAACCATTTCGAGCAAAACGCCTTCACCTTCCCGCTTTAGTGACCCAATTACCTACCGACATCAATATGCCAGCTGAGCAAAAGGCCGTGGTCGTCACTCGATCTTCAGACCTGCAGACATCTGGAGGGCAGACAGAGGGCATGATCCGACAAAACGCATTGGTCAACCTAACACCAAATATCTGTGCCTCCCGCATGATCGCAAAACCTCATACATCGTCCGCGATCCACCACCATGACGACGAGGACACGGTCGTGTTTGCGTTTAGTGGTGTAGGAGCTGTGGTGAGCAATGGTGGGAAGACGAGGCAGGAGTTGAAGCCGGGCGACTTTTGCTTGATCCCGGCTTTTGCGGAGCATCAGGAGGTCAATGGTGAGTTGTGTCGTTTCTCGTGGATGATAGTGGGTGGTGAGCTGATACGAGGATGTAGATGGCGATGAGGACGTTGTGTGGGCGATCATTAGAAGTGGGAAGGAGCCTAAGGTGGTAGGTGCTTTGCTGTTGCGATTTTGGAGTTTTGACGTGGTATATGCTAATGATAGCGTCTAGGTCAATCTGCCAGGAGGCTGGGGCTCGAGCTAGAGGCATCATTCCCGAGACCGCCAATGTCCAGTACCTGTATCTTTCCATCTGTTTATATTTTGTGCACTAAAGCTCTCGCCATTTAATCTCTGGTGCCGCCACTTCCAATCCATCACCGTCTAGCTCTTGCATCCTAGGTCTATAAGATTGTTTTCGGATACCTTGCAGGCGATACACCACCCGCCCATGAGCCTATGCAAGCGAGTGTGTCCAGATTCTTGGTGGTGCTTGTCTTTCGTGATGATTTGGGAGGTGCGATGACAGAAGGAGACGGTCTCGTCGCTGCGTTGTCTGCATTGGCGGCCAGTGAAGAGGTTTCCTGTGGCGGAGCTGCATTCATTGGCAAGCTGAAGGAACCTGGCGCATAGTGAGCTTATGCATGGTACCGCCTTGACAACACTCGGCAAGCCAGAACTGACCATTGATCGCTAGCAGAGATGTGTACGGTCTTTCTGAAGCTTGACTCATACCGGTGGCTTGTAATCGAAGACGTGGTCGGTCGCTGACGTGGACCCGATAGTCGCTGAGACTCGAGCGGGATGCCTTATGGTCGTCCCAGATGTCCCGTACTTGTAATGTACTTCATGCCACCCATAGGCCAGTCCCACCCGCTGCCACCCATAGCCGCCAAGACTGACGACAGGGCCCTGTCGCCTATGGGACGCTCTGGGTGGCAGAAGACTGCACTATCCCGTTGGCCAGTCTTATAGGGTCTGAATTACATGCAGATCTACCGCCGCATGACGAGTTGCTGAAGTCCATCATTATTGCTCGATGCTGTTGTCGCGGCCACGCTATCTTCTTCAGCCCAGACTCGAGCTCAGCGATGCACTTGCATGTTTCTTCGTGCAGTGCCTTCTCAGGTCTCTGTTCGATTGAAAGCCTCGTTGACAGGCTTGGCATCGGTACACAAGGTCTGCATCAGGTTTATGGACGACCTGATGTTTGGTCAATGCCGACGAAATATCAAAGGTCTTCCCGCAGCCGGGGTAAAGACAAGAGTATCCACCTTCGATCCTCGGCTCTCGTTTGCGTTTCTTCGTGGCACTGGCGCCAGATGCATAATCAGAATCAGTGAATATGGCGCCAGCTCCGTCTGAAGATGGTTCGAATGAAGAGGAGACGCTTCTTGGAGATGGTCCGTGTCTGGCTGAATCTACGCCGAGGTACGTTTCCAGAGCAATCGCAATGCCGTGTGGAGACATTATTGCCAGAGGGTTACCAAGTGTGGATGGTCCTTCAGAAGCAGCACCTGGTCGCCGCTCGACAACTATCGTCTCCGGTTCCACCTGAAGCTGAAACCCAACCTCAAGCCGGGGGCCGCTGCCTTCTGTCAAGCATTGTCCGTTGAGACCGGCATGGACTTCAGCGGCTTCTTCGGCGGATGTAAACTCTGCCCAAGCAGTGCAGTATGCTTTGCCCTCTTCTTGATCGCAAGCGAACGCCTTCGGAGACGGCAATTGCCTGGCCACAATTGCATCCCAAAGTTCTTGGCCGGTGGGGTCCGGTCCGATGTTGTCAAATGTGAGTGCATTCATGATGATCTTCGGGTACGGCAAGCCGCGTCGATTATGTGGCCGAGATGCACCATTGACAGGCGCAATAGTATACATGGACATCGCCATGCGCCGGTTTCCCCTGTCGCCAAGATATACATGGTTGAGCCTGTACAAGTGGGCACAGCTTTTGACAGCTTGTCTTTGTTTGTGGCTCAAAGGCCCAGTAGTCATACAGGTCACAGTGCCAGATCGCATCTTGCCAAGGCCATCATCCAGCAGGTCTTTCAGGGAGTCATCCTCGTCCTCATCTGTCCAGTCACAGCTGTGTAGTGAGGCGGTCTCAGTGCGCACAGTAGTCTGCCCACAGGAAGAGTACGGGCGATCATGGTTGTATGAGTCTGTGTATTCGCTGCGATGCAGCTTCTCCCTGATAAGTTGATGGAGAATACCTGTTTCGTGGATTGAGCTTGAGTTATGAGGCTCTCGTGGCTGTTTTGATGGCGAGTCTGCGATGTCAAAGTTCTGCGACTGCTCGTCGAAAGCGTCCTGGAGTGTTAAGCTCTCTCCAAACTGCCGTATCGCATCTTCCGCGTGACCGAAGGACTCCAAGTCTGGCGGTCCATCTGTACAGAGGAACGCATTGTCAAGTCCAAGAGCTGCAAGGCCAGCGTCGTCGAAGGGCGTGAAGTCATGAGATGTCTTCTCGCGGAACGCGAACCGCGCCGCTGAAGGGGGCAGTGCAGAGTTGGTAGGGTCGCTATTGCCTGCCATAGGTGGTGACTTAGGCTGCAGCATTTTGATTGCTTGCATGTAACCTCACCACATGCCAAGATGCTCGCCGCGCGTGCTCAGGTCTCTGATAGCAACACTGGTCTCATTAAAGATGCCATGCCTTGCCATGAGGTGGCAACGTGGTTGCCTGTTCGCACTTCCCGCCCACCCATAGCCACCGGTATGCAGTGTATCCAATTAGGTGGTGAGATACTTGGTACTTAAGCATTGAGGCCGCCCCGTCTGACCGATAATTAGCCGGATATAGGTTGGTGAAGGTACTGTCCGCACACTCTGGCCCTGCTGAGGTGCAAGAGCAAGTGCCCTTTGCAATGTGTGCAGACTTTTTTTTGTAGTGTATGATCTGTCGATGTCTACGAGTCAACAGTCCAACATGTAAAATGCTCCCAGTGCCGCGAAACGCTCCAAACTCTTCAAAACCCATCACCCTCCTTCCACTCTCTCCCACTCTCCAGAGCCCTCTGCCTCGGATCTTTACCTCTCTCCTGCGCCGCCTCTCTCAGCTCCATCATCTCATCCCACAATTTCCCAATCTCACCCCTCAACCAGGCCCCCCTACCAGGCTCCGGGATCGAAATGTCCTCCTCACCCCAAAACCTGCCCTTATGACTCTCCTTGACTTGCTCAATCGCGTCAGCCTCCTCCTGCCAGATCCTCAATTCCTCTGAGTACTCTCCGTGCAAATATTTGAGCTCGAACCAGTGATCGAAAGCTTGCGGGTCGCCAAAGCAGAAGCCGTAGCCATCACAGTAGCATGCAGACATCGAGGGACAATGCAATGGTGAGGCAGTGAAGATGTACTGCCAGACGTACTCGAATACTCTGCCGGAGACGTAGTCCGACAATGTTGTTCGTAAGATCCAATCACGCATGCTGACGTATCGTTGCTTGGGTATCGACAGGATGCGCTCCTTGCTCACAGCAAACTGGGCACAGCAGGGCTGCGCGAGCACGGTGGGAACTGGATCAAGAGGGAAGAGCTCAGACCATGATTCAGCGATAATCCATTCCTCCTGCTTTTCTGGATCGCGAACTGTAGCACCCGGATGCACCCAGGCAGGACACCCAGGATCCCAGTGACATCGCAAATTCATGTACCCATCTCGCGTCACCCTCTCCGGACTCAGATATCGCACCATAAGCGGGCTCTCAGGAAACAGAAGATTGTTATGCCACGCCTCTCGATGGAAATGCATGAAAATGTTGATGTCCTTCAGATCGTCGTACTGGTCGATGATATACGTCAAGTACGCCATGACCTCGTGTCCCTTATTGATCGGCGGGTGGTAATTCGCATGCGGGTCGTTCATGACATAGACATACGGCGTGAGCAGTCCATCATCGATCATATCCTTCAGCTCCGCGCCAATCCAATCAGTCTTCTCTGTCTTCAAGCGCGGCACAACAAGCGCGCGAGTGTAATTACTCCCAGGTGGTTTCGTCTGTCCAGCGGGGTACGGACTATGACTCTCCAACTTCGGCTCTTTGAACACGCCCTCCTGCACCTCTGGATCGCCTTTGAGCCTTCCATTCGGATACGTACTACCCAGTCCACTGCCCACCCCTTCCGGCTTCGAGATCCTCAAATCAGGATATGCATTGGCCTTTTCTTCCTCGGTCGGTCCCAACTTCTCCCCCAGCCCAAAGCTCTGAGGTATCCGTCGCCATGATCCGCTTTGGAATACCGTAAAGACGACAAGTGTGCTTATGCCGGCTAGGATGATCACCGGCAAGAAGCGCCGGAGCATGCTATAACGGCGAAAGGGCGCCGTGGTGTGAAAATGAAGGTCGATTTGGCGTTGATCGCAGCGCTGAAGTCGCACTAAGGCTTCTGGATTGCGATGAAGGCCAGGGATTGATAAATCGCCATTGACTCGGCGGTCAAGGTATCTCTAGGAGCGTCAAGGTACCAAGAAATGAATATAGGCGCAGTTTGTCGTGGCAATGCAAGCCATGTTGCTCAGAATGTAGAGCGCACGTCTTAAAGTGACGCGGCTCTCATAGATCTACACACGCAAGCGGAAAATTATCCCAGAAATAGCAGCACAATCGTCTCCAGCCTCGGCATCATACTCAAACCAAACACAATGCCTGTTGTGCACGTTGCGACATGCAATACTGCTCATTGAGTTGCATTGGGCTTTTGCAATTCTTGTTATCCTAACAGCTATCTACCACGAATCTCTCCTCTAAAATGCCATCCCAACTCGGAGCTGTTTTCAGTCACAGCGAGCAAATGCCAATCATCCATAACCTTGCATTGCAATGAAAAACCTACCTTTGGTTGACAGTTGCAAGCCGGGTCTCTTGTGACTCCTTGCAGCAGTTGCAGCCATGCATGACCTGTTCAAGACATTGCCGAAACAATGCGCCGCAGGCAAGATATAACGAGCGCTTCGTTGGCGGTACCCAAGTGCCTGAAGATCTTCTCCTACCGTTGTGATCAGCATCGTCGACGTTTGTCGATTATATGTCATACTTCGATACACGGTTCAGTAGACGCGATTCGACCTATACTGTTCGTCAGCGTTCATCGCAGACAAGGGTCATCTGGTAAGGAATGCAGCCTGCATGGAAGCAGACTGTTGTGTAACCTTATCGACGCAGCCAGGTGGTCAATGCGCTGCAACTGGACGTGCATTCCACACAAGGATTGGACATTTCGAAATGGGATGTCGCGGCGCATAATCTCAAGGATGGCGATGCTGACTTATTAATCGACGAGGCGTGATGGCGACGACAGGTGGATGACAAAGCTCTGAAGAAATTGTGCAGTTGAAGAACAGGGCACTGCAAGCCCCAGCTCCAAACTCGACAGTGTAAGTGCAGTGTCGCGAGATGATGAGAATAGCGTAATGGCAGCTGATTGCCACTGACCGCGCCGCAGTGTAGTGATGCTGATTGCGAAGGCGTCAAAATAGAGTGCTGTTACCGTATTGCTGAATGCGACGCCGAGCCGGTCACAAGGCGATGAGGAAGAAGTTGTCTGATCCCATTCTATGAAGGTGTGTGAAGCCACATCGAGTGCTCCACTGCTTGCTGCTTGTTGCAACGTGTGAAGCTTGCTGCTGCTGAACTCCGTTGAACGCCGCCTTGTGCTTTGCCGCTTATAGCCCGCCGATAGTAACACAGTATCGCAAGGTCGCACCCAGTAAAGGATTATAGTAGTACAAAGCCGAAGTGCCGGTCCCGAAATGCCGTACTTCTTGCCGTCTTGTTGCAAACTGAGCCCTCCTGGCAGACAGTCGTCTTGATTTCTCGTGAGCGAGCCAATCACTTGATAGCTACTCCTGCTAGGTCAGTTCAAGCTCGATTATGTCCCTCTGCTCAGCTTAGTCGTAGCGACGTGGGCGGTCATCGTAGCCACGAGCCGGCGGCACATCGCCAGCAGCTGCGTCACGCGCCCCATAGCCGGCAGCGTCTGGTGGTGGACCACGCGGGGCGCGGTCGTAGCCACCATAGCCACCTCCACCACGGCGGTCGTAGCGGTCCTCACGATAGCGGTCGCGCGGTGGGTAGTCGTCGCGGCCACGGTAACCGCGGTCGTCGTAGCGGTCGCGATACCCACCACGGTGGTCGTCGCGCCTGCCGTATCCACCACGGTCCTGTTCCGAGTTAGCACAGTCCCAGGTGAATTATAGAGTTGAAGAGCTTACGTCGTAGCGATCACGGTAGCCGCCGCCGCCACCACGGCGAGGAGGCTCATCTGTAGAGGGTGTCAGCATAGCCATAAAACTACCAGCTGTGAAGGTAGTGGGGTCACCCGGACAGTAAGGATCATAGGAGAATGGTGGTGGCGGACCTCTCTTCGGCGGGCCGAAGTATTTGCCTGGCGTAGGCGTGCGTGGCCTGGCACGACGGGCCTTCTCGATACTAAGAGTGCGGCCCTCGTACACTTCCCCCTGCAGCCCATCCTTGGCAGCGTCGGCCTCCTCAGCGGTCACCATCTTGACGAAGCCGAAGCCACGCGACTCGCGAGTATGTGGATCACGCATAATGTTGCACTTCTCGACCTGGCCGTACTTCTCGAAAAGACGGCTGATCTCTTCCTCGGTGAGACGCGGGTGGATGCCGGTGACGAAGAGATTGGAGCCTGGGTTGACCGAGTGGTCGCCGTCGCCGTTGCGGTCTGGTGGTGGGCCACTGCGAACTTATTAGCTTGAGCTTCGCGTCTGCCACTCGTGTGGTCAAGACATACCGGTCGTCACGGCCGTTGGTGGGCTCGTCGCGAGCACGCGAGTCGTCACCTCCGCGGTCACCACGGTCAGGAGAGCGGGAGCGGTTGCGCTCCTGTGGGTAGTCGCGGTCGTCTGCGGCACGGGTTGTTAGCTAGAGCTCATCAAAACCGAATGTAAACATTGGCTGAGGTAGTGATGTCGTAGACGTAGCATGCTATCCGGATTTGCGGGATTGCTGGACTGGATTGCAGCGTAGGTAGGGTAGCAGATACCTTCGAACTGACGCGGCTCGTCGTTGTACGTGTCCATGTCCGCCATTGTTGCTGGAGCTAGGATTGTGGTTTACACTGAGCGTGAGAAATTAGTTATGGACGTCACCCTGTCAATGCGACACCAGTGAGCAGCTCCAGATATCCAAGCGGATGTCGTGATTGAACAGGTCGATGTCGTGGTCGCAAGAATGAGAGTTGTTACAAGAGTGAGAAAGCGGAAGTGAGGCTGGCGACGGCTGGAATCTGGCGCCAAGTCTGTAAAAGTCATGGGACAGATTAATGCCTAAAGTCGCCGCATGAGGACTGATCGCAAGAAAGATCGAGAAGTAAGTGGGTTCTGAGTGTGTATCACGGTAAAAATTGCGGGTCACGATGTCGATGGATTTCTAAATGCACGAGACTGTTCATACACAACCTCGCCAACTCCACGCTTGGAAAGCGGTCGAATGAACAGCCGCTGAGACATCAAAACTACTTGCGATGTACCTCAGTCACCAAGATACACCGGCACACCATACACCACAGGCGCAGCACCGTTCAAATACCTCAAATAGCACGCGTCTCGACTCCTCGACACAGCTTCGACCAGGCTTTTCTTCCTCCCATTGACCGCCTGCCTCACTCTGCTCACACTGCGGCTCCTAGCCGAAGCTTTGACAGGCGTCTTCGCGACCTTTGGAGTCTTTGGAGTCTTCGGCACCTTTTGCGGCGAAGAAGAAGCTGTCATTTGCGTGCGTTTGCGTGGAGTCTTGGGCGGCAGCTTCGATCCCTCTGAAGGCCGGAAGAGACCCCACTCTTCGCCCATCGCAAGGGAGAAGCGATCGATGTCCTTGTCTGTCACATCCCAAAGAGCGGCTACAACGGCCATGCATTTGCTGTCTGAGACCTCGCAATCCTCATCTGCTGCATTCACTAGGGAAGTGTCTTTCCTTCCAGCCATCAAATATGCAAGTGGCACGGCAAAAGGTTCCAGGTCGCCATACTCCTTGACAGCACCAGATGAGCAACCCATAAGCCAAACGACTTCACTGCACTTGTCGAGCTTCTTGATCTTGCGCGGCCGAACGTACTGTGCTCCGGAGCCGTGTCCGAAGTAAAGTAGTATCGGCGATTCCGAGAGTGCTTGGCTAAAGTCATCCTCGCTGGGTAGCTGTTGCACCATTGACTTCCACGAGCCTTCATCATCACTCAAGCTGGTCAACGATGGCGATAACATGGTCTCGGTGCCCTTCAGATCCTTCGACGGATTCAAGATGTATGTTCCAGACTTTCTGCTAACCTCATAAAGCTCCGGGGCATTAGCACGGGCGCGCTGTCTTCGCATAGCAACGATGCGTTCTCGCAAAGACTGCGTGCTGCCCACCCTGCTAACGCTTGCTCCTTCCAGACAAGGCATGCTCTCCCACGGGAAAGCTTGTAGCCGCCTGTCAAGCACTAAGATCAGGTGGCCATTCGTAGCGTCGTCTGGTAAAGCCTCGTGATACGAGCGAAGTGCATCCAGAACATCGACAGCCATACCATCGAAATCGATCTCGTCGTAGGCATTCTGCTCGCCACTGAATTGCAACATGTCGACCACAAAATAAAGCAGATCGGCGAGTGGCTCATCCATATCAACAGCACCGTCTGAGTCGTGGCCCAAACCAATGAAGAGCTCCAATACCTTGTTGTCAAGTGCCACTGGCTTCTGCCGACCCTTTATAGTCCGCCTCGATGGCAGATAACGACCGAGAATGTCGTCAAAAGACTTACGAAAACGAGCAAGCAGGTCTGGGTATCGTCTTTGCTGCGATAGAATTCCCTTGAATCCGCCGAGCCAGATGTTCTCCATGTTGATTAGAAGCTCATGTAGGCGCCGATCCAATGCTTCTCGCTCGCTCCACCAATTACTTTTGGCATTTTTACCTTCCATATTGCCCGCACTGTGGCAAGTGTAGTCCGACGCCTCGACGATGTCCTTGAGCTCAGCTCTACCATAGTGGTAGTCAAAGGCTTCATGCTCTTCCTCATCCTGTCGATGTTTTGCGAAAGGCAGGCGCAGGATCAGTGGCGACTGGCCGGAGCGGTAACGAGCTGCGTAGAGCTCGGTACAGTCTTCATTGAGCACTAATGAAACAGCGGTCCAGGTGCTTGGCAAGATGTCGATATACTGCTCCTGAAATGTGGCAGCTGTTGAGGGTGCATGTTCAGTCATCGGAAGTGCCTGTGGCCAAGTGAAAGGTGCAGAGTCGCTCCCGGATGCTTGATCGACAAGCACCGTAGATACCTCGCACTGCCAAGCATAATTTCGCGGCAGTTCAAGCTCCAATGCCTGTCGCACAGGATGTAGGTGCGCGTTGGGCTGCTTCAAGGTGGCCGCCGACAATAGCATCGCAACAGTCGACTGCATCGAGCCAAACCTATGAAGATCCACCGTGGTGCTGAAGCCACTCACTGACGTGTAATCACGAGAGAGGCAATCTTTGGCGGCTTGCAAGATTGTCAGAAAGCCCTCAAGTTCTTTCGCTTTGCGAGCAGATGCTTTAGACACGCTCTTGAGCGTAGCCTGCTCGACCAATGGATGCGCGAGCAGCGATGACCTAGGTCGACCGATTTGCGATGATCTTCTTGATGGTTTGGCGAAAACAGGGAACGCAATAGTCGATTCGGGCAGCATGTTGTAAGAGAGATCTGATTGCAGCGCAGTCGAGGCTTTCTGCATCAGTCCATGGAACTCGACGCGTCGTTGAAGAACGTCTCCGACGGCAGACGACTTGACTTGTTGTGCCAGATCAGCACTGCCGCTACCTCCATTGGACAGCAGGCACAACAATGTTTTGTTCATCTCAACCTCCTTCCTCCATCCGTCCAACATGTAAATTCTTCCAGCATCCACTTGCGCAGCACTTGCCGGTGCAGCCGTAGCCTTCCTCACTAAGACAGCTGTCTTTTTCACCAATTGCTTCTTAGCAGGCGCGCGAGCGGCCTTTGTCGACTTGAGCCGCTTAGGCTGCGAAACAGCCATGACATTGTTGGATTGTATCTGCTCAGGCAACACAACGCTATCGGTGTCCAGACTTTCCAATTTTGAAACATAAGTCGGCGAAGAGGCATTATCGACGAGAATGACGGCTCTCTCGTACAGCGCTATTGCCTGCTTGGCTTCTTCTTCCTTTGCGCGAAGGCCGGCCTTGGCAGCTAATCGCTCAGCATCGACTAGTGCTCTTCCTTCGACATCAAGTTCGTCCGCCCTCGTTAGACAAAGCTCGGCTTCTTGTAGGTCATCCGCTGAGGTTAGCAATCGACAGCGATGGCACAAGGCTTTGCACAAGATCGTGCTTGCTCCGACGGTCCCTGCTAGTTCAATGGCGCGCTTTGAGTAGATATCTGCGTCTCCAAACCGACCATGGTGGGCGTACAGATCAGATAGTTGCTGAAGGGCTTGGCACATCAATGGCAAAATTGACCAGAATGCAGCACCACGATCATTTGCCTTCGTGCCCTCGGATGGTTGGTCGTCCTTCGGTGTGAGCTGCAGCTTGCTCACTCCCGTAGTCAGGCGCTGGACATCCGGTACTTCAGCCTCATCATCTCCCAGCTCAGGTGTTCGATCCTGGGAACCATTTGAGCGCTCAAGGGCGGCCCATATGCCATTAGCTAGTCGAACAGCACGTTTTGCCGCATCCAGAGCTTCGCGAGGAGCGCCTTTGCTTCGATCAAGCTTTGACTGCACTAGGTACGCTTGTACATGCAAGGCTTCGTATGTCCTTCGGTCTTCTCGAGCTATGCGTTCTGGAGGCACTTCTGCCCTCAGAGCTTGCGCCTTGGCTAGATGATTCTGGGCAGCATTTGGATTGTCGGTGGCCAAAGCACATTCCGCACAGCCGATCTGGAAAAGTAATCTCGCCAAAAGGGGGACGGTATCCTTGTAATATAGATCTTCGGCATCCGACAATACAAGCTCAGCTTTCTCAGCATGACCGACCTCTAGATAGGCGCGAGCCAGCTCGGCTGCTGCCACAGCCTGTTGTTGGCTCTTTCCTACGCGATTAGAGAGATTTTCCAGCAAACGCAATACAGGGATTCTTGCACAGTCTCCTGTCACAGCCATATAATCGGCGACTGAATGCAGGATCAAGCACAGCCTGCCAACATCTTCGATCCTCTCGTAGACTCCTTGTGCCGTGCCCGAGCCGGTAATCATTGACTGCCAGGCTCGAAGACCTGGAATCAAGCGACCAACTGATGGCCGACCTCCACAGAATGCTCTTGTCACGGCAAGACAGGCTTGGACATCCGCCAGGTAAGGCTGTAGACGTTCGTCCTCGCCAAGCTGATCCTCGTCAACAGTGATGTCGGCCTGCCATATCTTGAGTATATGGGGCGGTAGTAAATGCGGATGACTGCTACGGAATCGAAGAACAGCAGTTGCAACCCTTGCTCGCCGTATGGGATATGTGCCCACGGCATACAGCTTTGACAATACACGCACCATGTCTCCAATGCATTTGCGTAGACACTCGTGGTACTTAGGCCGAGCAGCGAGCTCCATCGCATATGCCAATTGCCATTCCAACAAGATTGCTCTTGCTGCGTCTGTTGCATTGTCGTCGTCGTCGAAGAATGTCTCGTTGGCACGCGTCCTGATGGCTCTGAGGAGCAGAGCACGAAGTATTCTTCCAAGCGCGACTGCATCGCCGGAAACAGACCACACTGCGGCTAAAGGTCTGGTGGATGCCGCCTTCGATATTGCGTTCAGGGTCCCAGTGTTGACAAGAAGTCGGACTGTATCTTTTGACAGCCAACAGTCGAAGTCTTCGGGCACACTGCTGAATCTGATCGCACGAAGGACTATAGGCAAAGCCTGCTCAGTATTCTTGCCGGGGTAAGAGCGCTCGTAGCGCTGCGCGAATCCAGCGGCAAGAGCAGTCAATGTTTTGAGCTTAGCACCATCCAGATCGCCATGCTTACTGAACATTTCAGCATTAAGCAACTGGCTCAGCCTTGACAAGAGAAAGTCGTAGTCTGCACCGTGACCGTTCAATGCGCCTTTCAAGCGTTCGGCAAGATCATCTATTGCCGTCTCCACTAGCTTGTCATTTCCGCAAAGTTCTGCACGCGACAGCAGCCGCCGACGGATTTGCTCAGCTAAACATGCGACAGATCGTGCATGTTGGGGATTGAGCTCTCTGCAAGTCTCGTCCATCCTGGCCCTCCATTTCGCAGCCCCCGCATCAGTCGCAGTCGCTTCAGCTAGCAAGGACATCAGGCGACAGATCTCAAAGTGAACATCGTCGGCAACATCCATTGTGGCAAGACCGAGGTGGACGTAAGCATCCTGGGCGATCTCGTACGCCCGGGACGCATCTAACGACCGGCGTACCAAGGCTGTCAAGCATTTAATGAATGGACCATGCAGCTCTTTCTCCAGATCAGCTTTGTGCCCAGCCATCCTCCACCACATCTGCCGTATTTGTAGAGCCTTCGTCTGAAGTTTGAACGCAGCTTCAGGAGATACAGAATCGCAAGCAGCAGCATCGTTCGCCGATGATATGCTTGGGCATAACGACAGAATTGTTGAGGCTAGCGACTCAAGTTGCCTGGCAGTCTTGTCATGTTCGCCGAAAGTATCTGCATACGCCACGAGGATATTTGCAGGTGACGAAGCTGCACTTATTGCAATCTCGTCGGCTAATGCTTCTATGGCTGATGATTTCCTGGTCAAGGTAATCATCTTCAGCACAAGCTGTTGATGGTTTACTGCAAGGCCAAGCGCGTCCGGTGCCTTGACAACTGCTGGGCTAAGATGCAGGAGTGTTGCAAGTGTGACCTTTTCCGGCTGCACTATGGATTTGGGCCTGACTGCTTGTCTCAATGGCGGCGCACTGGAGCCGTCACATACTGCAGCTTCCAATCTTCGCTTTGCCATCTTCAAACACTTGATCACTGCAGTGTCGAGACGCAACGCTACTAAGCGTCCTGCGAGAGCAAGAAGGCCGTTTTCCAGCTGAAGCTTTGCACCACCTTTCGTGCCGGGTCCTCTCAAGTCTACAGCAAGCAGATGTTGGAAGGCTGCGCAGGCGCATTCCGCCGTTGCGACAAGGTTGGGCTGCGTGTCCGGCGCGTCTGCCTCAGATGTGCATCGAGAGATCTCCTTCTGCGCCTCCGGCTTCTTGGGCGAAGGCGTGGCATTACCAGACCTCGGCTGCAGAACCCGCTGAGAAGACGCTGGAGTGCGCGTTTTGGCAGACGGTGTGGAATGGTGGGAGCCATTTTTTCTAGAGTCCTGCCTGGCTTTTGCAGCGGTAGTGAGGACCTTCAGGGTAATGTTGACGACTTCCGTGGCAAAGGCCTGTTTGCTTCGGGCTGACAGAATGCTGGCATCATCCTCCTTGACTACTGTGCTGCATTGGTTCGCTCCTCTTCTTTTTGAAGCTGTTGTGGCAGCGTGACTCTTAGTGTTCCCAGAGCAATATGCAGTCGTTTTGGTGGGAGCCGTGGAGGTGGATTTTTGACATGAGTCCTGGATGCCTAGCAAGCTTTGTAGTGTTTTGAGAGTGGCCTCTGATGCTGTCGCACTCGACAGCGCCGACTTGACTTGGTCGAGCTCCGTCTTCATTCCTGCTGCCACTGTCCCGTCTCGATGTCGGCTTCTTGGTCAATACATATTCCGCACTCGACTGTTTTCCAAATGATCGTCGTGCTTAGGACGCGTCAGGGCTCGGATGCAAGCGGTTGCTATGACAGGGCACAGCTTCAGCCAATGAGAGAACGGTGTTTCCACCTCGGAGTTGTAGCACTGTTTATTTACAGACATTCCGTCATAAGTCAACTGCTCCTTCGCACTGTGGTCTGTCCAATGCAAAATACTTGTTGATATCGCATCTTTACGACATATTACTCCGCAAATATGGTATCGACCAGGCGAAACGCTCCCAAAGAGCCTGAAATCGACATGGCCGATCCGGAATTGGCCCTCAGAAAGAAACCTGTGCGCAAGGCCACTGCCAGGACCAAGAAGGTCGAGTCTGCGTCGGCGCCAGAGACACAGATAGCCAGGGCAACGAGAGGCAGAAGCGCTGCCGCGAGCCCGATGCCAGATGAGAGCGTGGTGGAAGAGTCAGCTGCAGAGCCAGAGTTACCCATGCGAGCCAAGCCCACACGACGAGTTGGCAGACCTTCGAAAGCGAGGGAAGAGCCGGCTCCACCGGTGATCGAAGAGCCAGCGCCAGCAAAGAAAGCGACAAGAGCAATGCGCACGGTGGCGCTGAAGAGCAAGAAGAGTGAAGTCAGGAAAGACGAAGGGAGTGCGCAGCCACAAGTAAAGGAGCCAAAGCCTACAGCGCACAGAACACGAACCACAGCTCCTGCAGCCAAACCGCAACCTCTGTCCCCGAAGAAGATTACGCAAGTCTCAAAGCCTCAGACACGCAACGCAAAAGCAGCTCCGGCTAAGGGTAGAGCCGCCAAGACTGCGCCCTCGACGCGGACAACCAGGAAGAGGGCTGTTTCCGACGAAAATGAGGAGATCCCCACTTTGACCGCTAACAACAATGAAGACGACGATCTTGTGCTGCTAGCCAGTACGCCAGTCAAACGCTCAGCTCCGGCCAAGCCAACCAGCGTCAGGAAGAGCACGGAGGTAGGGGACGAGGATGTTATGAGCTCGCGGCCGACTACGCCTTCAGACTCGCCCGCGCCGAGCTTTGACGTACTTCAGGATGAGAATGAGTATCACAAGCCAGGGAAACCTGGTTTAGCAACTGGGGAGAGCGAGGATGAGGATGAAGCAGGAGAGGAAGGCGCATCCGAGGACGAGCTGTGCGGTCCCAAAACACCAATGAAGAGGACGAGCCCGGGCGCCGAGGCCCGATATATCCAGTCTGTACAGCGGACCATTCGTCGTGCAGACGCTCAGATCTCCGCTGGAACTCCGCAGAACGAGCCCTTTCTCCGGCGCAAGGTTGCAGCAACGCCGCGAACACAGCAGGCCCTCAGCAAGCACGCAGCTCCTGCGTCAGAAGTCAGACCTATGACCGTTGCACGGGGTGCCGACAGAGCCATGGTATTCAAGCAGCTGCAGCCATTGTCTCCTGCTGCTGAAAATGACGCTCATATCCTTGAGAATGAAGGCGACGAGTCCACTGCAGTGCATGATATTAGCGCAGTATCTGAAGACGAAGCATCTGCGCCCGTGTTGACATTGCAAAGCTCTCCGGTCTCTTCGACTGTCGAAGCACCTGAATTGCACATGCCAGAAGACGTATTCGATGACGAATCCACCATTCTTGATGAAGGGGCGCCCAATGCAGAAGTCGAGGATCCCGACGAGACTATTCTGATCCACGAGGCTGAGGCTGACCAGGAAGATCATGTTGAGCCCGCTGCACAAGAGACGATTAAGCCCGAAGACACAATGCTTGTCGATCGTGCCGAAGATGTGTCCCTCATCCAGGCTAGCATGACTATCGAGGAGGACGAGGAACTGGCTGCTTCCGTGGCGGGTTCGCGTTCGCCTGAGACCATACCATGGGGTAATCTGCGTCAAGACGTGACCATTCCATTCAACTTCGATGCGCATTTCGCTAATGTCACACTCGTTCCCGAAGCGAGGCACGTGGACTTGGAGGCAGAGGAAATCTCAGTCTTGTCTGCTGAGTCCGAAGAACGGCAAGCGACTGCGGGTGCCAATATTGCGGACGGCCTGGAGTCTCTGATCGTTCTGCCCGTCGATGAGCCTGAGACTCTTGCTGAACGCGACGTCACAGTAAACCTGAACGACTTCATTGATCTTGCTGGGCTTTCCGAGCCAACTCAGGCAATTGAGCTACCGAAACCAGTGACTGAGGCAGACGTCTCAGGGGCAGCGATCAGTGGACTTGACGCGGTCGACCACAGGACAAAGGTGCCGAAATCAGAAATTGTTGGCGACTCGCACCTCGACCTAAACGACGATCTCGAAGGAGCCCTGGAAGAGTCAGAGTCCTGCGAGGAGCGTCTGGTCGATACCGTGCACACAGAGTCGGAAGAAGCGAATGAAGGTATTTCGGCCCTACGATCGCAATGTACCGCGCTGGAAGTTGGAGAGGGCGAGTGTGCCATTTTTGACGAGGAACATACGCCTGTGCCTCATTACGCCCTGCCGACTTTTGCTTTTGATGTCCGCAGGAAGTCACTACCAGTCGTCTCTTCACTTCGCACGCCACTCAGGCTTGGATCCAGGCCGATTACCTCGGACGGCGCAAGCATGCCTGGTGTTGCCAATCCATTCATCAACGCTCGGTGGTCGCGATCCCGAGGTAACTCAACGGCCGAGACGCTTGATGGTACGCCTTCGCGCCAGCAGTCAAAGACCTTTTCCGAGGCTGCCTCACCCATGGCTACTAGTAAGGCACCGAGTCGTACACCCCAAGCTGGGCTACCCGAGCGATACCCTGCGCTCGGAGCTCGTCGGACTTATGAAGAGCACGCGAAGACCGCTATGATGCCGACTCGATTCCGGACTCCAGTGCAGACTCCAGTGCAGCGACCAAGCTCCGCTCAGAAGCCATCCACGTCAGCGGTCACTCCTCGTGCCTCGACATTACGTGCGCGCTCAGTATCGAAGCCAAGCACCCCTGCCGCCAACACGCCGACGGGAGCGTCTAGCGTTGCATCGTCGCCCGCTGTCACGCCAAGCCAGCGCTTTCCACGCTTGGGAGCGCGCAGCACCTACGAAGACCATGCAAAGACCGTCGCTGGCCCAACACGCTTCAGAACGCCAGCCCAGTCACCAGCCAAACGGCCTGACACGGTTCAGAAGCATGGTTCTCTTCGCAAAATCGCCTTCAAGAACAGCACACCCAGGATGTCGTCTCACACGCCTATGAAGACGCCGTTGAAACCCGCGGCGATGACACCCGGCATGGAGCCAATGACTCCACACCCATCTGCACCGCTCAGAGGCGTCGTGGCGATGGTCGAGATCTACACAAACGAAGGAGCCTCAGCCTCTGCGCCGTTTATCGCCCAGCTCCAACGACTCGGCGCAAAGACCACCAAAGTCTGGAGTGACCGTGTGACGCACGTCGTCTTCAAGGACGGCTCTCCCACCACCCTTCAGCGCGTGCGCCTACATAATAAAGAGGTCAAAGAGCTCGGTAATGCTCCACTCATCTACTGCGTCAACAGCCGTTGGGTCAGCGCCTGCGATGACCAAGGCAAGCGCGTCTCCGAGTCCAATGAGGATTTCGCCGTGGATCTCGACGAGGTGCCTCGAGGCGGCAGGCGCAGGCGCAAGTCTATGGAGCCAGCTGCTCTTATCAATGTGAGCGGCAGCATCTTTCGCAGTCGCAGGAGCAGTGTTGGTCGTAGCTCGCTTGGTCGCTCGCCGCTCAAGTTTGACTCGCCGGTCAAGAGACCCGAGCCTGAGATTGCGACGCCCAAGCCAGCCAGTCTGGTGGTTGGTCCTGCGGACGAGGATAAGGAGAACAGCGGTGCTGATGACCTATCGTCGCCTGTCACGCCTGCGTATTTGGCTGCGCCGGATCAGTTGGTGCAGCAGACTGCGCCTGTCAACAAAATGAGGAAGTTGGGTATGAAGGCGACGGACAGGGCGAAGAATAGGCGGTTGACCTTTTTCCCAAGTATGGCATAAGCTTGTTGGGAGGAGTCTGGTTCCACTGGAAGATTGTCATGTGTGGAATTCCCAAATTGTACAGGTCACTTTTGATTTTGTCTGCGATGATACCAGATTGAGTAGACGTTCTGCTTTCTTAGTCAATCCATACACTCCGTTACGTTGCGCACATCCGCTGCCGTTTCATGCTTGCGATAGTGCCTGCCACCATAGGACATCATTCAGCTCGTACTTTGAGCACTGAGTCCGGCCTTGCACCCACTTGCTGAGGCTTCCAATTGTTGGCAAGATTCCTGGCCGCCATTCATGCCATAATTCGGACGTGCAGTCAGCCGTCGTCCATTCTCTACATCGTAATACTCTTGTCATCAGTTCTGGTCATTTTTCATACCGCAGCAGTAACCCAAGCCGTCATAGCCTTCACAGCATCCGCATCATGCGCCCTCAACAGGTCTGTAGCCTTGGTCTTCGACAAACCTAACTGCTCGATCTACGTTGCACCAGTAGCACCAGTCAGCACATGTACCAGTCAACCCCACTGCCATATTTCCCGCTCAACATACCAGAAGTGTAACATCCGCCTGATCAACCTTGACAAGCGGCTTCTTAGGCGCTTCCTCCTTCTTCACCGCAGCACTAGCAGTAGTCTTCTTGCCCTCATCTCCACCAAGATTCTTGATCGCATCATTGAGAGCTTTGAGATCTATCTCCTTCTTAGGTCCAGCATCTTCGTCTGGTTTGGCGTCGAGAGACGAAAGTGCTTCGGCGGCTTTGCGGTCGTCTGCTGTTGCGTTGGCGGGGACGGAGGAGGGAGGGTCGGCGCCTTCGTGGACGTCGGAGGGTTGAGGTTCAGCCATGCTGTGTGAGTCGGTCCGTAGAGCTTCTTGTAGAGTAGCAGTGGATGCTCTGACCTCATCAGAAGTGGCATGTGCTAGGCCGGAGTTCCCGTTGGCTTGTGAACTTGACTTTTTGACTCAGGTCCGGAGTGAGCAAGCACATCTGCACATTGTTCTTCAGGACTCGTTGGCCACCTTTCCCATCGTCGGAAGGGACACTTGCGCAGATCGGTAACACATCTCGGGACCGCCATCGCTCAGAGGCCGAACGACATTCGTCTGCGAAGCGGCCAAAGCCTTACTACCATTCTCAGACTTTAGCAGCTCACCTCTCGCTGACGGTTTGATGGTCACTGGTCATGGCAGCGTCCTTGGCAAACGGTAGTGCAGCAATCAATGGCTCCCATAGCACAGAAGACTGGTCACCTTCCTCATGGCGCTCGAAGCCGATCAAGCAACCGGTCGACTACGAAGACCAAGCAGCAGTCGACAAGTCACTCGCCAAGCTCAAGCGCTTACCACCCATTGTCACGCCTACTGAGATCTGGAAGCTGCGTCGGTCACTCGCTGATGTCGCTCAAGGCAAGGCCTTCCTTCTCCAAGGTGGTGATTGCGCCGAGCTCTTCGACTACTGCAATGATGACGCGATCGACTCCAAAATCAAGCTCCTGCTGCAAATGTCACTGGTCCTCGTTTGGGGTGGTAACAAGCCTGTAGTGCGCATAGCACGAATGGCAGGGCAGTATGCTAAACCCAGGAGTTCGCCGATGGAGACTGTCGACGGCAAGCAGATCCCAAGCTTCAGAGGAGACATTCTGAACGGCTACTCAACAAGCCAAAGAGACATTGATCCAGATCGTCTGGTGCAAGCTTATTTCCACTCGGCAGCAACACTGAACTATGTTCGAGCTCAGCTAGCGTCAGGTATAGCAGACCTGCACAACCCGTTGGACTGGAATCTCGGATACGTTGGTGATGCAGAGCTTCAACAGAAGTACACAAGGATTGTCGACAGCATCAGGGAGTCTTTGCGCTTTATGAGGACAATTGGCGCAGACACGGCTGGACAGTTGCAGACGGTCGACCTGTACACAAGTCATGAGGGCTTGCTCTTGGCCTACGAAGAATCCCTGACCCGCAAGCTGAAGCATCCAGCCAACCGGCCAACCACACACAAGACTGCGAGCGCGCCTAAGGTGTTGTCACGAACTGGTGGCGCACGTGTAAATCCGTCCAAGCAGGAAGCCGAGACCAGCGGCTGGTACAACACCAGCACACATTTCATCTGGGTCGGCGACCGGACAAGGCAACCTGATCACGCACATATCGAGTACTTCCGCGGCATCGAAAACCCGATCGGCATCAAAGTTGGTCCAACGACTGCGGTATCTGACCTGACGCAATCGCTCGACATTGTAAACCCAAGGAAAGAGGTTGGCAAGGTCACATTGATCACGCGGTATGGCGAAGGCAAGGTTGACGAGCTCCTACCTCAGCATATCGAAGCTGTTCGCAAGACAGATCACACCGTTGTCTGGCAATGTGATCCCATGCACGGCAACACGCGGTCGACCGCTTCCGGTATCAAGACTCGGTCTTTTGCTTCCATCTTCTCTGAGTTGGCCTCTGCGATCAGGATCCACAAGCAGTGCGGCTCGATACTAGGTGGCGTGCATTTGGAGTTGACTGGTGATGCTGTCACGGAGTGCACAGGTGGCAGTCAGGGCTTACAAGACGAGGACCTCAGTCTGCGCTACGAGACGTTTTGCGATCCGAGGCTGAACGAGAAGCAGGCCCTAGAACTTGCCTTTCTTGTTGCCGGTAGTCAACGTGACGATAAGGTCTGAACTTGCTTGTTGTGAGGATTCGTCGGTCTTGAGACACAGCTGAGCTGATGTGATTGAAGGCTAGATCCTGACGATCGACGCCATCGATGAAGCATGCATTCAGCAAAATCACGCGTAGAACAAACTTGGCCCGCTCTTTGCTCTTTGAACACATTGCTATGATCCAGTAAGAGAGAGGAAGAGTGAGTAGCTTGACAGACCTTCTCAATTGGCTCGGAAGCCGCAACGATGATTATTTGCGGTCAAGCTACAAGACTCTGTAGCACGATCGATCGAAATGACCATCACATGTGGTAAATGAGCAATAAGAAGTGAGGAAGAGCAGCCTGAGCACGTTTGCGCTAGGAGCCATCTACACATCGGCTCCAAAGTCCAGCGTATCACAGGTGGTAAGCAGCTGCATAGCATCAATGTCACCTGCCCTTACCTGAGACTCCTGAGCATTGGTGTCGTGATGTGCCGCAGTTCTACAAAGTCAATAAGTCATTAGCTGCATAGCAATCCTACTTGCAGCTGCCTGGACAATTAAAACCAAGGGTCATTGGCGGTTTTGTTCGATTCGGCAGTGTGCGAATCAGTCGGGCGCGGGTTCATGGTCCTTAGGCTTCGTCGACTTCGCCTGTCATTGCTTGCATCCTGGACGATCTCGCCGAAATCACGAGACCTCCTCTAAAACCGACAGCTCGTTTCCATGTGGCTGTGGCTTGCTCGAAAGTTGCGCTTTGACTGGCACGCCCTCAATGTCTAACAATCCAGACTCAAAGATCAGATCTCTAGATGCGCCTTCGTCCTTGCTTTCAATGCCCTTCTAGCGAGGCTACCCTGGTCATGCCTTCTCGTACTTGATACCTTGCGTGGCGAGGATAAGTTGTCCAGGTGTAACCACTCATTGGCACATCGGCCCGAGACTGCGACTTCGCCATTTGTCAAGTGAGCAATGCAACTGCTTCTTCAGTTGAAGTATCATGTAAGTGCGACAGTGAGTCACGGCGAACGTGACAAACGAAGGTGCTGTACTCTGTACTGAATGATGACAGGCACAACAGGTGACCATCTGCTAGATCGGCAAATCTAGGATTTCAGGATCATTTGCAGCCACGCGGAGAGATATGGCTCACTGCACGTGGAAGAACAATGTTCCAATGACAGGAGCACACGTGGACGATAACAAACGGCAACGCGCCAAGCCAATGCGGTCACAAAGGCAGCTTGTGCTTGCCTCACGTCTTCTCGCATGGCACCTTCGGTCCAGCAAAAGGTAGTCACATGCTGCAACACAGACACCTGATCTTAACGAAGAGTAATCCCGAACACTAAATGCTGCTTCGCTCGATGATAAACTCAGCCTCAAGGAGCCGCAGTAGACCTCTCCACCATATCCGGATGCGCCGAGCAGGGCCCTTTCGGCCTCAAGGCTTTCAGGCCCCATGAGGAGCACCCGGCGAGCGCCGACTTAGCCCTCGATTGACCTCCTTACAGGTGAGACAGTCGTCATTGACGCATCGGAGTAACAGCTAACCACCGTCAGGCATGGCAGAAGGCCAGGCTGCCCCGCACGAGCTGTTCAAAAGCAGCAGCTCAAAGGCCGCAGGTAAAATGATACCACGTCTTCAGCTCTTGAACCCAGCTCACACAATCCAGGACAGCGTACAGTACCCAGCCGCCCACTCTCAATGCGACCACGGTCCCAGGCCTTATGAGCTTTGCCATCGACGCTGCTTATGACTCAGATTCCATGCTCCGTACTCAGCTCGAGGAGTTCAATATGCTGCATCACCAGCTCCCACAGCCGAATCCAAACCCAGCGGGCAATGAGCAGCCAGTCGGCATCAACCAGAGCTTCCGCAACCCTGTGGTCGTCTGTCAGCCAGTCGTCAAGAGGTAGTGCCATGGTCAAAGGCACCAGTGCTGTGTTCGACGGGATGTCTGCAACAGTTGCCGCCACTACGAGCGTAGACGCGATAGGCTGTACCACGCTTGAAATGCTGCATATCTGAGGTCTGAGGGCCCCGATCTATGTTCACAGCGGCTCGCGCACTGACAGCCTCTCTTGATGTGGACGGCGTCATCACTGCCTGCTCGAAAGTTTCTGGATGGGCAAGCAATTCCAATCCTGGACAACGCAGCCATTTCAAGGCTATGAGCATTCCAGTCGCAGCTGGCCCTTATGCAGCGAGCTAGCAACGTCTCTGCCTGGACACCCCGTCTTACTCACGGCTTGTCCAGTTGCTTGCCGCAGCTTTCGTGGACTGGCACAAGCAACGAAGGCTTCACGTACGCCTTCAATGGTGCTGGCAATGCATCACTCAGTGTGGACGGCGACTCAGATTCGTTCTATCTCACTGCACTATCGGCGCATCCTGGCGGGACGTGGGTGCAAGATCTCTGTGTCAAATTTACCTGCAGATCGTCTCCATATCATTCCTGGACCAGAAGAACTACCAATCGACGACAGTGGCAACAGCGACTAGCTTGATCTGGTGAGTGTGTCTGAGGATTCGAGCAAAGAAGCAATAGGGTAGAGGGTTCAAGTAGCGTGGCATTAGATCTGAAGGGAGCAGGCGACCAGGCATTGCTGATCGCATGCATTGACGGCACCGTCGATAGCAGTGCTGCAATCTCGCGATTTCGTGTATATTTCATCGCGTTGCGGCAAAGGGTCTGGATCGATATGAAACCATTCGTCTACATAGCTATGATGGGAGGTTCATTCAAGTTGGGATCGAATCAAGTAGAACAATCTTCAACGATCAAATACGTCCTTTACGTTAGTCCTTCATCTCGCGGCTTCTTGAGGGGTCTTGGCGATACCATGGCGACACTTGCCATTCCCTGGACCCTGTCGACGTTCCTTCCTTATGTGGCAGGAACGCCAATACTTCTCGGTGACCGATAGCTACATTCTTTCTACACTCTGCCTTCTGACGTTCCAAATTTCATTACCAGACTTTCAAACTTGCCGTCTTTTCAGCCGGACACTAGGATTACATTTCTCGCCGCATCGGACCTTCCTCGGCCACACCGCATTACACTGAATAATAGCAATTTTCACGCATCAATACCATGAAAGCACGTGACTTCAAGTACGCACCTTCCCATCTCAGGCAACTGCCTGGCATCCCCGATGGTCTAGTGGCTATGATTTCCGCTTGTCATGTGAAATGCATTGCAAAGCGCGGGAGACCAGTGAGTTACCTCATCTCCCTCTTGATCACAATCAAGATTCCCAGCAATGAACAGTGGCTAACTACTTTCGTAGGGGTTCGATTCCCTGTCGAGGAGCATATGATGTTGTCATTATTTTGCTTTTTGCTTCAAAATGATGTGGGGTGGAGACAGAACGGCATGCAGGACTGGAGTGGCTCGCCTGGGCCGCCGAAGCAATGTAGCATTTGCTTTTGCAGGGTTCCAAGACTATACTGTATCCAACTATAACTGTCTCAAGCACTACCTGTTTCTCACACGCTATCCTGGCCTAAGATGTCGAATTCGAGCTCGGCGTCACATACCCACTGCTCGGCGCGGACAAGAGCGCCAGAGGCGCAAAAGTGCCTCCCACAACCGGTCGATCGATAAATGTGAGTCCTGATGGATAGCTGGGGAGACATTAGCCACTACTCGAAACCCATACTTTTGAAGATTGCCAGGACTTACTCTGCAGTGATAGTATCGTACAAATCCGTGAAGGCGTAGTTGGTAGGCGTCTGATCCAGCCACTTCGCTATCACGGAGATGAACTCGTCTTTCGTGCTGGTGGAGGCGATGGAGGCGCAGAAAATTTCCCAGTCAACTGCAACATTGTCAGTATCGTCCGTGGCGACCATCAGTTACGCTAGTCCTCACCTTTTGTGTAGGTATGTCGAGTGTCGAGCGGCACGCCGTAAGCGTTAAACACAGTCGGGTAGAACTTGCTCTGCATGTCATACACAGTCTGCGGCACGAGGTCTAGTCCCAACTCCGCGTCGCCGAAAAGATTGTACAGCAGCACGTACGAAGACGTGTTGCCGTAGTTCAGCTCAGCATGTGGAGAAGTGGCATTGTAGTTGATGCCGTACGTCTGCCAGAGCCTAATGTACTCGTGTGCGATCTGCGTGTAATTGGCTCCGTCCTCAGCATGACCAGTGCGGTTGGCGATTTGGGCCATGGCTTCGATGCCGACGATACCTTTCAGTGCGAGATTGGTCTGGTTGGCGAGGGCACCGGCAAAGTCGTCGGTGGAGATCTGGTTGGCTGGGATCAAGGCTTCTTCGATCAGGTACTCGTTCCATTGCTTCAGGATGTCGTAATGCTGGGCCAGATACGCATCGTCGTTTGCTCGTTGCGCGTATGCCAGAGTCATGATAATCATATCGCCACACTCCTCAAGTGGCTGCTGCTCGTCATTGCCGTCGTTATGACCAGTAGCATTTGGAAAGCTGCTTCCAAGATCGTGGATCGAGTACTGATATGGCCAGTATCCTGCTTCTTGATTGATGAACAGTGGATTTAGCATCCAGCTCAGGATATCCGGATTCAAGTAGATGACGATGGGATGGAAAGGGAAGATCACGTCGACAGTCTGAACGTTACCATCGGAGCTGATTTCCTTGAGGAACACTAATGGTTCATCAGGCGAGTTGGTGAACTCTAGAGCGCCAAAAGCTTGTCGTACGGAGAGAGAAGTGATGCTCAGGTAGTCCTGCCCGCCCGCAGCGATCGAGTCGCTGGCAATCTGCTGGTCGAGCTGTGTGGCAATCTCACTGCCATTGGAGTAGTCATTGTAGAAGTACTCGACCGCAGCAAGATCGTTGTCGAAGTATTTCGTCCACAGGCATGGAACGGTCTCATTTCCATTTGCGCCTTCGAATTGGACGCAGTAGTGTTGATGCAAGCTTAACTGGAACAGCGTGTCCCGAGCCGTCGTGCCAACCTGGCCAAGATCAATGGCGAAGCCAAACACCGGATAGTCATTCGAGATGCCGCGATAGTCAGTGTCCTGTGAGTCAGGCAGGTACCCATTGCTCAAGAAGGTGCCTCTAACGCTTGTATCTTCGCCAGATTGATATGTTAGACCGGCGATATTATCAGTAGCATAGTACCAATAACCCCAATCCGCCTGCTGGTTGGTCTCCGAAAAGTTCAACTGCTGTTGACGGTACACCTGGTGGTATGCGATGCCGCCGGTACTGGTATTGATGGTTGAGTCAGGCGTGCTGGTAGCCTTGACAGGTGTTGTCGAGCTTGGACGGAAATTGGTAGGGGTGATGGCATCACTCTCGGCATGGGTTGGCTCGAAGGTATGTGCTACGCTGGTCCAGCCGTCAATTGAGGTCTGCGTTCCGTACCATGTCGTGGGTGCAGTCTGCGCCGGCGTGGTAGCTGAAGAAACTGGACCCCAGCTCACTGGACTGTTGGTCTCGGCGATCGTCCCGTAGCTCCATTGTGCATTGGCGTTGTGGTCTCCAGAAACCCATTCGGCTGAAATATCTGTGTAGAGCTGCACATCATGTTCTTGTCCATCGAGCGAGCTCACAGTCGTTTCGAGGTAAGAGTATGGCAGAGACGACCTTAGTAAGTCGTTCGGGCTGTTCGTTGATGATATCGTGAGCACTCGATTTCGTTCAAAACGTCTAGAAGGACTTACGTGACAGTCGACAAGAAAGTAGCGTTTAGCTCAACATATCCGCCAACGTTGAAGGTGAATATGCTCCTGGTAGAGGTGTACTCGTAGGCCGTCTGATTGGCATAGAGGTTGTTCTGGTTTGAATTACCCATCCAGGTGTAGGTGACGTTGTCCACGCTGCTTCTCGTTACAATGCGAGGTCCTGACTGTGGTCTGATGGACATACCGAATAAAGCCGGTCCATGCTGTTACCTGTCCCTGCCAGAAAGTCGGCCATTCACCAGCCTATCAAGTCATACGGTATCAGCTCATGATTGTCGAAAGACATGTGGATGGTATCACACCAAATAGCCTCCATTGCCGCCATCGCTACCGGCCTGCAGAAATGTAGCAAGGTATGGGCTCTTGACAGCTATCGGCAGCGCTGGTGGTCGTAATGGAGAAAAAGTCGACACTGCGTTTGTAAGACCCGCCGTCGCCAAAGAAAGTAACGAAAATGAGAGAAGCATTATTGTCGAGGTGAGGAAATGAAGGCCTGCCTACCTTTGCGTGGTCTTGAGAGCGAAGCTGCGCATAGCAGCAGTACTTATGTCGAGGCTGAAATTGTGTCGAAGGACCACGATGGAGACCTTGCTTTAGCCTGCATGTGTCTCGTGCCAGTAAGATGCCTGGTTTCGAGGCAGAAATTGAGAGCTTGAAGAGGAGCCGTGTCATGAGATCGTCCGCAGATCATGATTCGTCGAATGCACAACCAGTCCCGAGGCCATGCGCGCAAACGATGTAACCAAACATTGGCTTGTGCCTTTGAGCCATGCGGTTTGGGCAGCTGCAGCTACCGTCATGCGAGCAGCGTGGTTCAGTAACAATTTAGGCTTGTTTCAATTGATCCGTGCTTTTGCATCAGACCAAGCCCATGGCGCAAAGTGTCAGGGTCGAAGCTTGCTCCTCCAAAGCTTATGCTGGGCTTGGTTCAAGGGAGATGCAAGGCACATGCATGGCATTCGTTCGCGAAGCTCTATCTTGCCGCTTGGTGCCGGAGGCCGCTCTGGTGGTGTTTGTCGATCCTGCATAGTCGTGGTACCGGATGGTCAGCATGGTAATAAGAAGCAAATGATGACTTCAACGAGCGGAACAGGAAGATACTGATCTCCATGTACTGGTCTTGATCCATGCTGAGCCAGTATTTCGATGCGTCTGGCAAATTCTCAGTGAACGCCCGTAGACTTGGCTCGAACCTGTCATCTGGAATGCCGCCGAGGGCAAGATATTAGAGACGGGCAAATTCCTTCGCACTGGCTCACTCGGTGCCACCACCTTATGGAGAGCCGGACGCGGGATCAATCCCTTTGTGGCATGCAGACCACCAACTCGTACAATGCACCGCATGATCAACACGGCCTTGTGTTCTTTTTTAGCGTGGCTCTCGGCGTCACGCATATGTGCTGGCTAACGCGCAGTAAGGTAGCGACTGACCACACATGCGTGTAGGCTGGAAGGGACGGGAAGCTTGTTGGCGGTGAAACATTATTCCAGAAATAGCAGGCGCGTTCAAGACGCGTTCTCGAGAATTGTTCGTCCACATGCATTGAGACTTATGCAACATGCCTTCTCCCAAACGTAAGAGCGACACGGAGACTGGAGACAACGCCACTGCCAAGAAGCCCAGGATGGCAGAGGAGCTCAGCAAGGATGAGATCGACGCCCAGCTCACAGAAGCAGATGCGGCACCCGATTCGCACATCAACCACGAAGCGGCTATAAAGTACTGGTCATCCACCGAGCCCACCGTCAACGGTGTTCTGGGTGGCTATCCGCAGGTATCTAGAGTAGACCTGCAGGGATCAAGCAATTTCCTTGCCAAGCTACGGCGACAGTCAAAACAGCATCCAGCTGGAAAGAAGCTCAAGCGGGCAGTGGACTGTGGAGCAGGCATTGGTAGAGTCACTGATGGATTTTTGAAGAACGTAGCAGAGAAGGTGGACATCGTCGAACCAGTTAAGGAGTTTACAGACAAGATTGAGCAGACAGACGGTATTGGAGATATCCACAACATCGGTCTTGAGGCGTGGCATCCTGAGAAAAATAGCCATGGCTTGTACGACCTGGTTTGGATACAATGGTGTATTGGGCAGCTCACTGATGCGCAACTTGTGGACTTGTTGAAGCGACTCCCGGCGGTGCTGAGCAACGGTGGTTGGATCGTCGTCAAGGAGAACCTGAGCAATCACCACTTAGGCGAAGATGTGTACGACGAGACGGACAGCAGTGTTACACGGACAGACGAGAAGTTCAGAAAGCTGTTTCAGCAGGCGGGTCTCAAGCTTGTGAGCACGGAGCTGCAGAAAGGATTTCCGAAGGGCCTCTACCCTGTGAGAGCGTACGCTTTGCAGCCGCCCGTTTAGTGCACCTGTGCTTGCATAAGCATGAACTACACGTAACGAGCTATCTGCGCGATATCTCGTTCAAGCAGGGATTCCTGATCTTGGACTACTCGTCCGCCCGATACCCGCTCCGCATAAGCTATTGCTTGTGCATCCTTCTCTCGATGCGCGCGTTCAACATCATCCTTCACCTCCGCAACTTCAGCCTCCGCATCATCGTCCCAAACCTCCTCGCTACGCATGCTGCCGTTGACCTCCTTCTCGACCCACCTGCACTCTCTGCCCTCCTGCCACCGTATCATGAGACGCATGGTCAGAAGTCCTTTCTGCGCTAAGATCTCGGAGATGCGCTGATGCACGACCAAAGTGTCACGTGCGGTCTTCCACGGACACTCGTTGCTATACCCTATGATATTTCCGATCAAGTATGGTCGGTAGTAAGAGCGTATCATCAGACTGACCAGGTCGTCCTGTTGACATTCCAAAGCCCAGTCATCTTCAGGATCAGCGTCCGGAAACTCGGCAGTGAAGTCAACATTGCGGCAATTAGTGTCAGGCACGCAGTAGCGAAGATAATCTTGTCTGATATCAGCAGTCAAAGGGCAAGGAACTGTGACGGCTTTGTAGTCTGCTGTGATGGAATGATGGAAGAGTTCGCAGTAGACTGCGTGGTTCAGCACGGCCAGGTCGATATTCCACAAAGTGAGATTACGCGATCGTCTGTCTTCTTCGATAAGATCGAGCAGGAACTGCAGAGTGGTACGCCTGGAATAGTCGGTCAGTCACATTCAATCGCCTCGAATGTAGCTGTTTTAGCCGCCTGACTTACTTCATCTGATGAACGCGTCGCATATCGCCAAGACTCACCCTGGCCACGTCTACGCAAAGCTCCAGCAGTCCATCGAGTCCTCGCATCAGCGACGAGTGCAGCGCATTGCAATTTCTAAGCGACTTTACTGCCCAGTCAGCTACTTGACGCGCTGTGACGGCTATCAGCCAATGCGCATGCGGCTTCTTCAGACGCTTGCATGGACTCAGTCGCGGGCTCAGTGCTGCTTTGGTTTTGTTGCAGATGCTGTACAGAACGCGGCTAGTGTTGAGCAGATTGTAGAGATCATCGATGGAGTCGAGATAGAAGGGTAAGCTGACTAGGAGGTCCGCGGGGAGATCGAGGAGATGCATGGTCAAGACTGATCAACATTCGCATATATTTTTGATGTCTTTGATGGTGAAGACTATTTATGTGGTGGAAATATTATTGCAGAAGCGTTCTGCTGCCTGGTGAGTCAGGTTGCTCGACCCCACGAGTTGACTTGCCCCACTTGCTGCTGGGTACGCCACACACTTGACTGCAGTCGGTGGATGGCGGTATTATCTGAGAGTGGTCTTGATGTCAAGAAGGCGATCCTTCATCGTGCGGTGCAGACTGCTGCAAGATGAGCACGATGACGGGCACATGGGTAGTCAACACATACTTCCCCTCATCCTCGCCTCGGCAATGAGCCAGACACCTCTCAAACACGTGCCATGCACGCTCAAGTATGGGCATGAGAGTGTTATGCACAGGTTTGACTCTGAAGAGCTAAGTATCATACATTGTACATATTGAAGGCAGAGTGTAGCGAATCGCAGCATCACGCCATTGTTTCTTGTTACGCAAATCACATTCATCGCAGACCAAATATGGCTGGAGCTTACATGAATGCAAATTCCTCAGTCGAAGATCTTTTCGCGCAGGACCCAACGGTCGCTCTGGACGGATTACCGGACGATGCCAATGGTGCCACGCCAGACCCACCGTCTCGCTATGGCAAACCTCTACCAAAGGAATGGATCCCCCTATATAGGAAACCAATGCGGACGCCCACGCGACGACTACGCATCGTTTGCATTGGTGCAGGGATCTCGTCTATGAACCTGGCTTACAAAGTCTATCACGAACACCAGATGCATCCAGATATGGTAGAGTTATGTATCTACGAGGCCAACGATGAGATGGGTGGAACATGGGTAGTCAACACCTACCCGGGGGTAGCTTGCGATGTTCCGGCGCATATCTATACATTTCCGTTCGAGCCGAATCCGGACTGGAGTGCATACTATGCTGGAGGTAGTGAGATTCTCGGGTATTTTCACAGGACTGTGAAGAAGTATGGTTTGGCGCGGGATGTCAAGACGAGCCATCGGGTCGAGGGGGCTGAATTTGATGCTGAGACGGGGAAATGGAGTGTCAAGGTCATGACGAAGGATGGTCAGATCCAAGATAGTGCCGATATCCTGGTATCTGCTACCGGCTTTCTGTCCAAGTGGCGATGGCCGTCCATCCCTGGCCTCCATGACTTTAAAGGCACACTATGTCACTCTGCATCTTGGTCGAAAGACTTCGACTGGAGCAACAAGCGCATAGCTGTGATCGGCAACGGCTCTTCTGCCATCCAGATCGTGCCCAAAATTGTCGACAAGGCAGCCCATCTTACCAACTTTGTCAGACGATCGACATATATCACGCCAGGCCTCGGCTCCGCCATAATAGGTGGTCAAACCCAGTACCATTATAGCGAAGAAGAGAAGCAGCACTTCCGCGATGACCCACAGGAGCTCAAGAACTACCGGAAGAAGATTCAGGCAGGTAGTAACAAAGCATTTGAGATGTTCGTGAAGCATTCTTCTGCACAAGATCAGGCGAGGAAGGCGACAGCGGATATGATGAGGGAGAAGTTAGGAGGAGATGAGCAGCTAGCCAGGAAGCTGATTCCGGAGTATGAGGTAGGATGCAGGCGAGCGACGCCTGGGCCAGGCTATCTGGAGGCTTTCACAAGAGACGATGTTTCGTTGGTCACGAGCTCGATCGACAGGATTGAGCCTAATGGTGTCAGGACGGCCGATGGTGATTTACACGAGTTTGATGCCATCATTTGTGCCACCGGTAAGGTCAGAAGAGCGTGGTGCTTGTCGAACAGGAATGACTAATTCGCTATCTAGGCTTCGACGTCTCCCACCGCCCTCCCTGGCCTCTCATAGGTCGCCACGGAATCTCCTTAGCAGAAGCCTGGAAAGAAGAACCTGTCTCCTACCTCTCCCTGTGCGCTTCAGGTTTCCCGAACTTCTTCATGTTCTCCGGGCCGAATGCACCCGTCGGCCATGGGTCCTTTTCGGCCAGCCTCGGTTGGACCGCAGACTACATCTGCAAGTGGCTGCGCAAGATTGCTGAGGAAGACATCAAGTGGGTGGATGTGAGGGAGGAGGTAATGGAGGAGTTGGATGCTTATAGTGATGAGATTATGCAGACGTTGGTCTGGAGCGGGAGGTGCCAGAGTTGGTACAAGGGCCATAGGGTGGATGGGAAGGTTACGGCGGTGTGGGCGGGCAGTGTCATTGGTTATAGGGAGATGATTGAGGAGATAAGACCGGAGGTAAGTGCAGTGCTTGGATCAGTACTGTGGTAGTGGCGTAGGCTAATGTGTTGAAGGACTTTGAGATTAAGTATCGAACGAAGAACAGGTTCAGGTACGTTTGAGATTTATCTTGCGGCTTGTGGTATACTGATGTGGCGTACAGATTCATGGGCAATGGTCGGACGAAACTTGAGTACGATCCTAAAGCTGACCTTGCGTTCTACCTGCACAAGTAAACTGGGTAGCATAGCAAATTTGGTTGTTTAACACGAGGCGGGCCAAAGTCCTGATACAAGAAAATGCCGGCATGTATGGAGCTTGTGCAGATATTCCATAGTCTCAATGATACAGTCAACGGGACGTCCGCAGTCCGAAAGGTCCTGACGTTGCTGGCAATGGTTCAATCGGTCCTGTTCCAAGCTGACGGATTTCTCTGAGACGGCACTTTTCACTGCCGCATTGAAAATCCTCAGACTCGTACAGGGACACTATGTGGAGGTGCATCCAAGAACGTTTGTGCGGGTTCTGGAATCCACCATTTTGCACGTCTATTGGGATTCTGTAACGAGAGACGCAGGTATGTGGCTGCGCCCGCCTCTGTACAGCCGCTACATAGCTCTCGAAGTGCTATACTGAAGCCATCCACGGATGCTGGAGTATCTGCTCGGCTGGTAAGCGCTCCTTAGGATTCCATTGCAGAATCTTGCTTAGAAGGTCTTCCAGCATTAATGCCTCTTCATCCGGCACTTTCATTCCAGGCGTCTCGAACATTGACTGTGTCTCAGCAAGCTCGACATTGCGCTCATCATCGCTCTTCACCTCACCATCCTCTTCGCCAATGTCTGCAATCATCTCGCTCAAAGGATACTCGTTGGCCATTGCTTCGCCATCTCGACCGTCGCGGAGAGGTTTGCCTTCACCGTCGAAGTACGAACCTCTTGCCTCCCAGTGACTCCACCAAGGCTCAGGAAGCTTGCCCTTCGTTTGTACCCACTGTCGAATGATCTCCTCCTCGGTGCCCATAAAACGTGAGAAGAGCGGAGTACCAGCGCGAATCTCAAACAGTAGACATCCGAGGGCCCACAAGTCCGAGAATTGGTCATATCTCGAGTCGAACATTGTTTCTGGCGCCCTGTACATCAATGGTACTCCAATATCTTCTGCTTTTGGAGGCTGTTCGAATGGAAAGCTGACCCCAAGATCGACAAGGAATATATCACTTTTTAGGTATTGTTGTGATGGTACCTTGGCAGACTCAACGATGTAACGAGGCGCAGAAGCTCCAAGGGTCTTTTTGGACGCCATGAGAAGCGTCTCCTTGCGTGGTGTCCCAAAATGCTCATATATCTCGTCCTCTGTCAGGCCGTTCATTGGCTGCAGTTTCAACAGGATGTTCGGTATAGTCAGGTCTAGGTGCTGGTCAGTGCCTTCTTCTGATCCTTACACAAGCATTAGACTTGCCTCCATGACCGATCTGGTTCTCGTGCAAGAAGCAGACTGCCTGGGTGACTTGCTTTGCAATGCTACGGGCAATTGCAGCTCGCAGTCTTCGAGCATAGCCGGGCAACGCTGTCTCGCACAGACTCTCCAGATTCGGACCTGCTACTTCCATTACCAAGCAGTCATGCATCCCGTTGGGACCTGTGACCGTGAACGATGCGAGCAGGCCACGAAGGTGTGCTTGTCCAGGATGGTCTGACTCAAACCTGGCAAGGCGCTGGTTTGTTCGCAATTCGACGCCGGATGCACTCTCGCTTGCTTTGTTGATCTTCAAAGCAACGTAGCGCGCTTCCATCCTATCATGAGCAAGCCATGTCGTGGAGTACCCGCCAAAGCCAAGTTTGTGAATGACTTGATAGCGATCGTCGTAGACATCGCCAAGACGGACAGGGTGGAAGCCACTCGGCCTGTAGTCCTCTGCTTCCTCCGCATGTTCAAGACTCAAAAGATGGTAAGATCTCGGCATCGTGGCCAAATATCATTGCGTAAGGTTGTCATATCGAAGGTGCATTTATCTGGGCCAATGAAAGTATGACTCTTGCCGCGACCCCGCTGCGGCCTTGCTCACATCAGGTCAACTTGTGCAGCGGTCTGCGCTGCGCCTCCCGTCGAGATTGAGTCCGCATGCGAACCCCTGGGTCTACCACTTGTCCAGAAGTGCGCATAGTAGCTCGCCACCTTCTATATGTATCCTCGTCCGTGTCAAGCTCGTAGCACTACGCATTGCAACACCACTGCTTAATACCTTTGTCATCTTCGTCGCACTAGACAACGGCCCGTATTACACACGAATGTAGCTCGAGCCTTGGTTTCTGTCCTTTCTCGTGCATCTTTGACCGCCGAGAAAATAGAGCAGCAGGGTCATAGACTATTGTTGGCTGTCAGTAATGTTGTATTGCACCCAGTCGGCAACCAAGCACGTAGCTTGGGATTAAGCATTAGCAATAGGCCGATCGCTAAACTATCATCTTGACGAGGCCCGTCGCCCGCACCGGTTCGAGCTGTACAGACGGACGATGAGATCAGGCAGAGCTGCTTTGACAGTCTGTCGATGATGAGTGAAGTAATTGAGCATGGCGGCTCATCTCAAGCCGAACGATGTCCATTCCTCGCCGAACAGATCTGTCGAGGTCGCGCGCTCCAGCCCTTCCCACACAAGTACTCTGCGAATGAAGCGAAGAAACGCTTCCTTATCTGCACCCTCCGGAATTGCAGTTACCCAATCCTCTAAGGAGAATGTGGGGATTGGTACTTCATTTGTCCATTGTCCTGCGACCATTAGCAATGTCTTCTGCGCGTGTCAGGTTGAGAACCTCGCCTTGGCTGTCAAATAAGTCTCTGATCGCCGGGTTTTGGCTCTCCTCAATCATCCACATCGGTGGCGGCCCTAAAATAGAGATATACTGGGCCACAGCCACAGGCAAGACATATTGAGAGTGGATGGTGTCGATGGGGTTGAAGAGGTTTCGGCCTTCGATCAATTGGAGGGCCTAATCCTGTCAGCTTGGTGCCTGAGCCATATGCTTGGTAAAGAAGTGTTGATGCTTACCATCATCCCAATTGACCAGACGTCCACCTGGCATCCCCAAGGCACGCTAATCAGCACCTCGGGAGCCCTGTACGTATCCGGCATGCACCAGTCAGTATGTGGTATACTTGCCTTCCTGGCTGAACCGAAATCTGTGAGGCATGGCGTCCCTTTCACGTCAAGAAAACTTCGCAAAGCTCTGTGAGAGCGATATACTGGATAGTCGTTGTCCATTATCGGTACACTTGGTTCGACGGCTTCATGGCGCTCCACAGCAGCAAAGGGTTCGTCATTCCAGAGCTCTGTCAGAACGTTCTGGCTAGTTATCTCTTTACTTATTAGCCTTGACAATCATACACAAAGGCGTAAGCTACCTACCTGTATGCGTCAAGTCACAGTCAAGATATAGCCAGTTGATGCATCCCAACAGGCCCCGGACAAAATTTGCCACGAGTTCATGAGGCATTTGACTGTTTGGAAAGATGTCTTGCAGATCCCAGAGATTGCATCCTTTTGGTTCAGTTGCAATGCAGTGATGCCGACCAGATGGCCCGTCCACTTCAAAGAAGTCTGAAGGAAGTCGTGCAACAGAAGCGGCGAAATGTTCTGAAGGGCACCCTTTGAGCCGCCGCAGGGCTTCGAGCTCATTGCGAACTGGAGATTCCGTTCTGTCGTCCTGCACAAAGACTTTGACTGATGCATACTTATTTGTGCTGATCATACATCAGCTATCCGCTATCCACCTGATAACCACAGTACATACTTCTCGTCGCGTGCCAGCCATACTGTGGAGTAAGCACCGAAGCCAAGTTTGGCTATGATCCGGTAACGATCAACCAGCCGCTGTCCAATGCGGATGGGACAATAATTTCTCTGTCGATAGCGAGGTAACTTCTGCTCGTCAATGAACTGCGCGTTTGTCCCGTACATCGTAAAGCATCGCTTCAGAGGACTCTGGGCAGGTAGTCTGGAAAGACTCAAGCGTTTTGCAAGCATTGGTCATTCAGGTGTCGAAGCGAATGCCATCGATAGCGAGAAGGCAGAACATATGGCTTTGACAGGTGCATCGAGAAGTCGGATTGCAGGCAGGTGGTCTGTGATATTCTTAGCCTAAGCGCCACGGAAGCATGGCCCGGGCCGCGGCATCATTAGTGCTAGCTCTTGGCCTTTGAAGATACAGACCTCATGGTCACTGCATATTACACACGCCGCGATTCTGCAGCAGACCAATCTCTGCCTCGAATGCTATATGCCTATGCAATCATTCTGTCATTAAATTGCACCGAAAGATCCAGCACGCTGCCATGGTCCACCCGGGGCAGGTAGCAATGTCTCGTGCATGGTCAAGGCTGCATACCCACAGTGCCTGCTGCGCCGCACCCTTCACACACACCACTCTACATATGCCAATGACCAGCCGACAGCCTAAGCCGTCACGAGCAGCTCCCAAGCGCCGAATTGCGGTAGCAGTGCATGTCCAACGGCTTGCGACGGTTCGGCTCTGAGACCGACAACGAAGCTGAAGCACCTACATTTTGCCTGGCAATGCCTGCCGACGCTTGTGATCGGCGCTCCATGTTCACTGCTGTTGGCTGACAATGCTGCCCTGTGCCTCAGTGACTAGGCAGCTCTTGTCTCGAACGCTCTAGGCTCCGTAGCATATAATACGCAAGACCTAGGCTGCGTTTTCAGGTTCATATTCTACACTATCATCTCACACACACTTGCAGCATTTCAGACCTCTACATCAACATATTCGGCTCTGCAGGTCGAGCATTCAACCCGGGATTGATTCGGCTTGCTCCCAGTGTATCACAGCAAAATCTGTCAACTCAACTGTCGAGACGGCTAGATGCCATTGTGGAAAATGCAGCTCTACTTGTAAGCAGAAGCGCCCTGTCTGACCTGATGTGGCTCTACTGACTTACTCAGACTGGCTATCCCGTGACGGAAGTGAGGCTTCCGCGGTATGTAACCCCTTCCCTTGCCTCCGATAGTACAGACTGACAATAGACGCACCAATAGCGGGATAAGAGAACATTCACCTCACACCGACGAGATCAAAGTTCGGTCGTCTGTGCTCATAGAATTACGTGCCAAGGGCAGAGAACCACAGTCCATGCACCTTTTTATGGACGGTACGACAAAAACGAGAGCTCAGATGCACGAGGAGAACAACAGAAGAGCTCGAGAAAATGCTCAGCTCGAGCAGGAGGAGAAACGCCACCCCAAGCTGAACCAGACTGTGGCCCGCAAACAAGCCTGGGATTCCGTCAGAAGTCAGGTCATGGCACTAAGACGTGATACGAGCTTGAGCCTCATGAAGAAACAGCTTGATTTCGACTCGGCGTTACAGACCTACCGGGTCTTCTTGAGCCAGCAGGAAGCTGCGCGAAAACAGGCTAGGTCGAAGTGGAATGACGGCAGTATCAGACACGGCGATTATGTTGCACATTCGGGACTCGTCGGGGCGATCAGCTTGGGTTATGGATTTGGGTCTCTCAAATTCTCTGCTTTTGACCGGGTCTAGGCGTTCGGGATTCAATTACTATGCGATCCTTGTTCCACTAGCATCTTTCGCCACCCTGCCTGAACAACAAGATAGATATTATGGCTCGGACATGTTCGACGAGAGGTGAATTCTCAATGCCAGGAAAGTCATCACTAAAATCAGATCTGAGCAGCCGATCACTGACGGTCCCAGCTGTCTCAGCGTTGGGGTCTCACTTGCAAATAGGTCAGTACTGTGATCGTGCCCCTCTTTGTTACCTACGGCCTCTTGAACGGATGCGCTGCTGCCAGAAAAGCCTGGGTCGACCACTGCGCTGACGCAGCTGGTCGCTAGCTCGGTTACAAGCGGATGTACTTGACATACGAACAAACTCATCTGTTTGTGCGGCTGTGATGTCTTCAGTGCCTGGCTTACAAAGAGCGTCTGGATGCCACAACGACGATGATAGGAACGGCGACAACAATCCAACGGTCTGGCCATTATGCGAATCTTAGTAATAGGAGGAGTTCTGCCGTCACTCGGTAGTTCACGAACATTTCTCTCGATGTCGTGGTGATTGAGGATGACTGTCTATGCTGAAAGGCATCATGGTGCCGATCTCTCAAGTCTGCTCCGTTTGTTCGAGAAAAGCCTTCACAGCACCCTCGACCATGCCGCGCAGGAAATTCGCCCTCTTCTGCGATACGTCTTCAACCCGAATGCGTCTGGCCCAGTCTTTACTAGCTTACGTGCAGCTGCACGATCCACGTCAGTCATGGTCTTGGGACACAGCAGCTTCATGTTTTGGAACAGTAACGTACTGCCACCTGCCGTTGCCCGTCTCCGTTGCGATGCACTCCGGCGGCCAAGCTGTGCCTCCATCGCATCTAGCGGGACAATCGCTAGGCGGGTTTCTGGAAGGGATGACCTGAGATTGACAACATGGTTAGAAGATTCGTGCTAGTAAGGAAGTCGCTAAGTGATGAAGGTGAGGTATCCATGCGTCCGCAAGCATCGCAGGCATACAGTGTTTCAACGAAGTGCAGACCTACGCAGCAATGCCTCCCATCAGCGTATTTGCATTGATACCAGCCGCTGCAGGCGTCAGCTCCCAATGCAAGGGCGAGAAGAGCGCCGACGGTTTGCGAGAAATGCATGTTGTTCCTGAAGGATGAATTAGAGCCGGCCTGCGAAACATGTGCTCATTGGAAAGGCTGTACTTACTGCTATGAAACCCTTTTTGATGGACAATCCGTCGATGGATGCAGAATGACTTAACGAGTTCGATGATTAGGGACAGAAGGGCCTTATATGCTCATGAGGCCCGCATCAGGCCCGCATCACAGAGACATTCTCGAATGGCGGTCAATGATAGCGAAAGTCTGGTTTCTGATCATGGCAAGGCTACCACGCGACTAGGAGGCAGCTGATGCTGGATTTGAGGAGCCGCGTTCTCGAGTGAAACCTAGTGTAGTATGCTATTTCATCTCACAACCGCACTGCGTTCCAGATCAGACTGGAGACAAAGGCTTTGGACCGATGGTTGATCAATAGCCACCGGACCGCGGAATTATGGCGCTCATTGGGACCATAAGTAAGCATCGATGAGTGGACTTGCAACACATCGAGGTCGTGCGACGATGTTACCACCTTCTACACCAAGCCCACGTGGACATTATCTCTGTTCCCTCCGACGTCCGCACCACTGATTTCAATAGCCTACACACCGCTCGAAAGCGATGCTGTACCTCGTCAACCCATTAGCACGAGACTTCGCTAGCCTGCCTAATTTCTCGATCTTGGCAGATGGAGTTCACAGCATAGTGCGACTTCGGCGTAAGCATATACCACATCGCCTTTTGCCAACACTCCGATCACAAACCATGGCATCATATTGCAAGATCGAGCTTCTCAATAATGGCCCAAAACTTTGGTAGACATCTGATACGCCCATCCCGCTGCGACAGTCTTGCTTGCATCGAGATACCGGGCGATTCGAATGCAAGACAAAAGTTCCAGCCTGTCTTGCACGGCTAGAAGTATAGTCTACGTTCGCTAAATTGTGAAGTGTCGTTTCAGACAGTCCGCCAAGAAGTCCAGGTCGCCAAGAGGCGGCCGGCCGGAGCTTGGCCATCATGGACATGAACGTCGAGTTAACATGCATGCACTTTAAGCTCACGATTCAGTACACAAAGCCACAATCTCACGGAGTGCAGAGAATCCAGCCCGTACTACGGCGTCATTGATCAAGGGCAGAAGCTAAAAGCGATCGCCACAGATGAAGACAGTGTCTATAGAACTTCTGTTCGCGGACATGACTTCCAGCACCAGGCTATAGGAAAATTAGGCAGCAGGCCTCGGGTTCGCAGGATCCCATCATGGAGAACATTGAGCTAACAAAGGCTGACATGCAGTTGCTGTGGCATAGCAAGGTGGCCTTCATCAATCGAGGTCTAGACTAAAGGTGGAGCGTGTAAGTGCGTAGCGCACATCAGCCGATCAAAGGAACAAGGGGGCTATCAGTGTGCAAAGAAGGGCAGCAGCACTCATTGATAAGTAAAGAATAGAGGAGGAGCTGAATCATCCTGTGGACATATAACGGTAGCAGGCGATCAGTCTCAACTCGCTACAATGACTCGGCGGCAATTATCTGAGCTTGTCCTGGACTATGTCCAATAGAGCACATCTTTCCATGGACCACGTTGACCACCCTGCCTAACAGCTGCTTCTGGTTGTGTCTGCTTCCATCTCACCGACTCCCTACATCGTAACGCCAGCAGCTATTGCGCTAGCCAACAGGTAATTGTTGTCTGTCACACTGGCTGATTGGCTTTGGCGAGCCGGTCGGTCGCGACGCGGTTGCTGCGGTTCGCAAATTGGAGTCGGTGTCTTCCCGCGGACTAAGAGAATGCGTGACATGCATTCTTTCACCCTCTTCGCCCAGTAAGCCAATGAGAGATAGCCCGTCCGGTCGACAACACTTTTGACGATGGCGTACCTGTCTTCATACTCCTGCCCTTGCCTATTGAGGATGTATGAAATGTTCTGCTGGTGATAGTACTCCACAGGATTCGGCCCATAATTTGAGCCTTCGACGCCTGCGATGTCCTCAAAGAACATT
Organism: Teratosphaeria gauchensis; assembly: GCA_007113925.1. Lineage (NCBI taxonomy): Eukaryota > Fungi > Ascomycota > Dothideomycetes > Mycosphaerellales > Teratosphaeriaceae > Teratosphaeria > Teratosphaeria gauchensis. Next base: position 819,847 of record VCMR01000013.1, on the reverse strand, counting down.
TCTTCTATGGAGCGGAGCCCCTCGAGCAGGTCAGAGCGAGCCTTCGCATCTTGGACGAGTCGAGGGATCAATATGGTTTCGTCCATGTGCAGCTTGCTAGCCAGGGTTGTTGGTCCGTCGACATTATTCATGATACAGTGGGCAGAGCCCACATATCGGCCAACGCCGTCCATAAATTTGAAGAAACGTGTGATGACGACTATAGCGTAGTGGACGGGAATCGCTAGCCAACGACAAGGCTCATGCAGGTATAGCCAGAGGTAAGGTTCGAGAGCTACCCTTTCCGATCCAGTCAGCTCGTTGATTAGGGATAAGTTGCCCAAATCGTGGAGTTGGCTGCTCATGGTAGCAAAGTGCTGTCGGTCGTCTCCGGATAGGGTAGCCGAGATATTGCGTCGATAGTCGATGGAAAGCGTAAAGACGATGAAGTCACGCAGGTGACGACTTTCGCGCTGAATCACTTCGATGTTGCCATCATCACGCGCCCTTTCTCGACGCACTGTGGCCTGAACTTCAGGCAGGTCGAGTGACTCGGCAGCGTTCGCCGAGTACGGAGGAGGTGAGTTGGGGTTAGTGTACTCGTCCATGTTGACCGGCGATTTCGTGCTTGAGTAGAGCGTTGATAGCAGGTGACCAGTAGCAGACAGTTGTTTGTTGGTGGGGCGGTGTGTTTGACTTGAATCTTGATATATGTGAGCTTGATCAGAGAAGCCGGCCTTGAAGATTTATACAGACGACAAAAAGTCACTTGCAAAAATGTGCTTGGCGCCTGGTGTTATTAGCTTGAATCTTAGTGGTGGATGGTCGTACCTTTACTGACACGCTTTCACCTTCGTCGATTGGACAGTTACTTGCCAAGACAGGTGATTGTGTTCCAGCGACTTGGTAGCTTTGGCTTGCTTCCCTTTAGCACTATCGCACATCGACCATACGACCTTTCCATTGTAAATTTCATTCTGCATGCCGCCATTTCTTAGGAAGCCGCAATGCTTGATGTCGCGTCAGAATGCACAGAGCACAGTAATCTCACCAGTCGATCAATCAGTTGAACGTTCGACGAGATTGACTGCTGAGTGACGCTGCTGATGACTTAAGTGATACGTTTGACGATTTGACGATGCGCGTGACTGTATCTTGACGGCGTTGATGGCGGCTCGGTGCCTATGGACTGTTCTGACTTCTGATGTCTACAACTGCCCTGTCATCCGGTGAATGGATCGGTAAGATTTCTGACAGGCCGGAGATCACGCTTGTGAACTTTCTGTCGTGGACAGAAGCAGCGACGCTTCGCGTCGCTCATCCCTGCTTTGGTATGGATTACACGCGGCTGATCCCCATTCTTGCCTGCCAAGGTCCTACAATCGATCGACCAAGACTTTCCTTCTTGACAGGAGTCAGTGACTCTTGCTGCCACACGGAAGCCATGGATAATTCTGATTGAGAAGGCTCACCCTGATGCCTTGCCTGTTGAGAGATGCAATCGTACGGCACGTGAATTGATCTTACAGTAGGTGCAGTGTGCTTGTTGATCGTTGCTTGGTCATAAAATTCATAACCCTCTGCCTCATTCCATTCTGTTTTCTCTCGACATCGCTCGATCGCAAGTATTTCCGTAAGTCCATATGGCCTGCTAACTACCGCGTTCTGAATGCTGACAAGACGCTGCAGACTCGCCGGCATACATACCAAGCATCATGTAAGTGCCTCCACAGGCTCCGACCAGTCGCCATCATCCGCCCCAAAGACCGCCTCAGTCATCACCCGTCAGATATCACTCCTCAACCGTCTACGACCACCACAACCATCCCTCGTCGAACATCTATTCCGTCAATGCCATCTTCAACGTCACACATCACCTCAAAATTACACATTCATTCGGCATCACTCATTGAGCCTGTCAACATTCATCTACCGCATGAAGCATCAATGAGCTGACAGTTGCTTGTCCGTTAGATGCCAAACATTGCTACATCAGCACATCTTCTCGAACGCATCTTGAACCCTTGACAAGAAATCAGGGGATTTCACGATCAAGATGTGCCGTCCTGGCCGTCTCATCCCGCGCTTGCTTCAAGAACGGCAGTAACCTCGAGCCACCCGATCCGACCAATTCATCTTCTTTGCCCTCAGATCCTGCCGAGGCCGTGGCTAGATTACGGAGTTTTAGGTTTGCAGCAGCAGTCTTCTTGCTGGGTAAAATGATATAACGTGTAACGATACCAATGTGAAGGGACCGGAAGTCCGTGAGTGTCTTGATCGTGGCGTCGTATTGTTTACGCAGCTGGCGCTCAGCTTCTGTATCCGAATCTTGTGAGCAAGAAAGAGCCAGCCTTCGAATGGTGGTATTCTGTTCGACGTGTTGTAGTAGCCGTCGATGCGGCTCTGGCATGTATCCACGGACTTCTTCGAAGAATGACTGCTGCTTACTCTTCGCCGGCGGCGACCCCGAAGACGACGTTGGTGTCGACGGACGTGACACGTCTGGGCTGTGCGGATTGACAGCTCCTTCATTCTCATGCTGGACATCGAGGACGACGTCCCAAAATTGTATCAATGAAGACTGCCCGTTGCTTCCTCCTCTCAACTGTATCCACTGCCCCTCGCCATCGCTCTGACCGTAAAATACACCCCGCGGCAACCCTGCAGCTGCCATGTTCTTGCTACCTGCAAGGAACGGTCGTATCTCATTGAAGAACACATCTGGGTCGCAGCGCTCGTGCATCCTGTTGAGAACAGCTCCAACTTCCTGGATGCATCTTTGCAGCTCCTCAAGCGCTTGTGTAACGAGCTCACAATCATTTTGCTTCGCAGCTTCCATCGCCCGAAGCATGACCGGCACTGCACGAGCAGCTTTGGTCTCCATGGCTACGGAGATCATGAAGAACCATGATTCATCTTCGGTGCCAGTGAACGTGTGTGTGCTGCGGATGGCGTCGAGATCGGAAAAGTCGGTTGATGTGCTGCTGAAGTTCCAGAGGTTGCTGGCCGCGTATGTCATGACCGGCGGCATCTGCAGCGTGCGTGAGATCTCGAGAAAAGGCTTAGCTATTGCAGGTGGCAGCATCTCAGCAGGCACTTCGCCACCCCATTGGTATGCCTGAGTTAGCATCGCCAATATCGTGTATGCTCGTCGTTGTTCTGCCTCCGATTCGAGAGGTTCAATTGACAAAGGAGCAAGAGAGTCGATCATTGACCTGATGGTTCCATCTTGCAGAAGCTTCGGCAGATTGTGGATAATGCGCTCCCATGGCTCATAGTAGTCGTTTGGTAGGCGATTCAGTGGAACGGTCGCCGGCACGAAACCATTGCGACTGACATCAAACTTTTTCTGGAGATAGGTGTCCGTGATGGGTTCGGAAGGCGACGTGTCGACGGCATGAGGAGACATGTTGAGATTCTGAAGGATGCGAGGACTTGTGTTTGACTTCGATCGCAACAATTTGATGGTAGCCCGGGTTCCTCAGCAAGTATGCATCGGACATAAGTACACCTGCTTTGGAAGAAAGCATGCTGGATCTGGCGTGAGTGTGGATTGCGGTGGTCGGCACCATTGCCTACACTATGTGGACCGACCATATCAAGCAATGCTCTAATTTGATGATGACAACGGAAGTCGTTTTTTGCATATCCAAATGTCGGAACACGGAGTTCGAGACTCGGAAGTGGCACTCGCACTTCGGAAGTAGCACGGACTGTGCGATTCTGCGGCGGCATAGCTTCCTCCGATGTGGACTTCCGATTTCGTATCTGCATCTTATGTATTCCGCATGCACACCTTTCAGGAAGCATAAAGTGTCTGCGCAGAACTCGTTCATCCAAGTCACACCACACAAACTCCTCTGTATTGTTGCAAGAAGGCACCAAAATGTCGTTGAAGCAGTTGCAGGCACAGATCCGAGATGGCCAGATGCCGACTTTCCCGTCGGAAGCCTCACTCCAGAATCGAGAGTTTGCAACCACACTTGACTCTCAAGATAAGCTTGCCCACCTGCGAAACGAATTGTGAGTTGGTCAAGATCAACGCATAGACAGATTTGAAGAAGCTAATGCCTTGGCGCCAGCATCCTCCCAACAAAGACAAGCTTGAAGAAAAAGGCGCTCGATGGCAGAATACCTGGTATGCCGTGCCTTTGCAATGGTCAAGAAATAGTGCTGACCAGAACACTAGGTGCTTCCCCCGTACACGCAGTCAGCAATGGGGTCAACGGCGCAAATGGTCACACCAATGGTCATACCAATGGCCATGCGAACACCACCAGTGAGGACGACACCGGCATTTACTTCGTAGGCAACTCGCTTGGGCCTCAGGTAAGCACACATGGCAAGGTGCATTTCGGGCAACACGCATGCTGAATGTCTTGCACCCAGCCGAAAGCAGTGCGCCGGTATCTCGACGCTCAACTAGAGACATGGGCTTCGATCGGCGTTGGGGGTCATTTCTGTAAGTCAGCAACGAACATCATAACAAGAGATGAGACATCTGCTAATGTATGCTTCCTGGCGCTTAAAGCCGCAATGGACGAGTCTCCTCTAGCCCCATGGCAGGATATGGCCGAACAGTGCGCCAAACAGTCGGCGGATATCGTCGGCGCTTCTCCAGATGAGATTGTCATCATGAACACCCTGACGGCGAACTTGCATCTCATGATGGCCTCTTTTTACCGTCCAAGCGAAAAGCGGCACAAAGTGATTCTCGAGTGGCGACCATTCCCGAGTGACCACTACGTGATCGAAAGCCAGATACAGTGGCACGGCCTGGACCCAAAGCAGTCCATGGTTCAAATTCAGCCAGACAATGAAGCATGCTATATACCCACGGAGCAGATCCTGGCTACCATCGACGAGCATGCCGAAGAAACGGCACTACTGCTCCTGCCAGGTATCCAGTACTACAGCGGCCAGCTTTTCGATATTCCTCGGATCACGAAGTACGCCCAGGAAAAGGGCATCGTCGTCGGCTGGGACCTTGCACATGCCGCTGGCAATGTGGAGCTCAAGCTGCATGAGTGGAATGTCGATTGGGCCTGCTGGTGCACGTATAAATACATTAACGCGGGGCCGGGCGCTATTGCTGGAGCTTTCGTCCACAACCGCCATGGCACAGTCGATTACAGCTCGGGTCAAGATGCTCCAGTCTTTCGGCATCGCCTTACAGGCTGGTACGGCCATGACAAGTCTTCCCGATTCAACATGGACAACAAGTTCAAGCCCAGTCCAGGAGCAGCGGGCTTCCAACTCTCGAACCCGTCCGCCATTGATTTGGCCAGTCTATCAGGAGCGTTGTCAGTGTTCAACAAGACCACCATGCATGACCTGAGGTCGAAAGCTTTTGTACTGACGGCATACGCCCAACATCTGCTGGACGCCATTTTGGAGGAGTCCAAGAGCGGCGAGCCGCCATTCAAGATCTTGACGCCTCGCGATCCATTGCAGAGAGGCACACAGCTCAGTGTATTAGTTCGAGAGGAGTTGATGGAGAAGGTGTCACAGACTTTGGTGGACAATGGTGTCGTTTGTGACAAGCGGAAGCCGGGAGTCATCCGAGTCGCTCCTGTCGCGCTCTACACACGATTCGAGGACGTGTTCAACTTCATGGCTATCTTCATAAAGGGATTGAAGGCATAGAAGTGCTCATGGGATCTACAATGGCTATAGTGATACATCCACATGATCCAAAGCATATTCTTGATGATGCTGTTTATATTGGTGGTAGCTACAGGACAGCTTGACAGCACGCGTCTTTCAAGGTTCTTAATTGCTTTCTCTAAAAGGACATAGCTCCGGCTGCTCCCGAATTTTGAAACTCAGATATCTCCATCCGACTTCCGATACCGTCAGGTCTCCGTCTCATCGCATGGATCAACAAATCCGCGTTCGCGTGAGCAATGCGTGCGATAGTTGCAAGGCCCGCAAAGTGCGTTGTGATGGTCTGACCCCCTGCGGCTATTGCAGCAAGCGACAAAAGCCACTGATCTGCAGATACTCGCCACAAAAACGACGACGAAAAGCGCAAAATGGACCATCATCCGCACACAGCACACCCGGGAGCACGACTCCGCGAGGCCACCCGACGCACGATGATGTCCCTACTGCCGGCGTCGCTAGCCTTCCGGTCGCCCCTGTGTCGTCAAGTGAGGCGGCTGACGAGCCTACCGACGTTGATCTGGCAGGCCGGCTCGTCAAAGATGCTCATGGCAAACTGGTGTTCATCGGAGACTGTGCTCCGTTGTCTTTCTATCAGTCCATACGGCGAATATTGAGCAACACCGTCGATGTCGCGAGCTTGTCACACCAGCACAGCCGGGCTTCTCTTGTGCAAAATCAATCAGTAGACGCGAATCTAGATCCGACCAGTCCGCCGCCTGTGCGTGTAGAGGATGTTGAGCATCGTGTCCAAGCCTACTACAGCCTCACAACCAGCTTGGTGGATTTGTTCGCCGGCGAAGATCTGTCAGTGACCTTGACAGCCTGGGCACGCCTCGAAGCAAAGAGCGGCTTGTCCTCGGCCGTCTTCTACTTGGTGCTCGCAAACAGTGCGTCTAGTATTGAGGACAGCGTTGCGCAGAGGTATTTCAGCCACGCAAAACATCAGGCTTTGGACGGTCTGAGCGGTGACTTGAGCATTGAGACGGTGCAGGCATTCATCCTGATAACGCTGTACCTGCTAAAAGCCTGTCAGACCAATGCCGCTTTCATGTTTCTAGGCATAGCTGCGCGAGCTGCATATGCTATCGGTATTCACCGCACCGAGGCAAATGCTATGTTTGGCGAGGCTATTGGAAGGCAGCGCGACCAAATCTGGAAGAGCTTGCGGGCTGTCGACTTGTTCCTGTCGACCTCGATGGGCAGACCACCAGCGACTTCTGACGTGGACTGCACGGTGCCTTACAGCAGTCCGCACGATCAGCACGGAGAAGCTTGTGACTTACTCAATGCACACGTCCAAATTCTTCTGATCGTTGAGGATGTTGTACTGGAGGTATACTCTCGGAAGAAAATCACTCTCGCCATCACGGAAGGTCTGTCAGGCCAACTTCGAGATTGGTCGAACAAATGGCTGCGGCGCTTACAGGAAAAGTTGGCATCTGTCACTAATCAAGATGACGCACAAATCAATGGAGCTTGTCAGGTCCTTTGCTCGTACTATTACGCGGTCAGTCAATTCTACTGAACCCATTGGATAAGCTGATTTATACTGAGACATAGAATCAGGTCATGCTTGTATCTCGGCCCTTTCTGATGTACGAAGCTTGTCGAAGGCTGTCTGAACAACCACATTGCTCGGCACCGCGACTCGAAAGAACTGATAGCAGCAGCAGAGGCAAAGCAAAGCTGGCGGACGCTTGCATCGATGCGGCGAGCATGTTGGCCGATACGGTCCAGAAGCTGATAGAAAGGCAGACAGTAAGTCGTAGCATGCCTCTACTCATGTCAGTGTCACTTGGACTGGTTCGCCACATTGTTCCGCGCTAAGGCAATCTATAGATCATGGCTGTTCGCCTCGTCACTTGCCCTTGGATTAGGCTTGCTGTGTGGCTGTGGACGCATACTCGAACGATATGGTCGAACATGCGTTGCTGCTCTCAATCATTTCGCCAAGACTGATTCACTTGCAACACACTACTCGGTCATTGGCAGATCGCTCGTCGACTTGGCCATAAAGCATCTTGAGCAGCAAGAACTGCGTGAGAGAAAATGGCGCACTGAAAGCAGTAGCCAACTCTTTGGTCTTGTGTCGTCTAGCGCTCGAAATGACGAGGATCAAGAGGCTCGCAGTGCACAAGTGTCCGCGCCAATGAATCGCCACACACCAGGCCAGTATCCAGCTCCATTGCAAAGTGAGACGCATCCACATACATATGGTGGCGAGTTAGACCACCCAGGAGCAGCCGACTATAGCCAAGAAAACAATAGTCATCCCGACCAACTTCCCTTGGACCTCTCGCTCTTCGATGGTCTTTTTGATGATATGTCACCTACGGACTGGTCAGGCATCAATCTGTTTCCAGTGCTTGAGAACGAACCTCAAATGGACTTCCCGCAATATATATGAATATTGGTCCGAGTTCTACCTCCCATTAAGCATTACCGTCCAGGCCAACAACAGTCGTGTCTGCATGGTTAAACGTCCGGAGCTTCGTCCTGGTGATCTTCCACTGCGACTTGCAATTTGGGTCTGGGCACGCAATCAGCGCGTCCGTGGACATCCAGTCGTTCGGGTGTGTTGGGCGCTGCTTTGCGGCTAGCAGTGGCATCAAGGAAGCCAGGAGGCCGTCAGCTACATTGCACATGAGGAGCTGAAAGTACCACGTACCGAGACTGTAAATGCTTATACCTTGAGATGCCGGCAGGTACAACATCTCACCCTCCAAGGTGAAGTAATCTCCGGGTCTCGCGCCACACATCACTCGCTCGCCAGGCGGGCATACGGCATCGACACGTAGGTCATATATCTGGAACTCATGGGTTGGTTGGGAAGACATAGGTGGCCGTCGGTTTTCATGCAACTTGCAGATCTTCTTTACCAGCGCAAATGTATGATATGGGTTTTATATAATGAATATCGGCCAGGTGCGCCGGCCTCGGCCAAGGATTGAACACTTCCTTGTATCACGTCTATTGGCTTTACCATCTACTATTGAGCCTAATGCTGACTCGTACCACAGGCTTCACTACCTTTCACATCCCAATTTCCCAAATATCATAGTTCGCGTCGGAGGGCCACTGTTCTGATGGTGGTCTTAGCAGCCTGATCGCGGCCTTAGCACGTTGACAGTGGCCTGAGCGGATTGATGGTAGCATCATCGCATTTGTCGCAGTCTCGTGGTGGCCTTGGTAGGTCAAGAGCGACATGAGAGGACTGATGACAGCGTCATTGCCTTCGTATCTATTCCAAGTATGATACCTAGGAAATGACGGATCGTGAAAGAGTGGTCCTCGATCCGTCGAGCAATGTTCTTACATCATTTTGCTAGAGGCGGTCTGCGTGGTATTGTATGTTGACCCACGTACGTGCCTTCCTGATGCAAATAATTGCCAAGAGAGGTATCAAGGACGCTACGAGGTAAGTGTAATGGCAAGGACGCGCAAGTTGGCAGGATCGAGTATGGCCGAGCGTGACCTGATTGTCTTTGACCGACGTGCAAGGCGCACAAGTCTCCGACGACCGGACTGTAGTCTGATTGGGAAGCCCATGCATTGCGAGAGGCGTGCTGAGCGTGTGATGCCAAGGCATGCGGGCTTGCCGAACCATACGATAGAAGATGTAGGACGGGACATCTCATTGGCATATGCCGCGCCTGCCGTTGCATACACCAAGCGTCCATGCTACCATCTTCTCTCTTCTTCACCACACTGCAACGTGAGGCGAACTAGAACAGACGAGAAGTTTCAATCCATCATCCGGGAGCGTCTGACGCTGTACTGCTATCTTGGCCGAGCTGCGGCGCGAAGACCAAAAGTGCAGCTCGATGCGGCGCCCTACCATATATCAGGTCGGATCTTACCGCCAGGTCGCTAGCTGCAGCTCTGGCTATGTTGCTTCTTGGAAGCTGGTCCAGGGTTCAAGCATGTGACAGTGGATAGACTTCGTTCTTTGCCAATCCTCCGAGCAGACCGACCGCAAGTTGACACATGAGCTGGTGATCAGCAGACACGAGACTTCCGTCACCTCTGCATTGCACAATTTTGGAGCCGCATGCACCCTTCGTCGCACGGCATGAGCAAGCACTTTGGGAACCTGCGGAGGCGCTGTCCGTTGCAGAGTGTACTCTTGTACTTTCTGAAGCTTCTCGGCCGCGCACTGGCTGGAGGTGAAATGTCGACCGGTGTTCGAGGAGATGAGGGCTGCTGTGGCAGCTTCCCGTCCACCTTAGTGTGGGGCCTGCATGAGTGCGCGTGCGTATAGTAGCAGGATGCCACAACACTGGCACGACTTCGAAGCAGTGCCTGGTTCGGGTGAGACATTGATGGGCCAGTCGAGGTCTTGGCATGTGGTAGCCGCATACAAATGCTGCCGATCGCCATGAGGTCCAACGATGCGCTCGTGCAGGCCTCACGTCTCGGACAGGGGAGCTCGCTAGATCAATGTCAGAACCCGTCGTGATCTCCAAGGTCCAAGGCGCTCAAGCGGCTATGATAGCGACTTGCACACGCGGCGGCTCGCAGTGCGACTTCTGGGGAATCATCGCATGCGGGATGAGAGCAGAGCTGCACGTTAGACCCATTCGCCGTGCATTGCCGCAGTGTACGCGACGATGGGCCTCGATACGCCGTGACGTCGTTCTACCACACGTGCATGGTCAGACCATTGGCGAAGTGGACGCCTCGAGCCGCCGGCGATTTCTCGACGAGATGCGCATGACGCCAGCGTCCATGGCAGTCAGATAGCGCCATCAAGGCGCAATCTTAAAGGTCCTCGCTATGGTGCAGCACGGGCCTTGTCAACACTACCCCACCACACAGCAATTGGCGTTGGACGATCCAGCCATCGCGGAAGCTCTATTTCCTAACAGCCCATATCCTGACCTCAACTTCCCACTCGCCTCACGTAGATGCTCTTTTATAGCAGCAGGGCGCACACCGCTCAGAGCTCTCGTGTGGGCGAGTGGTCACGTCGACGCCGGACTCCCGCAATGTGGACCGTCAGTCGTACGGCAAAGCCCTGGCGGCCACAGCAGCCAGCTTCGACCGCTCTTAGCGGCAGTCTGCAGCTCATACATTTTGCTTGCATGTGCTAGTGCCTGTCCCTTATTGGCTTCTGACAGGGTTTCCCGCAGCAAATTTCTTGAGCCGGCGGGCCAAGCTCATGTCCATGTATATCTCCTCGACAGGCTGCGCGCGCTCGCGGTCGCATTAATTCTGGGTGAGCGCTCGCCACCAGCATACACGCCTTCATCATACGGCATTGACTGGCAGACGAGAGAGGGTGGGCTGACGTGTGTACAGCGAGCGTGACCGGTCCCGGTAAGCCTTCTAGTGCATCACGACTGACCGCAGGCACACCAGGTGACAGGGACCCTGAGCTCGAAGCAGCCAGGCCATCGCTGGAAATGGTGGCTTATCAGACGCGCCCCGCGTCTCATGTTTTCTCAATGGTATGCACGACTTAACTAACACTCTCACTTTGGTGCAGGGACTCCGAAAACAAGGATTTGCGGCTGCGAGGCGTTACAGACTGAGGCATCCGTCACTGCTGTCAGCGTCCTAGCTGGCTCCTTCAGACTGTCACATCCCACACGCCATCTGTCACACGGGTAGTTGTCTTAGATCCAGGTCTGCTGGGTCACCACTATTCGCTAGGGTAGTCTCAACCTTCTGGAACGTCGTGATCACAGACCAGACTGCAACCAATGTATGGTTACGAGGCCTACGCCCAACGATGGACTCGGAGGATGGACAGATATTCGTAAAGGTAAGCAGTACTTCAAACGCAACGACTTGATATTCGGCGGCTTCGCAGCAACGCAGGCTGACTCGACGTGACAGAATCTAGCATACTTTGTCCGCACTCATGAAAAGGCTCTTGCCAACGCGCTGCAATTGCAGCGGACCAAGCATGGTCAACAGCAGTCCTCAACGACTGCATCGTCGTCTACCACGGTCAGCCTCGCGGAAGCCTTGACGAGACCATATGTCGGCTTTTCTAGCCGCGATCTCAGAAGGACACAGCTTGCTCTGACCCCTCATCACCTCTTCTATCTGTTGAGCAAGTTCGAAGAATTGGGCGTAGATATCGGTCCCATGAATATCAGGCTGGAAAACCTCAACAGCGATGCGCCTTCAAACTACATGAGCTTTCTTGGCCATGCACCCAAATCGAGAGGCAAGCAGGCAGATACCGAATCGTTACGTTCCGTATCAAGCGTGCGGAGTGTCATGTCCTCGGTCTCGTCAATCTGGTCTAACTTCTCTATATCGAGCAGCGCAGCAAAAGAAGAAAAGAGGAGGGCGCAGCACCGTGAAGACATCAGGTATCTCTACTCCTGTTTCACCAAGATGCCATCTTTGAAGCTGTCACCAGATCATCGCGCCAGATTGGTCAAGGGCTACGAAGAATTCCCTTTCGACACTGCAGTACCTCTGTTTGCTTTCAAGAACTTGCATGAGCTGGAGATCTGCGACCTTGATTTCAGACAGTTCAACGGGTGGGATAGGATGGCAGATCAACTGTGGTTTTTAACGATCAAGCGTGCAGGACTGGAAGATCCAATCGACCTTCTGCACAACATTGTCCTTGATGACCTGGAAAAGCGCCGTAAACGTTCATCAAAAACGCAGGGCCCGCCTACCCCGTCCACACTAGGTGCGCCATGGCCTTCGTACTCCAGCAGTCCCAAGACAAGACAGTTCGAGCTCGCGCGATCATATACCTCACCAGCGTCACCGGTTGTCGATCAGCGTCGTGCCTCGTTAGGCAATCCTTATCAAAGCATAGTAAGAGTTGGAACGTCAGATGGGACAAAGTCGCCAGCAAAGACACACGGTCGCCAGCGGAGCAACTCTCCAGGTAGACCGACGAGCTCGAGGCATGGTTCATCGCACAAGTCGCGTAGGAGCGGCTTGCCAGTCAATAGGAGGTCTTCGGGCAGCTCTAGCTCCAGCACGCATGACGTGACGCCAAGGCAAAGCACGTCGGATCTCCTCGCTATGAACATATTGCCGCCGTCGAAGTGGAGATTCTTGCGGCACCTGAGCCTTGCGGAGAACGGAATGACTTCGTTGACGGTCGAGAGTCTTCGACCAGTCGCTGCAACTTTGCAGTCTCTGGATCTGTCTGGCAATCTGTTCACCGAGATACCAGATGCACTTGCAAGCCTGACCAATCTGCGAGCTCTGAACATGAGTAATTGCATGATCAACAGCCTTCAGTCACTAACAAAGTATCCTTTGCCGGCCATCACTACCCTCAACCTGCGCTCAAACCGGCTTCTATCGCTCATTGGCATCGAGAGCATTCGAACACTTGAGAGAGTCGATCTCCGCGACAACAAGCTCTATGACCCATCTGAGCTAAGACGCTTGACTAACGCGCTGGATCTCGTGGACGTGTATGTGATTAAAAATCCATTTACGCGCACTCACAGCAATTATCGTACCGCGATATTCAACGCGTTCCGGGATGTGCCAGGCTACACGCACGACATCTCAATTGATACTTTAGGTCCAACATACAACGAGAAGAAGCTGTTGCACGATCGTGCTCCCGAGCCTCCTCAAGCTCCGGTCATTGGACCGCCATCAGAGGATGAAGTGGACTGGTCAGAAGCAACTTTGGGTGCTGCTGAGCCCGTACCCGAGCTGGATCCTATGGACTCTGAAGAAGAACCACAGGGACAGCCATGGCAGGTGGCTGCACATCGTCGAGCAGCTAGTGACATGGGTCCGAAATCGACGGCCAGGAAGAAGAAGGGCACGCGTAGGAGAATTGTGGAGCTGTCGAAGCGTGAGACTGAGTCACGAGCTCCTAAGGAGCCGTCTCTCCTGCACACAGCTGAGATGCCACCGCCCACGCCATCAGATCCGGAAGAGCCAACGACGCCAGAGCCGACACAATACCACACACCGCCTGCGACGCAACCACAGGCCCAAGGCCGCCAGCAACTACCAGAACGGCCGAAGCTGGCAACCAACTTTACCTCGCCGACACCGTCACCCAAAATACGTGACCCTTCGGATGATGATGCCTCGCCACTGCAGTCACCGAGTGCAATTCATCCTGTCGACTCGCACACTGAACTGTACAGGCAAAAGATTGAGGCGCTAAAGCGCGACATGGGACCGAACTGGCTAGCCGCCTTGAACGAGGACAGAGGGGAAGACGGGCGAGTCAGGCCGACGAGGACTCCGAGCGTCAGACCCGAGATACCTGCGAGGACCAGTGGGAGGACTTTAGGTTGATTCTCTCTAGGCCTTCAGCACATTGACGTGCGAAATCGAAAGAATTGAGCAGCATTACAGCGTTCTACGAAAAGGCAGCACGCATCAGCGACGGCGTTCTAGGGTCGGTGCACTCTCCAATCATGATTGCTTCTGGGGTTTCTGGATTTGCGAAAGCATGGCGTGGCGTGGTTTGTCTTCTGCGTTTCCTCTTCTGTTCCGGCTTTTGTAACATACCCCAGGTTCTTTGAGCGTTCTTGCGAGATCTGTTTCTTAAATTCATAATGGGCTGGATGCTCTTGTAGATGGCGAGGCTCGGTCCACGGCATATATTAGACAGGACATCTTTCGTTGTGAGGGACTTTGAAGCGCACAGATATACTTAGCGAAGGCGTCCGGGGGAGCGATTTGCTTTTTGTTGTGGATTTCGCTGTGGGTACATTTCATGATAGCGGATTTATGGAATGGAGGATGACTTGACTGAAGACGTCACTCCTGCTTCGCTGCTATGCTTGTGCACTCTTCAGAAACAGGAAGATCGCGTGCAGCTGAGCCGATGGTGCGTAACAGCCAGCGCTGAGCGCAGGTGGTGCTTTCAATAGAGCTGTCGCGTGCCTGTACCGTGCTGAGGCGTCACGTTGATCAAGCCATTGGCATGCACGTTGCCTGTCGCGACGCCATGCTGTGACGATGATGAAACCGCGACACACGGCGCCTCGTGTATTGGTTCACGACGCGTGCAATTCGAGATGCACAGCTGCACATGGCGGTGCTACGGCACGCATGGATTGGTCTGCCAGGGGCCATCCGTCATGTCCGCGATAGTTCTGCTGTCTTCGGCACGGCCAGCCATGGCCTCCTAGTCTCGAAACTTCTAAGCCGTTGCATTTCTCTCGAGCCATTAGAGACTTTCGATTTCGACATGCATACAGCAGTGAGTCTAAGAGAAACTCCGATCGCTGATCCATTGGTTCTTTCTAAATCGAGTCGTCGATCTGCTTGAGATCCGCTAGCTAGAATATGTATCACGACGCCTTACCAGCTTTACTGAAATAGCTGGTCAAAGTATTCTTCTGCCCAGGGTCGATCTCGCCTTTTTTCTTCTTGCTCGGACTCACGTCTTCGCTCTCCTTTTTCGGCGCCTTTTCTCTAATGCGCATCAATCGCATAAGTTCCTCTGAGAGCCATTGGTAGGCGTGTCAGTCAATGTCCGGCACGAGGATCACACCTGTAGCTTTGCTCACCAAATTCGTCTGTACCTATGATTCCTCCTGAAGCTTGCACGTGGCCACGAGCAAAGTCATCGCCTACTCGTTCCAGCAGTGGTTTTCGAGCATCCTTGCCAGTGTCCGCGTTGCTTTGGCTGTTGGCCTCGGGCTCAGTCAAGCTCGCGTAGTAACGTAGCTGATCGATTATAGAGATGGGTTCTTCGCGAGCTCGGGCGCAGCGGGCGATGCGACAACTGAAGTTGACTTTTCCTTTGAAGGTGAAGGCAGATAGTCAGTGGCCGGCGCAGCCACAACACCGTTCTCCCCATCAGTACTTACCTGGCAAGTACCCATCGTTCGCGCACAAGACAACTGCCAGAGCAAGAGATGAATGGTCAGTCAATATGTCTAGGCCACATTGTGCTATTCCAGATATCGGACCTACTTTCAAGAGCTTTACTGCTCAAATGCCCAGCCCATCGAGTTGCAATTATTGGATGAACTTGGGCCTTACTCGATATTCGAAAGACTGCGACTTTGCCGTCTGGCGAGAACTTCGGCGCTGTATGGGTGACCCGTTCCACTTCATCGTTGATCTCAGCTCGAGCTGCTCTCAACCGCCTATCACTTAGAACGTGTGCTGGCTCTGAAGCATGCGATAATGCTGACCAAGCAGAAACGACATCGAAAGTTGAGGTACTATCAATCCAACGGCTCAACGTCAGTGCTTTGCTCTAGCCCGCGATAGGTCTAACATAGACATACCGTCTTGGTGCATTTACAAGCGACACCACATCGCTCAGTAGCTTCTTAGTATCTGATTAAGATCATCAGATACTCTTGAGTTTCTCGGATGGGGCCTTAAGGCCTGACTTACGCTTCTTGAGCACCTCCTTCATGTCCGGGAACGGTGGCTCCCATTTGATTGTGTTACCCAGGTCACCATGAGTCCCAACCACACAGAGCCAAGCGCATCTGTTTCTGACGTCTTCATGCAGAGGCTCACAGATTTCATACGTAAGCAAAGCCGATGTTGCAACAGGAGGTGAATGGCAAGCCGAGACGTGCTCCGAGCCTTGTGGGAAGTCCTCTTCTGTTGCGTAGTGATGATCAATAACCAATGTCGTAGCTGGATTCTGGACAAGGGGTGGGCCGGCTCTACTACCATGATCGATAACGAAGACGAAGGAGGGTTCGAATGCATCCATCTCTGCGCCCTCGCTATGAACTGTTTGACCTTTTGACAGAAGATGAACTATAAGCGATAGATGTTTGGTCAGTCAATGTCTCGACATGGTAGGAGCATCAACGGGTCCGCAGATCATATCAATGAGTTACCAGTGAACTGATGGGTGAGGCGACTGTCTTCCGATTGACAGAGCCAGACCGGTTGTCAAGCAGTCCATCGGCACAAGCATCAATTTCTCGATCGGCTTGACAGCATCACTAGCCCCATCGCTTTTCTCACCTTTGATCAGATCCTCGCGAAGGCCTAATAGCATTAGAGTATGCCGAAGGATGCTCCCTGCAGACAGACCATCTGCATCCTTGTCGGGCACAATCAGGGTCGTCTTCCCGGCCATTGCGCATTGGCGAATGATCTCTCGCGCTCTTTTGAGCTGCGAGCTTGGTGCAGGCCCTACAGCAATGAGTATATTCTGTCAGTGTGATACAGTCGGGCTTCATGTAGCGCCCCGACCCTTACATTGTACTGACCCGTCGGCTTCATGCACGGACGGTGTGAGATGATACTCGGGAATCTCTGTTCTTGCTTTCTTCGATGGCGACTTTCCCGACTTCGTGGGCGCCTCTTTGCGCTTCAAGGCCATTGTCAATGTCCCAGAAAGCTGTCTGATTTGAAGGAGACCAAGCAATTGAGGCAGCGATATTGTTCCTGAGCGCGAACACCGCGAAGTGACAACCGTGTTCGTGCGTGGATATGCTGCGCGAAGCCTCAAGCTTCCTGTAGCCAGCATCCAGAACAAGGGCAATGAGGCATTGTCTTCGTGTGCGACAGGCGACTTTTGCCGACAGAGACTTGGTAGGAGAGGTGGCTGCGAAGTACGTCATTGACTTCACAAAGCATTGGGCAACCCTTCTCACGTTTCCCTTGAAGACCGTGACGTGCCTTCCTTTCTTGACAATTGCACGAAAACGCACGTGAGCGCCATGCTCAATGCTTGTCACTCGCGTGGTGCTGATCGTGACCCTGTCACGGAACACCTGCAACCACAGCCACGGTTGCTCGTCGAGAAGGCTCCTAAGAGGGGAGCTTTAGCCGCACAAATAGCCTTCCAACCTCGTTCGCGGGGTACTGTCTGAACGCCTGCTTGCATGCCGCCGGCGTGTGTATCGAGAAATCACATGCGCCGTTCTGCCTCAGGTTTCGGGAGTCAGCCGCCATCCTGCGCCAGCCCGGTCGCGATTCGAATTGTGCCAGCATCAGCGTCGCACTCTCCAGCTCAGCCGTCGACCAAATACACGGCACCGCCGCAATATTATATCATAGTATCACAGTCAAGCAACAGGGTATCCTCGAAGCGGCATCTATCGGCAGAGGCTCAAGTGAACGTGGAGGGGCCAGCGCTGCTTGGGAACAACCTTTGGATCAGCAGCTTCTAGGCCGCCCGCTGCAGCCTCATACTGGGTGTGCTACCTACCTGCTTCTGACACAGCTTGATCGAGAGCCACAAGAATCGTCTGGTTCAAACACAGCGACGCTGTCTGGCACATTACGACAAGGCTTCCTTCTTGTTCTGCCCTCTCCCCATCACTGGGTAGGCAAACGCACTCCTCGACAGCCTGAGACACCGGTCGTGCGGCTCTGGAACATGCTTTGGTATGTTGAAACATCCCCGTCCCTGTTGCAACCACCAATTCCGGCGAGGCTTTTGCGAGAGCTTGACATCGTTCTGTCGATTGCCTTGCTGGGTACATGTACGGTTGCTATCAACTCATCCATGGTCAGACCTTGGCTTTTGACAGAAGTGGACTATACACAGGTCGAGGCAGTTCCATTTGCATTGCTTGGTAGCTTGGCGGGGCTGTCGGGCTCCATCGGGGGCATACAAACTCGACAGTGATAAGTTCGTCAAAGTCGTATAATAGTTCTTGCAATCACCGTACTAGTGCATTGAGCAATGGCGGGCTGACACGTTGAATAGCTGTGGTTCGGCAGCACCACTTGCGGCTCAAAGAACCTTCAATGCGGCTTACAAGGCTACCTGAGGCGGATCATTGCAACACAACAGCGCCCAATCAAACAGCACTTGACTCGTAGTGATCTCAGCCTGATCAAAGGCAGTCATTCATTCCGACTGTCCGCCATTGCAGGTTCTCTTTGCCGGCTCAGCAGCACATTCAAAGGCAGTCTCGCAAGCCATCAGCCTGTCTGTATGCCCAGTTATTACGACGAAGATAAAGCAATATTCAAAAACTCTCCTGCTTTGACACCCCTCGAAACATTTAGCGGAACTTCACAGCTAGTGGACGACCTGTCGGCTTCACCAATCTCGCCGGCCGACAGCACCACTGGCAGTAAACACGAGGCTGGTCTTGATCCAGGCGCTGCTGTACTCATACAGAACATGGGTGGCAGCGCTCAGGAGTCAATCCGCTTGCAACCTGAAGGACGTGGAGAGTCGTCTGCTCCTAACCAGACCCACGCGGGAGCCTCAAAGAAAAGGGTCTTCGCAGGACCTGATGTCGACACAGCTGTACCAACTGTATCAGGCGCACCGCAGAATGGCAAGCCTGAGGATCGACATGACAGCGCCAACGACATGAGCGAGGACGCGCAGGCCCTAGCTAGTAAGTCACTGGCTTCAGCAGCGATTGCAGCAAGTGAAAGTTGCGCCGAATCGGCAGACTCCAAACATAAAGCCACCAAACGAGTAGACTCTGCACAAGATGCTGTTCCCCAGCTCCTCGAGACTGGGCATACGCAGGCTCGATCTCGCCTGACACCACCACTTCTGGACACCAATCCATCGAAATCCGATATGCAACCTCCGCCTATGCAGACCGATTCTATCGCCAACTCACCAACTCTACGGCGACACACCATCATACAACCCGAGAGCTCGGTCAACACCTTGCCCGCGGTCCAGCCTTCATCCGCGCCAGATGTTCCCGCAACTTCCCCTCAAAGCGAGAGACTACCCTCCTTTAGACAATTAAGCGAGCTCGCAGATGTAGCAGCCACGCATCAAACACAACAAGAGCAGCGCCCGTACTCTCATCACCACTCACAGTCCTTCGGTTCGACAACCTCGCAATCGCCGCGGCTACCATATCATGTACCTTTCGCAGCGCAGACCTCTCCAGCCAGCCATTATGCAATAAGCGTCCGCTCCCCAACAAGCACCATTGGCGAGGTGCCTCAAGCGTCATATGGCTCGCCCACGCAACGTCCGCCAGCAGCTTACTACGCTGATCAGCGAATCTCTGGCGCTGTTGAAGGAAGTGTGCAATTGCCTGCACATATACCAGTGGTGCCATCTGATACAACACACTCAGATTATCAAGGCCAGACACAACCATTGCCAGCGTCCTTACCCTCTGCATCGACGTCTTCAGGCGAGAGTCACGGACATACCAGCTCAAGTACAGACGGATACAGCACAAGTCACACAACCCCAATCGACCCAGCAAACACCGAGGGAGCGCACAGGCAGCTCCAGCCGCCTCAGCAAGGTGCAATTATTGTGGGCACTGGTTACAAATGTGACTGGCCAGGCTGCAATGCTCTGCCTTTCCAGACACAGTACCTGCTAAGGTAAACATGCACCCTCTGCATATCGAGAATCTAAATCGCTAATGGTTTCGCAGCTCGCATCGCAATGTGCACAGCCAGAACCGACCACACTATTGTCCAGTACCAGATTGTCCGCGAAGCGAAGGCGGCAAAGGCTTCAAACGAAAGAATGAGATGATACGACACGGGCTCGTACACAACAGTCCTGGCTACGTCTGTCCTTTCTGTCCCGATCGGGAACACAAGTATCCCAGACCAGACAACTTGCAGAGGTGCGCCGGCTTCCAAATAGAGCATTGACCAGTTAAGCAGCATGGCTAACGATCTGACAGGCACGTTCGTGTTCACCACGTCGACAAAGATCGGGACGATCCGCAGCTTCGAGAGGTTCTTGCTCAGCGAACAGAAGGAGGCGGCAAGCAGCGGAGGCGAAGGACGAACACAGAAGGTCGTCCGTTGTGATCGCAGTATTGTTTGATGGATGATGGCAGATTATATACCCACTCGGCTCAGCGAGTCATTCTGCGAGGATTTGGATTCTTGTAAGAAGCCACTGTGGCTCGGAAAGCCCGAATGAGCAATCGAGCGAACGCCATGGACCTATCTCGACGTTTGGCGTCTTGCGCTGGTGATTCGGGCGCAAAGGTTGTTGCGGATATCGCGATGGTGGCAGGACGCCCACGAGGTCTGCAGGAAAGCGCAGGCGTACAGGTGGTTTGTGCGAAGGATTGCACGAAGGAGCATCGAAGCGTCAGCATATTGTTGAACCATAGGCACACGCTGCGCGAGCACGCGAGCCTGACCGCCATCTGAGCGATGTTACGAGATTCACGATTGCTACGACTGCGCTGCATACCCTCCGTATCGTGGTACTTTTGACGTTGCAACTTGCCTGTGTCCTGCTAGGTCAACAACCAAGAGCAGCCTATGGAATTGGTGTGGCAGATGGTGCTTGTACCTGCGCAACCACTGATCAGGGATGGATCAAAGTTCAGTATTGCGCCACAGCGCACGTCCATCTCCCATGAATCGTTTCTGAAAAGGATTGCCTGTGACCATCGATATACGTCTACGTCCAACTTCAAGGTGATGAAGGTCATTGGTTTCGTGAATGTAAATGGAGAACATGTTGGCGGTGCATTGAACTGTCCTTGGCATTCTCTTGTCGCTTAACCTGTTGATGTGTGTGGAGGTTGTCCGCGGTCGGCAATGGCCGCAGGTAGTGCGGCTCAAAAGAGGAAGGACTCCTGTGGCGTCGTCTAGACTAAAGATTAAGGTTCTGAATGGCGAATTTGTGCAATGGACTGGTCACGGGTGAACTGTGCGCCAATGCGCGCTGAGAGATCCCTCGAAGCAGCCAAGGCAATTCACGCGTGAATACGATATGGAGAATGGCTCATATCAGGAGAGCAGCGAGCGCGTGATGGGGAGTCGCATGATGGAGCTGGTGACAGGCGATCCCCCGCCAACGCTGTGCCTCGTGGCCGCTAGCATCCCCAGGCGATTTGTGGACCCTGCGTAATGGAGGAGTTCGAGGCCGCGGAAGCTCGAATCGGAGGCGTTGATCTTTCACAAGAGGAGCGCCAGTGTTGGTGCACACAAATCTTATATGACATCCGCGTCGTAACATGTGAACACTTCTCTTCCCTCCTCAAGTGAACACAGTGAGGAGTGAGACTATTGTCATTGGGACTGCGAGTGGAGCTTGGAAATATATCAGGAGACACACGCATTTACTTGGCGGGATGTGCCGGGATTGATATCGGCGAGCATACCGGAACTGCGGTGTCGTGGGTCAACTACGCATTCACGCATTGGTTCAGTAGTGAAGGCGACTGGGTGGCCATTACAACAGTCAAAAGCCCACCGTGGCTGCGACGGCAAACATGGCCATGTCGCCGTTTGCTCTCACGATGCTTGGCATGGAGGCAGCTAGGAGAGAAACAGTAGGACGATCGCGAGGGCTTGGACTGAGTGACGAGGAGGCCGAGCGAAATGCTATGATGGAGGCGATACAGACTCTGGGATTGGCGACGACGCCGCAGCCACGCCCTCCGAGGACGTCGCGGAAGACGACCAGTTACTACAACTCGTTCCAGACCGCATGCTCGCCCATGCACGATGAGCCACCTACTTATACGCGGGCCCTCAAGCAACCGCCTCCGCCACGGCGGAGCGCGAGCGCGGACGTGCTGCCCAGCTATTCTTGCAGCGTAAGTGCTGAGGCCAAGGTCCTACTACGGCAGGAGTACGAAAACCCGCTGCACGGGGTCTCTGAGAGCGAATGGCAAGAATATCATCTCGTGGTGAGGGGCACTTTTCTTAGTCTGCACAAAGCCAAGGACTCGGGGCCTGGGAAACTGGTGCACAGCTATACGCTTCAGCACGCGGAAGTTGGCTTGGCAAGTGACACGACGCATAAGGTCTTGATACCGCAGACTAAACTGGCACGGCTGATACCAGTCTCTGGACGTAACAAAGCATATCGCAAGGAGCCTAGCCTTTTCAATGCGGTTGATCAACACCTGCTCAGATTGCGAGTGGAAACATTCCAGCTTGTGGTGGCTAATGCATCTAAAGACGTCATCTACGAGCTGGTGCGAGCTATCAGCGCAGGCATTGACATTGCACACGCCATCGATGAACGGCATGAGCCACGTCAATGCACTGTGCCGCGGAGAAGACGGCGGCAGCAAAGGCCGAGAAACGATGGTGATATCAGCGACCCGACCGTCGTTGCTGAACAGGAGCGGCTGTTTCGGGAGATGTATCCAGGTTTTGCGGAGCCCACATCACCTGCGAGACCCGACCTCCACCGCACCGACACGAACGCCACGACAAACACGCAGGCAGAGACGGTGCATGGTGGCGATGAGCAAGATGAGATCGACTTGTCAATCATGCGAGAAGACTTTGCCACTCCCAACGCTCCTGCACCGACTCAAAGCAATAGCACAGAGCGGCCCCGCATCGTTCGTCAATCGACAAACTCATCGATAACATCCGCCATTTCAGACACCATGATTTATGCCACAGAACCGACCAACTTCAACGACACCGGAAAATGGCAACCGCCAAATACACGGTCACCAGCTCAAGTACAACGCTACGTCCGCCGCTGCATGCCTGAGCTCAAAGCCGACGCCGCACGTGCGAGCGATGTCCTGATCTGCAATGGCAGGCGCATGAAGATCAACTGGAAGATGGAATGGCTGGAAGACTTCGAGCTACAGCCGCCAAGCTACCGCTCCCACAAATTCCAGTCGCAGCAGCGAGCGAAGACTCCTGAGACCGCGCAAGGCGAATCGGCTCTCCAACGTGCGAACAGCACAGCATCGCAATGCCCATCTGCCGGTACCGACCCACGGCGCTCCTTCGGCGACTCCGCGAACGAAGGTTCCGCGGCCGGAGCCCGGGAGGAGGTGGAAGACAGCATCGAGCCGATCGACAGCAGCCTGACGCATCTGGACCTTGCGAAGACCGCCACGGTCGACGAGAGGAGCTCGACGCCAAAACGACATATCGACGAGGAGCAGAAATACCTCCGCGAGCGCAGCCGGCAGTTGATGGGAGCCGAGGCGCACGGGATCCTTTTCTGCTTCTAGACAAGAAAAAGCACGGGTGCGATTATCACGACGCTTCAGACTGGCTTCATATCATACCAGTACACAGTACTCCGAGAATGGTAACTTGCGGGAAGGAAAGGGCGAAAGGATATCACGGGAACCAGTCATTCCAGCGGCTTGTCCATTTTCTTCTTCTTTTCAATGTTGGCGACGATATGATACCACCACCTCGGCGATATGACCAACAGTATACTATACCCCAAATTGACGCGATCATGAGACATGCGGGATCAAGGGAAGGAGGAAACCGAGGGGGATTTCGCTCGCTTCGGGAGCAGGCAGGCATGGTAGCTTACCTAATGTGCACTGATTGAACATATCAACTGAGACGTCTACGACGAGTCGTACTCCACCCTTGCATTCGCCAAAGTCCCGTTCCATGCTCATTCGTCTAAAAATCGTGCGAGCGCTCCTCTGCAGAGTTAGTTCAATTCATCCTGATCGAGCAGTGTGCTTTAGTGTCATTGTCTTCGAATCCTTGCTCGGCATGCCGGGTAAGAAATGCTTTTAGACATCCGAACGTGACAAAACTCTCTACAAAATGACAAGACTAGCAAGTAGGAAGAGACATGGCTCAGCCAGTCAACAGCACAGGCAAGAAATTGAGTTCTTCTGAACCTTTGAGCTTTCACATGCACTTTCATCTATGATTACATATCATGCAAACGTAGCATCAGCCAGTAGCAGTAAGAACCCGTGCGAACCACGTCCCACGTCCCACGTCCCAAGTTCCACTCTCACGGAGATGCAGTAAGGTGTACACGCCCGCACACATACACACAGAACAACGCCAGGCTCATCTACCCATCATGCAAAACAATGCAAGAACAAAGCAAGAAGACATTGACATCAACCACTCGTCGTCATCAAAGACAAGACGAACGAGCAATCTAGTCAACCTCCTCCATAGTGCTCTCACCGGCCGCAGCCTCCGCCGGCTTCTCCTCCGCGGCAGCCGCCTCCTCGCTCGTCTCAGCCTCCTCGTCAACGTTCAGGCCAAGGCTAACAAGCTTGTGGATCCTCTCCGCGTACGCGGCGGGCTCATCAATCGTGAAGCCGGAGACCAGCAGCGAGGTCTCGTACAACAGCGTCGTGATGCTCTTGACCGTCCTGTCGTTCTCGCCGTCGGCCTCGACCTTCTTCTTCAGCTCCTTGATGATCGGGCTCTTAGGCGAGATCTCAAACGTCTTCTTGCTGCTCATGTAGCTCGACATGGATGTGTCACGCAGGGCCTGCGCCTTCATGATACGCTCCATGTTGGCCGACCAGCCGAACTGGCCAGTACGGATGGCGCAAGGGGCGCCGACGAGCTTGTGGCTGACGACGACCTTCTCGACCTTGTCGCCGAGCACGTTCTTCAGGCTCTTGGCCAGGCTCTCGTACTCCTTCTCCTCCTCCTCGCGCTGCTTCTTCTCCTCCTCGGTCTCCTCGAGCTCGAAGTCCTTGGTGATGTCGACAAGCTTCTTGCCGTCAAACTCCTTGAGCTGAGTGAAGGCGTACTCATCAATGGGGTCGGTGAGGAAGAGAACCTCGAAGTTCTTGGCCTTGAGAGCGTCAAGGAATGGCGACTTCTCGACGGCCTTGGTAGACTCGCCGGTGATGTAGTACATCTGCTTCTGGTGCTCCGGCATGCGGGTGACATAGTCCTGGAGTGAGGTGAGCTCCTCACCGCTCTTGGTGGAGTGGAAGCGAAGGAGCTTGGCAAGGGACTGGCGGTTCTGGCTGTCCTCGTGGATACCAAGCTTGATGTTCTTGGAGAATGCGCTGTAGAACTTGTCGAATTGCTCCTTGTCCTCGGCAATCTCGTTGAACAGCTCAAGAGTCTTCTTGACGATGTTCTTCTTGATGACCTTCATGATCTTGTTCTGCTGGAGAGTCTCACGGGACAGGTTGAGCGGCAGGTCCTCAGAGTCGACGACACCCTTGATGAACGAGAGCCACTCGGGAATGAGGTCAGTGGCATCGTCGGTGATGAAGACACGGCGGACGTAGAGCTTAATGTTGTTCTTGGTCTTCTTGGTCTCGAAAAGGTCGAACGGCGCGCGCTTGGGTACGAAGAGGATGGCACGGAATTCGAGCTGACCCTCAACGGAGAAGTGCTTCACAGCAAGATGGTCTTCCCAGTCGTTGGAGAGCGACTTGTAGAAGGCGCCGTACTCTTCCTGCGAGATGTCGGCTGGGTTGCGCGTCCAGATGGGCTTGGTCTTGTTGAGCTCCTCCTCCTCAATCTTGCTCTCCTTAATCTTCTTAGTCTTCTTCTCCTTCTCCTTATTCTCCTCTTCCTCGTCAACCTCCTCA
The DNA here is from genome assembly GCA_007113925.1 of Teratosphaeria gauchensis. Classification (NCBI taxonomy): domain Eukaryota; kingdom Fungi; phylum Ascomycota; class Dothideomycetes; order Mycosphaerellales; family Teratosphaeriaceae; genus Teratosphaeria; species Teratosphaeria gauchensis. The sequence goes on along the minus strand of VCMR01000013.1, from coordinate 794,081 downwards.
ACCTTGGGCTTCTTCTCATCGCCCTCCTCGGTCTTGGACTCCTCAGCCTCCTCATCAGGGACCTCCTTCTCCGTCTCCTTCAGCACGTGGAGGTAGATCGGGTACGAGATGAACTCGCTGTGCTTCTTGACAACCTCCTTGATCTTGCTCTCGTTTAGGTAGTCGGTCTGCTCATCCTTCAAGTGAAGAATGATCTTGGTACCGCGGCCGAGCTGCTCGCCCTCGGTGTCCTGCTTGATCGTGAAGGTGCCACCGGCGGCGGACTCCCACACGTACTGCTCATCATCGTTGTGCTTTGAGACGACGGTGACGCGATCAGCGACAAGGTATGCGGAATAGAAACCAACACCGAACTGGCCAATCATGCTGATGTCGGCACCTGCTGACAGGGCCTCCATGAACTGCTTGGTGCCAGAGCGGGCAATGGTACCAAGGTTGTTGACCAAGTCGGCCTTGGTCATACCGATACCAGTGTCGCGCAGAGTGAGCGTCTTGTTCTCCTTGTTCGGGATGATGTCGATGCGAAGATCCTTGCCGCTGTCAAGCTTGCTCGGGTCGCTGAGGGCTTCATAGCGGATCTTGTCGAGGGCATCTGATGCGTTGGAGATGAGTTCTCTCAGGAAGATCTCCTTGTTGCTGTAGACGGTGTTGATGATGAGACCAAGCAGCTGCGAGATCTCCGCCTGAAACTCGAACGTCTCGCCCGACATGTTTGCGGTTATGCGTGTGGATGTATCGAGGTTGGGGGGATTCTGCGGCGGAAAGTCAATGGCTGTTTGGAGCCTCAGTGATGGGGCTGTTGCCTTACAATCAAGTATGTCGATGCTTCGTAGAGTCGTCAAAAGTGTGACCAATGGTCGGGTATAGCTGCGTGTGTGTCTGTTGGGCTTGTGTGATGGTGAAAGAGTTGGAGGGAGTTGACGGATTTGAAGAATTGTATCTTCTGAGGCCAGGTCGTAGAACCTCGTAGAAGCTCAGGGCTGGAAACTCCAGAAAACAAGCGTCCGTGCGCATAAAGCTCGCAGGCAAACTTTGCTCGCTTTGGTCAAGCGCCGTGAGGCTCTGTTGTCATGCAGGGCCCTAAGATCTTTCGCGACTCCACCAGTAGCAAAGAGAAGGTACGAGAATCACATGGTCGTGCCAAGTATAGCACAAGATTGAACTCTTCACACGATGATGTGAACCCAACGCTGCGGGTACATGTGAGTCTTGCAGTGTCGAAACCTGGGAGCGAAAATGTCCATGATTATTATATTCCGACATATAAGACCAAGACTACGAGAAGCCCATTCAAGCTTGCCAGTTTCCTAGCGCCGAACATATTGAGGCCTGTCCACTGTCCATACCATCTAACCATCAAATCTTCAAAGACCAACTTCTACTAAAACCAGATTGATACATTCAATCACTGCCTCTAGACCTCAGCCTCCTCCGAGCACCCGGTCCAACACTCACGCTCAAACTCCCACCCATCGACGGTGGAATATTCTCTCTCCCATCAGCTCCCGCCACAGTCATCCTCGCCGCACTCCTCTTCATCGGCAATCTACTGTCAACCTGCGACGCCACCAACGGATCAGTCTTTTGCCTCTTCAACAAAGCTTTATTGGTAGCAGGAAATGTGTTTTCACCACTCTCAACGCCAGCGGCGAAAGCTGCAGCTCCTGTCTTCGCGGAGACGGAGTAGCCGTTGTTCGCGCCGGAGACTGAGGCAGAAAGCACATTAGCATCCAACTCGCGCAGGCTAGAGGTAGAACTTGCGGTGTGCGGTCTGGTGGTCGGCGCTGATGCGGTGCTGGAGGGGAGATTGAGGACGGGTGGGGTGTCGGTGAAGACGGCGGTCTTGGTAGGACTGGACTTCACTGGGCTGGACCGGCCGGTCTTGGTCGGCGAGCGCTTGCTGGGCGATCTGGTTGGTGAGCCTGGACGACCCTGCTGAGGCTCATCTGATGCTCCGCGCAGCCGCTGGAGTAGGCTCTCGTGTGCTTCTGTCCGCGGCAGTGTCGTGGGATAAGAATATTGCGTCTTCGCTGGCGTCTCTCCGGTCGCCACGTACTCAGCGATCTGAGCCTCCTGGACGTCATTGCGAAGTAGGCTGAGGGCCTGGCGAACATCGCCGTCAATAGCCATAACGGGAAGAGTCTCAAGGATAGCGTCAGCACGCTCATTCATGTCGCTGTCAAGCGTCTTTGTGCGCTCGTAAGACGTGTCGAAGTGCTTGCCAATGCTCTGGTAGCTCTCCTGGACATTGCTTGCCAGCTGGCTCAAGCTAGCAGTATGCGCAACGTGATGCTCGTCGTTCTGCGCGCGCACTCTGGATAGGATGTCGTCTAGCGCCACAAGCTGGTTGTCCATCTGTTGCATCTGACCGTCCACGATGCGAACAGTCTCGCCATGGACTGTGTTGGTGGTCTCGACGAGCTTGCCAATCTTGTCGTTAGCGGCTGTCCAATCACTGCGAATCTTGCTCTTCACAGTGTCCCTGGACTTGATCGACGAGTCAATGAGCGCTGAAGCGCTGGCACTCCATAAGTCCATGCCAGTGCCATACTCCTGTTGCGCAACACGGTACTCATCTTCGGATGTCTTGACGCGTTTGTTGGAACTTTCAACATATCCGTTCAGACGAGCTTCCTGGCTTGCTGCCGAGTCGTTGATCAGGCCGGTGATCTTGGCAAGTAATGACTCTCGCTCGGTCGCCGCTGTCTGTCGCTCTGCGTCGACGGCTTCCTGCAATTGCTGTTGCGATGCCTGGCCAGCTTGGACAAAGGTGGTATTCGCCTTTGCAATTTGCTGGCGTAGCTTCTCTGCCTCGGCTTGTTGCTCGGTCATCTTCTTAATGAGACCTTCGAAGATGCTCTTGAATTCCTTGCCTAGGGAGACGTAGGACTGCTCGAGCTGAGTATGGAAGCTGTCCAACTCTGTGGCGATGCCAGCACTAATCCGTTGCGCTGCACCAGAGAGGTCATTGAGACCAGAGCCAACCTTCTGCTTCACGTCCTCGCGCAGTCCATTGATCTCCCCCAAGACGTGGTTCATCTCGTCTTTGGCCTTGCTCGTCTGCTCATTCACCTCAGCCTCGGACTTCTGAAAAGCAGCACTCTTCTCTTGCAAGAAGCTTTGAGAGAGTTGCAGCTCCTGAAGCTCGTCGGTCACAAATGACTGCATGCGACCAGATAGCGCTGTAAGCAGGTCTTGTTGCTGTCCTCGCAAGGCCTCGATACGCTCCTCCACGGCTGTAGTGGTATCAACCACATGCGCTTGTGAGTCTGCCCATCTGCTGCGATTCGTAGACTGCAAGTCTGAGCGTCTTCGCAGCTTCGAGTGAAGACGATTGACATGATCGGTAGTCGTGTCCAAGGCGCCCAGAAGATCCTCGCCAATGCCAGCAAGCTTCTCTTCAGTCTGCTCGTGTGCTTTTCGCAAATGTGTCTCCTCGGCAAGATTACGCTTGGTGTGTGCGAGCACTATCTCGGTCCTGTCCAATACGCTCTTGGTGCCCTCCAACAGCTCTCGCGTTCGCTCGTTGTCCTTCTTGATACTCTGGAAGTTCGTTGTCAGAACGAACAACTCCTGCACCTTGTTCCGCAAGTTTGCCTCCATGGTTTCGATTCGATCTTTCTGCTCCTCAGCCAGGATCCTGCGGCTCTCTGACTCGGTCGTGATCTCCTCATATGACTCGCTGGTCAAGTAGACGCCATTGCGCTGACGAGTTGCAATCAGCTCAGACTTGAGCTTTTCGATCTCTGACGTGTACTCTTTGAGCAGCGTCTTCTTGGAGACCATCTGATTGACCTGTGGCTTGTTGCGGATGTTCTTGGCTCTGAAAGCATAGTCGAGTGTGCTGATAGTCTCCTCGAGATTGCTCTTCGCTGGGGAGAGTGTTGCAATGATACAAGTCTTGGTACGACCTCCGAGAGAATCTTGCAGCAGTCGCGTGAGCTTTGACTCCCTGTATGGGATGTGGCTGCTCTTGTCAACGAGGGCATTGATGACACGTCCCAAGGTCAGCAAAGACTTGTTGATCAAGCCTGCTTCTGCGGCTCGCTTGTTCTCAGCACCAGAGCGTTGAATGTTCTCTGAACCAGCCAGGTCGACCAAGTTGAGCTTGCCAGCTGATACATAGTCCTCGCCAGTCTCGGTCGCCCTCTTCACGTAGACGGTGATGGTGAAGACTGTATGCGAACGCGAGGACAGGTCGTTGCACTTGGTTGCCGCAACTTGTCTCTTGTGGCTGCCTTCGCGCAGGAGCTGAATGCCCTTCGACGCGCTCTTAATGTGGCTCTCTTCCATGCCCTGGACCAGAGTAGTTGTCCGGCCGTTTTTGTTCGCCTCGTCAAAGATCTTCAGCTTCGTGGTGTCGTCGCGTGCAAGCAAGTCGCGCAGCTCTTCGTTGTATAGCTCGATGAAGGAGCATTTGACGCTGTGCTCGCATTTCTCCGACTCTTGCTCTCCTAGCCGCGCGAATAGGTCATGGAGAACGCGTGGAATGATGCCAGCTGCTTCGGGGATGGGTAGCATGTCCGTGATATCGCCTGACATGGTGTACGTTTTTCCAGTCCCGGTCTGGCCGTAGGCAAAGATGGTGCAGTTAAAGCCCCCGAGGACCTGACGGGACTGTTAGCAGACGCAGAAGGCAGCTCTATGGCGTGTCTCATACCTCGTCTAGAATAGGAGTAACCACCTCGTCGAAGAGAATGCCCTGGTCTGCAGCAGGCGAGAAGACCTTGTCGAACTGGTACGTCTTGTTGCTGAGCGCACTCGGTCCCATCGACAATTCCACCTTCTTGCCTTTCACTCCTTCTGTGGACACAACTACACCACTGTTCTCCCTTACTTCTCTGTCATTTCTGCCTCGACACCTCACGACAACATTGATATTCGTCTCCTCCGCCATCTCGTCTATTTCGCTCGCTGCTTTTCTCTTTGGCGTCCTGGCGCGCGATGAAGCTACACTCTCCGTGGGCGATACTCTGCCTGTCAATGTCGGCGTCGCAGTTTGAGCTCTATTTGCGCCGGGTCGCGATGCCGGCGGTCGCATGGTTGAGACTTTGCGTGTCTGCCCTCCGGGTCGTGGAGGTGCTGGGGCCGCCATGTTCAACAATTGAATGTGTCGTGCAGGCGCAACGTGCGTTCATGCAGGCGAGGAAGGACAGCGCGGATTTGTTTCATTTGACTAGCGCTGGGCCGCCCCGGTTGTCAAGTGCGACAGAGGTGGGGCCGATGACGGAATCGCATTTGCATCTCGCGCATGTGAACAAGCTCTGATACCGTCTCCCACCTGTCAAACCGGTTAAGACGAATGTCGGATGAGCAGTTAGCTTTACTTACTGGTATTGATCGCTAGCGAAAGCAAAGCCGCAGCAAACAGTCTTCAAAGCAAACCCAAAAGGCAGACACGGCGCGAGATATGGATCCCACATGACCTGTCCCGCCGCCATGTGCTGGTTGCAGGTGTCTATGCAGCACCTGCGACCGCCTGGAACACATCCAACATAAAGTAGGAACAAGACACTCTGCGCTCGCGTGAGTGATCCACAACTAGTTAGTCCTCCGCGCGTACCATCGAGCACAAGCACACGAAGCTGCTGGAGCAAAGTCAACAAGTCCACCGCAATCAGTCAGCAGCAATCAACCACTCGAAAGGCCGTTGTATTGTTGCGTGGTCCTCCAGCGCGCAAGAATCCGAGCAGTCCAAAAATCATGGCGACGATAAAGACGACGCCAATAATGCCGGGCGTGTCGCTGGGCCCGTTTGGTCAGTGATACCAAATGTCTGTCACGTACGCTTTCCGCTGCTGACCTCAACACAGCCCTCGGCGCCTCCATACACGATGCCCTCACAATTATCAAAGCAGACAAAGTGCAGTTTCCAGCCATCGAACTCCACTACTCCCACGCCGAGCCCTTATCTACACCCGTAATCGTCACGCTACCAGAGAACGGGCTCAGGCTGCAGTTTGACGGTCCTGACCAGCGATTACGCCTTATGGAAGTAGTCAATTTTAGCAAGATCAGCTTGACGTACAAGGGCAGTGAGCTTATCAAGGCACACAGCGACGGCTCAACTCCCAGCGGGCCACAGTTTAGGAGGGTGTACTCTTTGCTGAGCGCCTCATTCCCAGGCGAATACTTCCCACCGAAAGATGGCAGTCTATATGGGACATATGTGCTCTCGTGGCCCGGAGTAGCATTCAACTTCCCACTCCAACATGCTGCCTACTCAAAGGATCAGGACCACGTAAGGCTATTGGATCCACACTCCACATCGTCGGGCAAGAACGCAGCATTACCGGCCAAGTCGATGGCACTGTTCGACGGCAAGAGCTGGCCTGAGGCAAGACGCGACCTGTTCGTGAAGACTCCAGCAGGGCCACGAGTCTCAGCAGTAGGCAGTAGAGTCAGGGATAGCTTGCCTGTGGACATTGAGGTCGCCTCAGTACTTGGCGATGGTAGAATTCAGCTACTCCGCTCGCCACCAGACAATGCTTTCACCATTGTACTCAACCAGACCACGCCTCAGGATCTCATTACCGAGCTAGGTCCACCAGACGCCACACATAAGCGTGAAGACCCAAGCGCATCAGCACAAGAACAGCACAACCGCACAAATAGCAGCTCTCGACCCCTATCTAACGGCCGCACTTATCCACCTTCGCAGCCATCCAGCTACTCATCCACTGGCACCGACACATTCGACACGGACTTCGACAACCGTAGCATGGAAGAAGACCCTGCCGATCGTGCAAGCAGGGATAAGTTCTGGTGCTACTTCTCCCACGGCATGGACATCCTCGTAGGCCTCCCCTCCGACACGCCAGCCAGGTCACAAGACGACAGGTTACAGCCAACTCCGCTATCTCAGTCACCACACCCAGTCGTACTAAAAGTCGTCATTCACGGCAACGTGCCCGGCAGCTACGCCTTCAACCGCCACCGCAGACTACGCTGGGACATCGACCTAGCTTCCATCGTTGGCCACGAACACGATCCTCGCAATCCTCCCTCCATAACCTCGGAGCACAATTTCGACACCTTCAGCATGCCCCGCTTACTCTCAACTTTTGCCCCATCCAATCCTTCCTTGCGAGCCGAGCTGAGCCAAGGCAAAGTGGTGAATCGAACTTGGAGCGGCACAGACCCTAGCGATAGCTTTTCCTTCGTAATGGAGCAAGGAGACGACTTGGAGAATGGTGATGCTAGGGTTGGAGGGAGAGGGAAGGTGGCAGATGGCGGTGGGAGTGAGCAGTGGCTTGGTAATACCAAGTTGTATGCATTTCCGGGCTTGGTGTTTGAGGTGCTGGAGAATGGATTCGTTAGTGCTTTGACGGTGTGTTAGATAAGGGACCTAGGTGCCCTACGGCCTGACCTCTCCGTAGAGATAAAAGGCAGTTGGTCGGTACCATAAAGCTCTCAGACGATTCGATGCAACTCACCCGTCTCAGCCAGTCTATCACGTGAAGCATCATGGTCAACTAGGTATACTCTCTTCTTCAGTGCTCCCATTAATCGTCTCAAGCATTCCAACCATGCTTGCTTGCACTTAGCCAGCACTATTGCCCGAAGATGCTGGAGGTGCCATAGACTCAATCGAAGACGACACTCTAGCCACGGATCACAGCTGCACTACATGCCTGAAACGCTTGCTATACGGTCTATACAATCGCTTCGCACCCGCAGACATCAAAGACAACTCTCTATCCCACATTACCGCTTCTCCACAAGCAACACATGCAGCGCAGCATACCCCAACACCAGAAACGCACCACAGAAGATCGCAAGCCCTATCGCATCCGTCCACAACGCTCGCACGTCGAAGCCGAAGCTGCTCAAGATCGAAGCACCCGGGATCTCGATGTCGAGACCGTATTTGTTGTCCAGGAGTGTCAGGTAGCGCACTTCGTTGACGATGAGGCCTTCGAAGCCATAGTGGAAGATGGAGAGCTAGACGGGTACAGTCAGCAAACTTTGCAACCAGTTGGGGGGCTTTGGTAGGTGGATGGGACTTACATTCTGCAACCACACCAGACCCTTTGGTATGGTGTTGTGGTTTAACAAGAAGCCACCAAACAACAAACTGAACAACATGACCAACACGCCTAGCAAATTCGCCACGCCTTGATTCTTCACACAAATGCCTATGAACAAGCAGATCGTCGCGGCCGCGAGGTTGAAAAGCACAATGAAGAGTACGTACTTGAAGAACTCCGCCCAGGCCGGGACTAAACCAGTCATCGGGTACACGATCGCGCCTAGCAAGATCGGCGGGATGAGACGGAGCGGCACGATGTCGAAGACGACTTTGGCGAGGTAGTAGGAGATGGGGTGGTAGTACCCTTTCGCCCTTTCGCGGACGAAGAGGAGTCGTTCTGGCGCGAAGACGGTGAGGGAGGTGAGGGTGCTGAAGCCGAATAAAGCGAGCAGGAAGAAGAAGACGCCCAGGCGATTCTGGAAACCTGAGAGGTCGTAGTTGAGGCCGTAGAACAGGAAGCCGATGAAGACGGCTAGCACGATGGCGATGGCGTAGTGCGTGAGCATCAGCATGGGATTGCGGTAGAGGTTCCGCCACGTGCGACGGGAGAGGATGAGGAATTGCGTGGGGATCCAGGGTTTGCGGTAGCCTTTGACGCGGACGGACGAGCGCGTGCCGTTTGGTGCTAGAGCGTGGCCATTCCCGTTTTCGCTGGAGGAAGCGGCGTTGTGAATGTCGTCGCGGAGGGCGGTAGCGACGTCCGAGTCTCTGTACGCATCCACAAGGAAGTCGAGATTGGTGCCTGTGGCGCCTGGTGCGGCTGGAGGCAGGTTGTGCGGGTCCTCGACGCTGGACGGAAGAGGACGATTGGCTTGTCTCGCCATCTTGACCCATTGGTCTCGGTCCTCGCTGCCAACTATGCTGTCCGCTTCGCTGCGCACACTACCTGCCGTCTGCGGCGTCGTCTGCTCAGCTGTGTTCTTGCGCGAAAAAAGCTGGCGTTCCTGTTGCTGTCGAATACTCGTCTTTCGCTTGCCCTTTGGTCTCAGCAGTCCCTGTGTCTCGCCCGAGCCGGTCTCAATTGAAACGTTGCTAACGCTGGGTATCGACTTGACTGCCATGGTTGAACTGGCGCGCGTTGTCCGGCCATCGATACTCGGGCTGCCGAAGTTGATCTCAATGTCTTCATCCGGATCGCGTGGTGCGCTAGCGTGCATGGTCAGATCGACAAGGTAGTCTGCGATATTGAAGCCGGGTGGGCACGAATAGCCAATGCTGTCAAAATATCCTTGACACTTCTCGAATGGTCCAGAGTACACAGTGCGACCTTGCGCAAGCAGTATGAGTTGGTCGAAGAGCGCCACAATGTTCGAGCGCGGCTGATGGATGGTGAAGACGACGGTACGGTTGTACGTCTTGACAAGTGTGACAAGACACTCAATGACGTTAAAGGCGTTGTAAGCATCCAGGCCGGAAGTGGGCTCGTCCAAAAACAGAATCGATGGCGAGGTAACTAGCTCGCAAGCGATGCCTACTCTTCGCTTCTCACCACCAGAGATACCGCGACCGCTGCCTTCTTCACTGCCAATGACCTGGTGGCGGATGTGGTAGATGCCAAGCTGCCTCTCAACATCTTCGACCTTTTGGATCTTCGAAGCTGTAGACATTTCCTTGGGCAGCCTCAACAAAGCAGAATCGAGGATTGTCTCGTGCACAGTCAGAGTTGGCAACATGGTGTCTTCCTGGTCCACAAAGCCAATGACGGACCGGAAGTCATCATCTGTGACCTTTTCACCGTTGAGTCTGAACTCTCCGCTCGCGACACCACGCTTCTTCTTGCGTGCCAAAATGTCCAGAAACGAAGTCTTGCCGGCGCCTGAAGCTCCCATAATGGCCAGCAGTTCACCAGGATGCACAGAGCCAGTGATACCGGTCAGAATCTGCTTGCCCTTGAGATTGTAGTTGACGTTCTCAAAGTACAGCGCAGCGGGCTTGTGGTCGGCCAACAGCTTTGCGTTCTCTTCTTCCTCATCATCGCCGAGACGGATGGCACCATATCCAGATCCTGCTCTTCTTCGACTAAGAAAGAAGACCAGAAGGACGACAGCCACAACAAAAAGCGCACACCCTGCGATGACACCCGCAATGAGAGGCGTGTTGATCTTTTTGATCGGCCTTGTGTAGCCTGGGACTTCAGTCTTGTACATGCATTCGCCAGAATGACACTGCAGCGTAATACTGTCGTCGCCAAACACCGAACTGATCAAGTCATTCATCGCCGGCTCGGTGAACTTGCTTCCGTCCTCTTTACTGCCACCCTGTGTATGTAAGCTCGAGAAGCCCGCCGGACCCTTGATCTCTTGGTCCAGAAAATCCGAGATATCAATGCTGCCTTCTTTGCCACACAAAAAGCGCCCCGGAATACAGGAGCACTTTGCATTTTCACACTTGTACTTTGTTGAGTTGGTTGTGTCGGTGGCCTTTGCGTCCCACGAACATGTGTCCAGCGCGCAGTAGAAGCTCTCCTGCTGATCCACCCAGAACTGAAAGTTGCATTCTGCTCTTTCCGCGTTGCAGCTGAACGTTGCCTGAGGCTTCTTCTCTTTCAATTGATCCAAGATCTTGCGGTTCGTGATGTCGCACATCTGGAAGTTCTCCCGGACTACTACACCCTCCCTATAACATGTGGCGCCCTCTTCTTGCCCTTTGCCCACCATGGCCACACAGGCATCGTCCGTCTTGCACACATTACAGTTGATGCCCTCCCAGCCTTCTTTGCACTCGCACTGGCCGCCTTCTCTGGGTGATCGGTTGCTCCCATCTGCGAGTGATCCACACAGCGGCTCGCTGCAGTCCTCGGCGCCAAAGCCGGGCGGACATGAGCATTTGCCGGAGCTCTTGGTGCAGTTTGCAAACTGTTGGCAGTGAAAGCCGTCTAAGTTGCAGTTGAAACAAGGTGGGCAGTCGCCGGGTCGGTTGTCGTAGATGCCGAATGGATCTTGGGATAACAATGCATCGTTGGTAGTGTAGTATGCGTTCGTCTGGAAGCCCGCTGCTCTTACTATCGAGGGCAGCGATAGCAGTGCCGGCAGCGACACTGCCTGCAATAAGCCCAGCATCGTGGAAGCTGTCGTAGAGCTATAGCTTCGCTGCTCCAGGCAACGAATGGGAAACACTGTTTAGCCTAATAGCTTGCTGGTCGGGCAGAATGGCAAAGACATCAAACACAAGCAGAACGGAAAGGAAAGTGGCGCTCGTCGTAGCGCGTCATGTAGTACTTGTGCTCAAGGACTGTCACAAGAACTGTCACATGTGCTCGCAATCGCGACAGATAGGTGGCGGGCAGTGTACTGTACATCATCAAGCTACAGCCAATCCTCGTTATCCCGCTGCCGTGCCGATAGAGCTAGCTCGCACGTGGCACGCATAAGTCGGAGCTCTTTCTGCTGATACCCTCTCTCCATTCGTGAATCGTGCCTTCCTCCTTCGTGGCTCGACGACGATATAGCTACAATAGCTCAGTGAGTTGAGCACCGTGCGCCTTGGACATAAATTACGCGCAGGACCCTCCTTCTGCCTTGCGGCGACCGTCTACTGCCAATCCTTCATTCACCGGCTGTAGGACGCCTGCGAGTGGGACCTGCGGAGTAATGGTGGTTCTAAGGCGAAGTTAGATCTAGATCTCTGCCTCCTCTCTGTATATCAATCTCATAGTCCTCGAGAACAACGATCCTCTCTGTCCTCATTGCTTAATTTCACACAGGCTCCATCGACACGCATGCCAACATGGCGCCTCCACCATCATTCGCCGTTGAACAGGTGAAGACCTCTAGGACAAAGCGACCATCGATCCTGCTAACAATTCAAAGTGGATGGACAAATACGAGACGACAGCAAAGTACAACATAGCCGAGACGTGCTGCGCTTCCGTTTCAATTGATGAGCTGCTCGCACTCTCAGAGAACAAGTCTCATACTGCTCAAACAATCCTAGACACTTCCGCTGTCCAAAATTACGGCAACATTCGTGGCAATCTCACATTACGAGAGCGCCTCAGCAAGCTGTACTCCAGCAAAGTCGGAACACCGCTACCAGTAGACAATATTCTCATCCAGCCTGGCGCCATTGCCGCAAACTTCCTGGTCTTCTACGCATTGCTGAAGCCTGGTGACCACGTAATATGCCACTACCCAACATACCAACAGCTTTATTCGGTGCCCGCCAGTCTAGGCGCAGAAGTCGATCTGTGGAGATCAGATCCAAGCGACAAGTGGCTACCTGATTTCGACAAGCTAGAAGCCATGATCAAAGACAATACCAAGCTAATCATCCTCAAGTACACTACCCATCCTTCACATATTCTCACCTCTCTGATCTCAGCACAGCAACCCACAAAACCCCACCGGCCGAATCCTACCCAAATTTCTCCTTACCAAGATCATCGACCTCGCCGAATCAAAGAACATCACCATCCTCAGCGACGAAGTCTACCGGCCCCTTTTCTACGGCATCTCGCCAGTCGACGAAGAGTTTCCACCTTCAATCCTCTCTCTGGGCTATCGAAACACCATCGTCACCGGCTCAATGTCCAAAGCATACAGCCTGGCTGGCATCCGAGTCGGCTGGGTAGCAAGCCGCAACTCGGAAATCGTCGAGCAGCTCGCGAGCGCCAGGGACTACACTACCATATCCGTGTCTCTCCTCGACCAGGCCGTGGCTTCGTTTGCGCTGAGTCAGGATTGCCTTCACTCACTTCTAGGCCGGAACATTGCGCTTGCGAAGGCCAACCTAGAGCTTCTTGAGCGCTTCATCATCAAGCACGACGAGTACTGCTCTTGGCCTGTTAAGCCAGTTGCAGGCACTACAGCATTCGTGAAGTTTGAGCGGGACGGCAAAGCAGTGGATGCAAAGGCTTTCTGCGAGCAGTTGCAGGCCAAGACTGGAGTCATGTTTCTGCCAGGGGGTTGTTTTGAGGCAGAGACGGGCTCGGGAGAATGGGATGGATATGTGAGGATTGGGTTTGTGAACCGGACGGAGGTTGTGAAGGCCGGACTGGAAGAGTTGAGGAAGTTCATGAGGAAGGAGTTTGATGAGGTACCATTGGCTGGTCAGTGATTTGTCCTCGCTGTCTCGACGAGCCGACATCGTCCTTGATCCGGCCTTTTTGGACTCCTTCCAATTCAAGCCGACTCCAATAGCTCCATGATTAGAGGCCAGGTAAACAGAAGCATGCCGTCAACACAACTCGGCCGCCTTGCAGGCAACGGTTACGTGATGCGAGGCCTCGGATTACGTGCTCTTCGCGCATCCCTGCAGAAATCACGCGCTAAAAAGACAGGCCTCCTAGCATTCCCACTATTGACAACACCACAACAGATTCATACCGATTTGCATAAGAGCTTGGAAGTGTTTAGAAGCGTTCGGCGTACCATATATCCAAACCTGCCAGAATTGCGAGATTGCGCCAGCTTGTCGACTCCCAAGCGTTATTCGAACCCAGAATGTGCTCCAGGGAGAGGACACGACCATCACAAGGACGGCCTCTGCTGTTTCCCACCACGGCCCACAGATCATGAGGGCGGTGTATGGTATGCGGAGTAGTGGCAAGTCTAGTCGTATTGGATTACCACAAGTGGTGAGGTGGGCCAGCTACACAGACTTCAACCAGCTGCAAACTCCTTGACTACATCAATACCACCTCCAACTACTTTGCCCTCTTTGTAGATTCCGTCGACCAGCATTGGCCTGCCGGGCTTGCCATCGATTGGCAAGGTATTCACAAATCCCCAAGCCGTTGCCTCCTTCCATCCTCTGCTTTTCCAATCGTTGATGGTAGCCTTTGGGAAGAAGTCAAGCACAGGCTCCAAGGCGAAGTCGTGCGCAATGCAGACCAAGACGTTGGGCTCCGCATCGAATAATTGCAAGGCATTGACGCTCTGTTGGGCCACCTCTGGAAAAGTGTACCACGAGCTCGGATGCGTCCCGATATCGTAGAAAGGCGTCGTCCTGGCGCCTTCCTCGGAAAATTTGCCCCGATGACATGCTGTGAACATGGAGCACGGGCAATTCTTGGGTAGTCGTGCATCCAATGGCACTGAAGCGGGTATCTGTGCAGGCATTGGTATATACTCGGTAGGACGATGCGCGCCGCTGTAATGGCAAATATCACCTCCCATGAAGACTACCACGTTGCATTAGTAATCGAAAATTTCACAACATACTGTGAGGATCAACGTACCGAAGGTGTCGCTCGTAGTTCTGGCAAGAGCGGAGATGTGACCTTGAGTATGCCCCGGCGTATCGAGAATGTAGAAAGAGCCATCGTCAAAAAGGTCAAATGCTGGGAATTCCCCAATCTTGACCGATGGCATGAAAGCGACCTCATTGACCTCTCGGCCTTCGAAATCGGAAATCAGGCAAGTGGCGTCCTGGTCCTTTGGGTAGCCTGGCAGGAAGTTCTCCCGAAACCCTGGGCCGACAATGACCTCTGTGCTTGGAGGGAAGAGACTCACATCGCCAATGTGGTCATAGTGCCTGAATATCCTGTCAAAATCACATTCGTGTATGTTAAACTGGACAGACCACTCACCAATGGCTCCAAATGACACTACTGATATCCTCCAGCTTCTCTCCACCCTCTACCAGAATCTCAGGCACGCCTTTCTCAACCTTCAGGCCAGGCACTTTCTGCAAAATCAAATCCTTAGTAGCTGGACTGAGGTTCCACCAGTCTTTCCTCGTTCCTAGGTCAAACAGAACCTTCTTCCCGGAAGGCTTGTGATGGATCAAGAAGCAGAAAGTGGGCATGTTCAAGTAGTCCTGACCCTTGATAGGAGGCTGGACGAAACATGATGTCGGGCAAACGAGAGAGCATGTTGCATCTATGATCGAGACGTCGACCGTCGATGAGGATTTGGGAATGTTAAGGGACGGTGCCGGCTTTGGCGGTATGTCCTTCGCATTGGTAGCTGGCCCTGCCATGCTTGCGTATATAGCGAGTGACTACCTTGATGGCGGCTGCCAAGAAATGCTTCGTAGTTGATCGAGGAATATGTTTGTGAAACGCACCAAGATGAGCAAGCGTAAAGAGGGACATGAGGTTAGAACAACATTGTGTAACAATTTCCGGATGACATAATGTGTTGATGTAGATCATAGTTCAAGGTTTCGGCCATCGTCGAAAGCCCGCCAGGCAGCTTCAAAAGCCAATGCGTTTAATTGTAATAGTTTCATCTTGTGCTAGCCATAGCATCATGTACTAGTGATACAAGCAGAAGAGTGGGACATACATCACTCGCTGCTCAGGCCCTTCTGACAAGCGCAGAATCTCCCAGCCATTCGTCGGCCGCATGGACATGTGTCGAACGAGAAGGCAACACGCTAGCCTACTCGACGAGGTATTTCTTGGCCAGCGCCGCCAATGCCGCTGTAAACGGTCAGTACATAATTCGGGTTGTAGCATCTTCGAAAACTTACGCTTAGCCACAGGAGCAACAGTCTGCCAATGCTTCTGACCCTGCTGCACGACCTTGTCCATATCTATCTTCTTCCGCCCACTACTTCTGCGGTCTCTACCACCACCATATCTATCCCGCTCGGAGTCTCTGTAATCCCTATCCCTGTCGCGGTCTCGGCGATCATAGCGATCATCTCGACGGTCATAATCGTCGTAGTCTCTCCTCTGTCGTCCGCTAGATCCAACATGGCCAGAATCACGCGGTCGGTCGCGCTCTCGGTCGCGCTTGGACCGACGGCCATAGTCAGTACCGTAGCCGCGATCATAAGCGTCTCTATCACGTCGCTTAAGAGCCTCTGAGCGATAGCCACGATCTTCGTATCTATCATACCGGTCACGCTCTCTGTCACCTCTGCGTCGAGGCTTTGGCTCGTACTCGCTCTCATCCTCGTAAGCAGGCTGTCGCCGGCTCCGGTCGTCTCTCTTACTTCGTCGATACTCATCATCGTGGTCTCGTGCGTTAGATTTCCGTCGTGACTTTGGCTGCGCCTCGTAGCTTTCATCTCGAGCGTTGCGCTTATATGGTGGTGGAGGGTCATCGTATACCGCTTCCTCAGGTGGCGCTCTTGACCGCGAAGGTAGTGCAGTCTCTTCGCCCCCGTTCGCCTCTTCAGCCTTGTGTCGAGACTTCTTCGCGCCAACACTTGCGCCTCGATCTTCACCGAGTGGCGGTCTGGGAATCGGAGGTGAACCGTCTGATGGTCTATGCCCGTCACGGCCTTTCCGCTCTGATCTCTTTGGGGGGGTTATGTCGTCTTCGTCGCTCGCGTCATACACATCTTTACGTCTCGGCTTCCTGTCTCGTACTTCATCTCTTGGGCTGTCGTGTCTGGAGGATTCTCTGGCTGTTCTTGGTGCCGTCTTCGGCATTCGTTGCCTTGGTTCGTAATCATCATAGCCTCTTGAGCTGCGTCGTTGGGATCGTCGTGGTGGCCGAGGGTCGTCAACCGACGATGAATCGTCTGGAGGGTAATACGACGGCATTGCGAGGTGTTTACAATCTTCTCAACATATATATACATATATATATGTATGTATCTCTCTCTCTTCTCGTCGCACGGCCTCCAGTTCTGTGTACCTGGAGCAAAAAGAAACTCAAGATCGTCAGGACCGCCTTCTGTTACAAGTTGATATACAAAGCTTGAAGAAGCAGAAGCTCACATGTCCTTATAGCGGTGTAGGAGAGTGACTGCGGATTCCCGGCTTGCCGTGGTTGGCGCAAGGTTTAAGCCTTCAGGAAGTCCTCCGGAGCTGATGCAAAATGACATCTACTGAAGGCCGAGGTCACGTTGGTCAGCCGGGGTCTGCTGCAGGGCCGTGCGCTAGAAAGCAGCCACGTCAAAGGTAAAACTGGGGAATGGGATCTTCTCCCTGCACATGGTGTGGTGCAGGGCGAGCGTGGCAGCACGGATCGAGACTCCGCGACAGGTCTGCAACATGTTGCTCTGATGCATAACGGCTCGCTTGATACGTTCCGGCGGGAGTCCGGTACTTTTCGCTGCGGCTGCTGCGTGTAGTACTTACAGGTCATGGGTTCAAGTGTAGCAGATGGATCTTGATTCCATACACATCCGGAGCACACAAGGCGGTCAAACTTGCACTGTGCGTAGTGGCAGCTGTCAGCCTGATCCCAATGGTCTGGATGTGCTGGGTCGCGCCTCGCGAGGTCTCCAGCATGATGCCATACGTAGATGACCCGAGGATTATCAGACGGGTGACATAGGTCGTTAACCTCTCGGCAAAGCCTGGGATTGCCTTCCTACCTCGTCGGACGTTGCACCCGGTGGCATGCTCGGTGTTATGGTGCTATTCTGTGTCGCTGAACGCATGCGCAACGGCAGAGCAAAGATGATGGTCGAGCATCCAGAAAGCTAAAGCGTGACGACACTAGTATACAAGTAGCCAGCAAGTCTTGGGGTGAGACAACAGTCAGCGTCCCGTATGGATGGGTGTAGTGATGACGCCGCTGATATATGGTGCCTATAGCAAGCTCGCTAATGCTCCAATAGGTTACCAACGAGCGCATGATGGTATGGCTTCAGAGGTCGAGAGCATAATCTGATCGGTCCCTGTGATAGCTTGCTTAGCTTGAATATATGGTCTTTTCCGCGTACTTGCACAGGTGATTTCCGAGCCACGAGGCTGAAGCAAAGGCATTGGTACGTTTCAATCCAATCAAACATGCCTATTTGGTATCTGCTCAATCTATTTCGGCTTCGTGCGTCATCAGACTTCGCCGCCCAATTCTCCTACATTGTCTGCTTCAGTTTCGACATAAGGCTGATACATCTGGAAGCTACGGCGATGAAGATCTTGCATACTCTGGTGCTTGGGGATCCGTCGCTGTCCGTAGTGATTAAGCTCGATAATCTCTGCGCTTTCTGGTGCTGCAGCCGTCATGTCTTGCATCGAGTGCATCCTTGCAATGTTCTGGACGTGCCTCTCACGCGTCATGCTGGTTTCTCCTGCCGCCGGCGTATCCGCAACTGGCACAGGTAAAGGTGGATGCAACGTTAGATCCGGAGAATACGGTTTAGGTGTGCGCACATCCGCTGCGCGCGAGTCAGCTTGCTGCATATTGTGCACGCGACGACCTCGCTCCGCCGGCTCTTGCAGCTCAACTGCCGGGGCTACCCTGCCAGCGCTCACTTGCGGCGTGAAACCCATTGGACTGCCGTCTCCTGTTTCGAGTCTCACTTTCTCGGCCTGGCCATTAGGAGCGCTATACGTTGACCCGGCTGAAGTCCTGACCTGCTTAGGACTTAGAGAGTCATGCTGTTGAGCATGTTTCTCTTCCTCGCGCTCATGACCTCCAATTTCACTCGGCTTCCCAAATTGAGGTTGCTGCTCGGCTCTGCCATCTTGTTTCCAGTATGACGCTCGACGTACTTCATTCGGAAGTCTTCGATTCCCTTTGATAGGCTGTGGTGACCACGATGGGCTGTCTTCGCCTTGGGCACCCAGGTAGCCTGAACGAGGACGAAGTCAGCCTACACATTCGACAGCTGGCCAAAGGTCGTGGCTATGTATCTGGTCGAATCGCTTTGCGGCATTAGAGATTTCCAGGTCCTCACCGTGACTGCTGTCGTGACCCGAGCCAATATGAAGACTGATCTATATGATTGAAAGACAGGGCGGGAGGATTCTGAACTCACCGGGCTCGTTCCACAACTTGTGTACGTGTCTCCTGTCGGCCTTCAAGACTGCACAGACAGCTTTGACACCGTTTTGCAAGACTGTCTCCTCCAGATCGTACTCAGAAGGCGTTGGCACACCGACGACCTCTGCACATCGAGCTATCCGTGACTTCGCCAGTGCTAGCTGTCTATCCGGGTCTCGCAATTCTCCATTCGGACGCCTCGGCGAGCGCACGGGAAAAGCGCACGCCGTCCTGATTTCATCCCTCATTGCAGCCTGTCGCGATTTCATGTCATCCAGAAGTCTTGCGGTCCGTGCAACCTGGCGCATCTCGTGTACCTTGTCGTCTTCTGCCGCCCTCAGGCTTCGTCCGAGGCCGTCAATCTCATTATCTCTCTGTTCGAGAAGCCGAGCGCCGCGTGCAATGATCTGCTCCTGTTCGTAGATTATCGCGTCCTTTTGTTCGCAGAAATCTTGAAATGCTGCCGCCTGGCTCTCGGTGCTGCTCTTGAGCTCGTAATAAGCCTCTCGCCATTCGTGGATGCGGCAATCTTTCTCTTTTGAAGCCTCTTGCAGGTCATGTAGCTGGGTAGCTTGGTGTGCCAGAGCCTCCTGGCTGTCCCGGAGATGCTCTTGACTGTTCTTGAGGAGCTCGTCCATGCGATTGAGCTCTTGGTCGCGAAAGGCTACCCCTTCTGGAGCTATGTCCAATGTTCGTGCCTGGGTTTGGCGGACGTGCGGAGCGTACATATCCGGAAACTCACGCTCTGGTGAATATGCTGATGGATGTGGATCCTCAGCTTTGGAGTTGTTGGCGAGCTCAGTGGCAAGCGGCCGGTGCAACCTGCTTTCGCCTACATGAAGTTCGTTAGCTATCCAGTCCCAATAAAGCTAGCTCAAGCTGATTGATGCATTGAAGGAGTGTCTGATAGCTGTTCTCTACGATGAGCAAGTGAACGGTACGAATTTTCCTCGATGATTTCATCACTCAACCGACCGGTCAATCGCTTTTCTGGTTGAGAACATACACCATGCGATTGAGCGGCCGACTGAGACAGTCATCGTATGAACCATCAGTCGTGTAATATCGAGCAGTCAGTCAGGCTAACAAGCCATGGGGTTTGATAAGCAATACGTCTTGTCACGAACAGTCAACCATATCGATCAGTCGATTTGGTTGTTTGACTGTCGGACCCACTGGTCTCCATCATCTTGAAAGGGAGAGGTTCAAAGCCCAGGAAATACTTTCTCTCTCGGGAGGGAATGACTCACCTAGTTCTGCAGACGTCTGGTACTGCTCTGGCTTCGCAAAAAGAGGCAAAGCCGTAGGCAAAGCCCTGTCGCTGAAATCCATGAGCTGCCGATTGAACTTGAAGACGTCCTGAATCAATTCCTTGGCGTCAGAAACTGCAAATTCATGCTCCCTCTTTGCTATTTGCTTGGTGCAAGAGTCGAGTGTTGCTATAGCAGATCTCGCTGCGTCTGCCTTGAGTTGAAGTGTCAGATCTGCTGCTGAGTCATGGCCGATTTGTGAAGACAAGAAGAGATGCGACTTGTCGCTCGATACAGGGTTCATCATCTCGCTCGCCGGCGCTGCTCGGTCACTAAATGGTTGAAGGAAAGAATTAGCTGATGACCACAGATTCAAGCACGTCGCGATTCACATGAGATTACAGCCAGCGTGCAGGAACGGTGGCAAGATATTCAGTCTACTCGGGTGACAGTCCTTTCTGTGGACAAGCGTCGTACCTTTCAGACATCTCGCTTCCGGGCGGTGTAAAGCGAGTAGGCTCCAATCTGTCAAGCCGCTCCTCAAGCGCTGCGATATCGCTCGCAGTGTCACGGAGACCTGTGTCGAGATGTGCGTAGAGATTCGTTAGCATCTGCGCAATCTGCGCATTCCCCGGTTCGCGTGCTGAGATTGGCTCCCCGAAGCTGCTGATGCTTGGGATTGGTGCCTGGTCCATGGGCTCTGCATGCAGAGGCCATTGAGGCTGAGGTGGAGGGTACAGCTCTAGGCCTACACCGCGAGCACCGCGCAGACTTTCGTCCAAATGAGCTATATGAGTCTGAACGTCGTTGATCTGGTCGAGAAATGGATCGTGAGCCGGCGGATTTACTTGACGAGTTGGCCGGGGCAGATTGAAGGTGGCTGGACTCTGATGGCGTGCCTGCATATGGGAGACTTGCTCGTTGGGCTCATGAAGCTGCTGAAAGAACGTAGACTGCTCCATATTGACAAGGCCGGTAACCTGGAACCTAGTTACGTGCTCCGAGAGTCGCGACACCGGTGAGAAGGCCAGAGAGATTGCAGAGTATTACTTTGCTGCTGGAGCTAGCTTGAATGGATATGAGTTGCAGATGATGTCGCTGCTGCAACACTGCTGTCCCTTCGAAGTCGAAGGAGGAGCGATGATTATGGAGGGCAAGGTGATGTTAAGTGGAGAAGGAGCAGCTGACGCCCTGACCTCATTGGATCTCAAGCTTGGTTCCAACTCCACGCTAATCCGCCCTTCCATTCATGATTCACCTCAATTCTGTTGTACCACGGTAATCTGTTTGCCGATGCTCGACGGACCAGATATCGGCTCTGATCCGTAGGCCAGGAGAATGCATGATTCTGCAACCCAAAGTATGACATCTGATGATACGGGACGCAAGAGGTGCTCTCCCAGACTATGAACTGGGAAGCGGAAGACTCGACCATTGCAGCGACAGCTGAGTGCCATCATCCTAGTATGCATGGTAGCGCATAGCTGCAAGGATGCTATTGGCGACAAAGAGAGGTCCCATCAAAGATGCTCTAGATAGAGCGGCCGCGTCTTTTGGAGGCGGAGGTGTAGTCGAGATTTCTGTGGTCATGCAGTCACCGGACGAAAACACACATGGTCAAGCATGGCGATGATCTTATACATCAAGATGTGGTCCACGGCCGATGATATGTGGAACATATCGAGAAAGGATTGTATCCCAAAGCAACTTGCAGGTCAACACAACTATGTGGCACTAGTGTCGAGAGAAGACCACTGCACTGAAGCGTGCGTGAGGGAAAGAACCCGCTCAATCGTGCATGTCACGACGCAGGTTGTCCTTTGGACTTGAAAAGGTGCGTTGTGCAGGTGAAGCTTTGAAAAGTATACGAAGGAAAGGATGGCCGTAGCACGCCACGATTGGGGCATGTCGTTACAGAAATTATGGTGTGTCTCTTATGCAATGAGACCGCTCTGTTCAACATCTAGGGACATCATGGAGTTAAGGACGCCAACGGCGACTTCGTAGTTGTTGAACAAGTACCATCTAAGAAGCACAAAGCGTTGTACACAATAGATTTGGCGACCGAGATAACGCAATGCTTTGTCCGATCACCAACGACCAACATGGATTTCGCAGTCGTCTGCTCGATTCTGTGTCTGTAGTCTTAAGGCAGAAAGTGAGTCGAAATGTCAGTCGACTGGTTCACTGCTTCATTCGGACTTTTTGAGACAGCATCAGTCGACGCGTCACGCAATAATCAATCGTGTCTTGCAGTCAGCATATCACCTCACACTCTCAAGACAAGTCAGAGGTCAACCGCTTACTTGGTCAGGCATCGATCAGATGGTGGTTTCAAAGTAGGCCTTGGTAGCAATATTCGCAGATCTGACGGTCCTTACGCAAGTACGCCAGGTTCTGAACATCCACATACCACGTAAGCGGACAACGCAACAGGACATCGCCAACAGGGACCGTCCAGGATGACAGATATGCACGCCGGTCTGCTTCCTCGCAATGCGAGACACTTGCGAGGATGCCAACAACCAAGCCGGCCTCAAGATACAAGACACGGATGGTCTCCCCGGAAGTCGTAGGCGATTTGCGTATGCACATACATCTATACCGCATGAATCGTGAGCCTAGACCCTAGCTAGGGATCTCTTCTACCCAGTCGACTCCACGGAACATCACTCACGGTCCGGTGTCCTCCCGGCTCGATTATGGGGAATGGAATCTGGGGCAGAAGGTTGGCTTTATCGATTCGCAAGACGCCAAGCATGGGTTACGCAGCCCTGAGAAGTGCAGACTCCATTGACGCCAGTCGCGTAATTTTGCTTGGCCTTGGACTGAGGACTTCTGTATTTGAGAGCTTAACGACCAAGACATCGTACGTGCTTTTCGTTCCACGCTGCACACCAGTGTGCTGGGCGCATCTTGTCCTGAAACAAGTCGAGAAGCTCGGATCAAGCTTCTACGCCTGCGGTACGGTGGCAAATTTCATAGTTCGGTGCTTGTGTCAGCCCTACCACGCAGGCGGATATTGGCCAGATGAGCCTGCTGGAGCTGGAGAAGAGTAGTAGTAGTTATGAACATGCGCGTGCTCCTCGCGTAACCATTCGAGAGCACCATCATCGCTTATGAGCACTACAGTAACATTATGGAGTAAAATTGTTGATGATTGCGCAATATCGTAAAGAGCGTATGTTGGTAATCACGCAGATCACACGATTGGGAAAGTACGTACGCGTGGATCCTGCCAAGACATGGTATTTCGTTCATCTAGATATTCAATCGTAACCACCACTATCTGGAAGACCGAGGTAAGAACAACACAACCGAAGCTTGGACATCTGCGCGATGAACAAGAGGGATAAGTTCTGATGGTAGTCGTTGACCCATTTCCTGGGCATGATCGAGGTCGAGGACCAAGCCGACAATCTCGCGCTAGCGGGAGAGCCCGTGAAGGGTTGACGCGGCCTGACCACGCAAGCAGTCGACGGGTCCACGCCCAGTGGAAGAGAGCGCTTTTGACGAGCTTTTACCTTTACCATCGACACTCGCTGCAGTCGCTGTCTCTCAACAACTCGACCGTGTCGACGATTGATTCTCACACGGCGTTGCAGGCCAATATCGTCGAGGGTTCAGAGCGTCGAGCACCATTCCCGGGTCTGCAAACAGGGTGGCTTAGCGGGGGACTGCGCCATCATACAACCAGCCAGCGAGCGAGCGGACGAGCGAACGCACACAGCGACCACCACTGCACCGAGCGCCTCCTCGACTTCCACTCTTTCACATACTTTTTTCCATCATACACGAGCATCAGCAACATGGCCGACCGCAATGGGGTTCCTCGTCGCAAGCCGGTGCCGCAGTCGAACGAGCTCTCGCCGTCCTGGGCAGCTGATCTGACACGGCAATTCCGGAGAACATTGTCGACTAAGCGCATGAACGAGCTGACCAAACGACCGGGCGCCCTACGCCGTGGTTCCTCACGCCTACCAACAGACTACTTCGTCGAGAGCGCACCACCGCCAGCGCTGCCTGAGCGCCATGGCTATGACGCCTCGACACAGACCCCTCCACAACCCACGAGACAGGCACCACCTGCTCCTGGCACACAGAATGCGGCAGATCAAAGATCACCACCTCCCTCGTACGCATCGCTCAGGAACCTTCCGACAGTACCAACAGCACCAACCGACCCAAAGCACCTCCGCTTCCGCAGCATGCTCCACTCGCTGTCCAACACTCCTTGCAAGTGGGAGAACCCAGGCTTGTTGGACGAGGCATTGGGTGCTGTGCCACTGCAGCGGATCTACGAAGAAGCGCAAGAAGAGGCAGATGTGTTCGCAGCCGAGGCAGCATCGATGGGTCCAAACATTAAGCCTGCGTGGGGATATCAGGATTGCGTGGTCCGGGCACTGATGAAGTGGTTCAAGGCTGACTTCTTCCAATGGGTCAACAATCCGTTATGTTCCATCTGTCGGACACGGACAGTCGCATGTGGTATGGCAGCACCGCTGCCTGATGAGTCTGCCCGAGGCGCCAGCCGAGTTGAACTGTATCAGTGTGCTAACCAACATTGCTTGTCTTACGAACGCTTTCCGCGGTACAACGACGCTTTCGTCCTGCTACAGACACGAAAAGGCAGGTGCGGAGAATGGGTCAATTGCTTCAGCATGCTTTGCCGAGCAGTTGGCAGTCGCGTGCGATGGGTGTGGAACGCAGAGGACTACGTCTGGACTGAAGTGTACAGTGTACATCGCAAGCAATGGGTGCACATTGACCCATGCGAAGGAGTATGGGATGCGCCATTGCTCTACTCTCAAGGTACGTTCCAGCTGAATCCTTGATGCCTAGTAGCATCGGCTAATCGATCGTAGGCTGGAGAAAGAAGATGTCATACTGCATCGCGTTTTCTGCAGACGGGGCTGCTGACGTGACTCGTCGTTACGTTCGCAACCCAACTGAACATGGCGCACCACGCAACAGATGCCCGGAAGGCGTTCTCACTCACATTCTGCGAGGTCTTACGGATATGCGGCGACGAGACATGGACAAGAAGGAGAGATTCAGACTCAATGCAGACGACATGCGTGAAGACGCTGAGCTTCGAAAGAACATCATTGAAGCATTAGCATTCAACATCAGCCGGATATTACCCGGTGGCGACAGCTCGAAGGGCGCGAGAGAAGGCAGGCCTGACCCAGACGCGCAGAAGGCTGCTGAAAGCAGGCAAACTGGCGATGCTGGACGGGTGCGATCGCGAGGCGAAGCAGGCCGTCACAACCCAACAGGACCACGCGATCAGCGACAACGGTGAGCTCCGACCGCTTCGAGCAATTCCCAAAATATGGAGAATGCCGCTATGATTGGACTCTTCCACCACACCGACGACATTTGTACTTCTACAACACACCTTTCGGCATAATATTTTTTCACAAGTTTTGTCTGACGGTGCTATGGAGCGTATTGAGCATTTGCGAGGCGTTCACAAGGAGCTATGATGGAGCGTGAAGGGGTACCAGGGCTTAAGGCACTCGGGAGTGATACCAACGCATGGATGTCTGATGGGTCACGTCTCTCATTGGGTTCGATACCACAAGTGGGATGCACAGGAATTTTTCTGTTTTCGGAGATTTGGGGTTCTACCGTACTTTGATCATCAATGTCTAAAGCGAGAGGCGGTGTACTTGGAGGAACAGGATGTTGATAGCAGCGCAAGCCAGCGCGTTCCCTTGACTGGTGACTATGTATAGCGAGTCTATGGACTGCGCGGAATGAGGATTTGAGACTACTACAAGGCGACTTCTACCGTGACATCTACAAGACCAGGTGTAATCTCATCTTCCAGCCAGACAGTAATAGGCACCTCAGAAATCAGGCCGCAGCCTGGCTAAGGCTGCGAAACCAAGTCCGGGGATCATGCTATCTTTAGATGTATGAACCCTGCATGCGATTACGCGGGCGGCGAAACACTTCTCGTCACGCGCGTTTCTTCTGTTGCGATTGCGTACCTCTTCAGTTTCCTAGAGCAAAGGCCGCGGTGGGTGTGGTCAAGTCAGGCGTTTTGGTGATGGTGATGACACGTCGGCCACAGCTGATGATCAGATTGCTGCAGGTGCCTTCACATTGTCGAAAGCATGGCTACCTTTGGTAGCCCAATGGGACCTCTGTCGTCCGGCTGCAGAACATCGGGCCGGCATACCAAAGTGCCAAGACTGAGGCTCGACCTGAAACATACATTAGCATGTTGGCGAAGCAACAAAAAAAGACGCGGACGACAGCAAAGCTTTTTGCTTGCTCGGGCCGTAGCAGAGCATGGCTCAAACAAAGCAGATGGCCGGCCCTAGCACGTCAGCTCTGAGTGGCTGGCAGCCTTGCGCGTGTACAGGACTCGTGTAGGAGGCTGTGCTTGAGTCGGTCAAACAAGGCAGAGGCTCAGGCTGGTTTTGTTTGCGTACACTTCTTGAACTCACTCACTATACATACTTACCCAAGCAGTCGAGGATCAGCCTTTCTGATTCTGTATTTCTTGTTCATCTCACCTGTCGTTTCTATTGACATTCACCTACTCTCTAGACGACTCTTCCAACTTTACATCCACCAAAAGTCTACACATATAACAGCAACCATGGGCGCAGCAGGCAGAATAGCCTGCATCTTTACGCCCTGGGCCCTGACGATCGCCTCCTTCATCTGCCTCATCCTCATCGAAGTCTCGGGCTGGTCAAGATCAAGCTCCCTCACCCAATTCTATTTCTTCGAAGCCAACTTCACCGGCCTCGACATCTCCTCCGCGAGTTCTGTCGAAAACACCACGACCCTCACGACCGCACTAGAATACGCGCAAACAGAAGGTCTGCTCAGAGACATTTACCAGATCCACCTGTGGAATTACTGCACGAGCAACTCGACGAATGGAACGATTGACTACTGCAGTTCGAGACACAAGAATTACTACTTTGATCCGTTGACCATTTGGGGCTTGGACTCGAATTCGACGAGCTCGAGTACTTCAACGAGCAGTAGTGACAATGCGGTGGAATCGGCGATTTCGTCTGCGGAGAGCACGTTGAAGAATGAGACAGAGGCTGTGGAGAACGAGATATTGGGTGAAAGTGGGAGAAAGGCGTTGGAGGCATACGAGAAAGTGAGCAAGTGGATGTTCATTGCGTACGAGGTGTCCTTCTGGACGACACTCGCTACGATCGTTTGCGGTATATTGGCCATCTTCAGCCGATGGGGCTCCTTCTTGACATGGCTATTCAGCATAGTAAGTCACGCGCACCCTTCGAGCCTTTCTCACGATCACATATGCTAATGAATCCTCACCAGGTCTCCTCGATCTTCACTTTCGGCGCAGTCCTAACCTCCACCGTCCTCTTCTCCGTCCTCGTAGGCGCCCTCAAAACCCTCCTAAATCCCTACGGCATCACTCTGCACCTCGGCTCCCACGCCCTCGCCGTAACTTGGCTCGCCGTCGTCTTCTCCGTCGGTGCGACCCTCTTCTGGCTCTTCAGCATCTGCTGCTGTTCCGGTCGCTCGAACCCACACCATAAATCTAACAAAGGCGGGCTATGGGCTGCCGAGCCCAAGGGACAAGGATATGGTGACTATGGGCGCGGTCGCGGGTTGAAGGTGGAAAAGACGGGTGGGGTCTACGAGAGGGTGGCTAGTCCGTGGGTGGGACATGCAGAGGACGAGCATGGGGATCGGGTGCCGTTGAGTCAGTATCCAGCAGGTCCAGCTGGGCATTCGAGGCAAGAGAGTACTGGGGCGTTTGAGCCGTACAGACATGCTTAGGTGTGAGGGCGAATTTGTGCACGACTTGACATTTGGCGATTTACCTGAGATACTAGCGGCATGGCGATGGCGTTGGGGGGGCAATGGCTGGTAGGACTTGTTGATATGATGATGATCATGCTCTGATACCATCACGGCTGTACAGAATCCGCAACGAAACGCAGAATCTTCAAACTTGTGATTGCGCTTGGCTTTACTTGGCGTGCCCCTTGTGCAATCTGATAGCTGCCGCCTAATTACCATGGTCCAGAGCAAATTTCTAAATTAGCAAAGCGATTGCAGGACGTTGTTACTAAGTCAAACGCATACTTCTGACCTGCAATGCGTCTCCTCTTCATCTAGTGTCTACATATATTATACACTTCACTGCTTCTTGGCTTTCAATGGTCTCTCCACGATCGCGGCCTCTAACGGTCGATCAGGATCCTGTATACCATCCTCATCCGCAAGAGGCACTATACCAAGTATGGGTCGATACTTGAACGTCAGCCACCATGCACGGCCCTTGCCGCTAACATCGTCTTCACCAGCATCAGCAGGATCCCGGCTCTGCGATCGTACAAGCTGCAGGTCAAGATCTTCTTCTTCGTCGTCTTCCTCTTCCTCCAGCTGTCGCCTTGTCTTCTCCGGGGCCGACCACTTGCCATCTTTATACTGTCTAACTGTGCCTGGCACGTCTCGCTGTATGCGGTCGCCTGCTCCACTCTTCGCCTTCTTCAGAGTCTCTTGGTCTTTGGTGTCTCGTCTTCGCCGCCGCTTCTTTGACAGCTCGAGGTCACCATGCGATAAATCCTGATTGACATCGAGCATTGACAGCCAGCTATTGCCGTAGAGCCACAGCCTGTCCTTGGTATCCCACACAGCACCCACGGCACGGTCTTTGATGCGCAGCAGCTCTTCTGGCAGTGCAGACGTTGGGTTGCGCTTACTCCACTCAGTGATCTTTCCGGATAACACTTCGAATTCGTGCATTTGATGTCTAGCTGTCAATACCCAAAGCCGGTGCTCGCCTGTTGGAAGCGCATGCGAATGCGCATGTGGGTTGTGGCGTGTGGAGTGCACGCCAGGGTTCCCATTGACTGCTGCATCTTTCACCTTTGTAGGTTTGAAAGTCATGACGAGAGGCGCGGAGTCCAGCTTCGGTAGTAGGTGCACATTGGGCGCTTCTGTCCAGTGTTGTCCGTAGTATAGAATCATCTCATCGTCGTCATCATCATCTGATGAGTCTGCCTCAGATCCAATATCAGAGCCCTTTTCTGAGTCATGCTTGGCCTTGTCGACAGGTTGCGCAGTACTGTCCTCATGACCTTCCAATACCCATGTGTCAAGAAAGCCGGCCAAATCGCCAGCTACCAGAATTGAGCTCTCTGGTGCCCAAGCCAACTTGGAGATTGACCGCTCGTATTTGGCGAAGGCGCTGTGTTGCGTAGGACGTTGGTGACGATCTAGCTCCACTGTTTCTGACAGGCAATTGATCTTCTTTGGCTGCTCGGGATCTGCAGCGAAACGCGCAACATGCACCTCGCTGTCCGATCGGACGACCACGAGCCACTTGCCGTTGGGCGAGAACGATAGCAAGCGGGCACCCTCATCAGCGAAATCTTCTGGCATTTCAACTCTGCGAACAGCAACAGCATCAACGCCAGGACGCTTCTTGAGCTGGAAGACCTTCACCTCGGTATTCGTGGACACAGCTAGCAACTTGCCGTCAGCGGTGATTGATGCGCTGCGAATGGCTTCTTTGCTGCTGGAGAGCGAGATTTTGGCCACCAATTTCCGAGGGTGCGCCTCCTCGTCAGGTCTGTTGAGGTGCTGGCGAGCAATGCGCCAAATGTAAACGTCTTTGCTCCACCAGCTGACCAGAAGCCTTGCTCTAGCCGCGCTAGCGACCGGAGACTCATGTGGTAGGAAGGGCAGAGAGCGGACATTCTCTCTGCCAAACTCGCGCAGCGGAGTCACAAAAGGCGTCACATCACTCCCGCCCGAAACGACAATGCTGAGTCCCTTCTTGCTATCGTAAGAGGCCATAGTCTTGACGTCGCCGTCATGCAGCCGTCTGTGGCTCGTCTTTGCCCAGCTACTGCGACCATCTGCGCTCTTGTAGATCGCTATCTTGCCCGACATACTGCCAGAGAATATTGTCTTGCCGTCGGCACTGGCGACAAGATCTAGGCAATCGGTATCGTGCCCAGTCAGGCGACGGAGTTGGCTGTAGTTCCTGCCATCCCAGAAGCAGACATTGCCGTTCGAGTCACCAGAAACGATGTCGCCGTTCGATAAGACCTTGATTTGCCACACCATTGCATTCTTTGGGTGTCCTGGCACACCTCCACCGAGGCTCATCTGCCTGATCATGGTCGCATTTCTCGTGTCGTACACTCGGATCGTACTGTCTCCAAATCCTCCAACAACTATGTCCCGATTCTGATAAGTCACGCAGAGACAAGTCGGCCTCTTGCCACCAACACGAGCCAGCATCCTTCTAAACTGAAGGTCGCCGTCTGAGGTAGAGAGCAGCACGAGCGACCCATCGTTACATCCGGCCACGAGTTCCTGCGACTTTGGCTCCTCATCATTCTTGCTTGGCTTGCATCGCGGCTGCGCAGCCAAGCACCACACCTCGTCGAAGTTGCCAGTCGAGCGTCTCTTGATCTGTCCAGTCTCCAGGTCCCACTCGGTCACAGCAGGCGAAGATCCAATGCTGAAGAGCCTGTATTGACCAGGAATCAAGTTGCCCTCACTATTCTGCTCATCCGGATCTTGTGTCCACACGAGTCCGTCAATGCCTTTGCCGTCACCGATGAAGATCGTCTCCTGTACCCATGACCCTCTCAGCGGGTTCCAAATCTCGATGTTGCCATTCTCACGCCCAAGCGCAAGCCTGAGCGTGGGCAGTGCTGCAGAAAAGCCGGCGTCGCTGGTCCTCGAAAACGCGAGTGCACTGATGGCAGATGTCGGGTACGGGACAAATCGAGACCGGTGTACATCCATCTTGCCTATCCTCCCCAACTCTCCACCGCAGTCGCTCGCTCCGACGAATTTGTTTCTTGAAGCTCCAAAATTTCAAGTTGATCGTCAGCAGGGTTCCGTCTAGCGCGCCAAATGGCTCGAAGGATCCCGCGGAGCCGCGCGGGCTGGCCGCTGCTCGAGTCATGTTAGAAGGAAGGCGCTACTAGGGTTAGTGTTTGGGTAAGAGCCATCGATACTGCCACCGTCACTTATACTGCCCTTCTCTCTTGCTGCCATTTGTCGACTGTGAGAGACACGCCAGCACTGTCGTGACGCTGCCTGATAGATACTGCGCCCATGATGGGCTACGCATTGTCTCGACAATGTGTTTGCGCCAGATGCCTGGAAACACAGCAACTATATGACTGGATCTTCAGGAGAGCACATCATGGCGAGGACATAACGCAGCTCGTTCGACGCGGCATCAGGCGCAACCAGAGACGCGCAAAAGCCAGCGCGACCCGCCATGGACCAAGAAAGGAATGCCATGAATTTCCAGATGAGCTTGATGACGGCGACCTGCTAGACTCTGTGCCGGCATGCCTTCTCACGCGACGACCCTCTGGCCCATCTAAGCTGCTAGACCTACCGCCAGAGCTCCTGGATATAATTGCCTCCTCTCTGTCGCTGAAGGATATCAAGGCCTGTAGACTTGTCTCCAAAGCTGTTGGCTTCAATTTGCTATACGAACTTGCGGATAGATGCCCAGAAAAGCGTCAATACCGTCAAATTGCCGCCGGAATGAAGCGACTCACCAAATGCCATGCATTCGAGCTCAGACGAACGGTGCGAGAGCTGTCACTGCTTTCACAAAACCCATTTGCGATAATGCCACCTAGTATCAAAGACTTAGGTGGGAGCCTATGCTATACCACCAATTTCACAAGACGAGGGCGACCATTGACCGGCTGACAGATCTCCCACGGCTTGCAAAATTCGATCTCCAGGGCGTACGCTTTGCGCCACATAACAACCTCACGGGTCTACTGAGGCGACATCAGAATCTGCGTGAGCTGCGACTCTGCTTCGTCAGCCTTCTGCGCTTCGAATGGTGGTCAGAAGTGCTGCAGCTCCTCCGGAACGACTTCCATGTGCTCGAGAAGTTGACAGCAGTATGTTTGCGATACGCCCGCAACGACTCAGAAAATAGGTAAGTGAGACAAACATACTGACTCGAAGGCCTGCTAACATCGTCCGAGCAGGTGGCTGGTCTTGCCCGACTCAGAGCCCGAAAGATGCGAAAGTTGCAGCAACGCCAAACCTTGGCACAAGCAGATCATAGACCTAGATCGGCATCCAGACACGAATTGCGAGCACACGCGAACATTTTATGGACGTACGACTATCCGCCTAGCTTTGGATGGATATTTCGATGCGGACGGTCAGCTGAAGAGACCCGAAATACCGAGCCCTGCTTTGGTCAAGGCTTCTCGGCCACAGAAGGAAGAGAAGACCAGCAGGCGGCCGCAGCTCTCACCAACCCAACGGTCCATGTCAGACCAATGGTATGAATTGCTTGGTACTCCCACATGAACCCGTCATACTCTCGGGATCATTGCAGCAACGGACGCATAGCAAGCCTGTCACCCGATAGCATGCGCTCAATATCGCGAGAGATTTCCAACATCCCATGAACAATGCGCATGTGCCTTCCTGGGACGATATCCGAGCAGATCCTATCAGCCAAGAGCGACAATGTGAACACACAAGTCACGGGACCACGCGTCGGCGCAGCAAGGTTCAGGCAACCGCATGAACAGCCAGTCAATGCCTTCGAAAATGACTCCGCTGCGAACAACCAAGTCACCCTTCTCCCCCTTCCACGCCAAGGACATGGATGACTCTCCGCCAAACGTTGGGCACGACCGCTTTACAGCACCTAGCTGAACCCAGCTAACTTCTGACGCTGAAGGCGAACTTGTTCACGCGCATTATTCCGTAACATCAGGTGTTACAAAGCACGGTCATACAGCAGCAGGGCTGCACCATGACCTTGTGGAGCCGTACGACCCTGTACCGAACACACAACCGCTCGAGCACCTTCCCCACCGTAAGCTTTTGCTCGAGCACTTGATGCAAAAGAAGAAGCAAGGGCAGTCATCACGCGGTCGGGGAGAACGTCGAGAGTTGCGTGTATGTGCCCTTGGCTTGTAGTATGTATACGAATGGGTATCTGTTGCACTTGCTGCGCTGCCTCTGCTGTAGAGAAAAGTCCTTCTGAAACATGCATTCTGAGCCTCTTGAAAATGATCCAGCTCTGTTTATCTTCTTCTTTCCATCACATACCCTCACCCCATTTCCGGTGTAGCAATCTGATGACGAGCTGCCTCCGTGCTCCTGTAAATTATGCTTGGTGCTTTTGTTGCTTCTTTATCCATCCAACCTCACTCTCAAACAGTGTGAGGTAATATAGCCGTACATGATGCGCTCCTCCAGGAGGCGGACCATTCATACAAATGAAATGCTCTCAATCAAAAAACAATCAACGCTAATGCTGGATGCTATGACGCTCACTCATACATGATGATACACGAGTTGGCTCCCTTCATCGCGGAAGGTGGCCGGTGGTCTTAGCCGTAGTGGCTTCTGATCGTCTCCGTGATAGATGACGAAGATCAGCGTCCTTCGCGGCTGCTGATGGGTCCTGCTCAAACGGGACTATTGGACGAACTGCGGTTGCTGGACGTATGTGGGGACCTGCATGAACTGCATGTGCTGCTGCTGCTGCTGCTGCTGCTCACTAGGTGGCGGCGTTGGCGTGCAGGGCGCACGCGGCATGGCCGGCTGGCCGATACCGTAGGCTGCGGAACCGCAGAAGGCTTTGTCAGGCGTGATGGGAGGCGTAAGGACACCGTGTGGCACCGTGTAGATAGTCTTCTGTGGCGTCTGCGGGTCCAGATAGTTGATGGCAGACGCCGATTGCTCAATCTCCATTGCGACAGGTGGCAGGTCGGTGCTCGAGACTTGGCTCTGAGCTGCACGCTGAGCAGCCAAAGCTTGTTCTTGAAGGAAGTTGTCGATGGTGGTGGAGACACATGAGAGATGTGCGGACGAGTACTTCCTCAGAAGCGCAGATGACGGCTGGCTAAGGAAGTTGGAGAGGTTGAGCACTACCTGTGGGTCATAGCGCGCCGACCAGTCAGAGAATCGCGGCTGTGGGCGCTGCAGGATGCACCGTGCGAGGGCAAGGGCGGATCGTGCCATGATCGATGGCCGCACCGGAATGAATTCCTTATGGTAAAGGGCGAGCTCGTTGATGTACCATGACATGTGTTCCAGCTCAGGGTCTTGGTTGACTTCGGTAAGCGCCAGCTGAAGGAAGCTGGTGACGGTCGGGTGACCCACTATCCAATTGAGAGTCTGCAGGACATGCCACTCCATTTGTGTGAACATGTCATCATCGTACAGTGAGCAGCACATCGATTTGAGCTCGCGAATGGTGGGGACACGTTCTTTCCGGTCACCATACTTCGAGGCGATGAGCAGAGCAGCGCAGCCGACTAACTGGTAGTGGCGCTTGTAAACCACTCTCCGGGAGCAGTACCGGTCGAGAAGGTTGACTGCGAGGTGGAGCGTCTCTGGAAGCAGCTGGAAGGCGTGATGTGCCTCGAGCAGGAAGTCGAGGAGATATGGCCTCATAAACCACTGGATCTCTGTCTGTATCTCAATTGAATGGATATCTGGCATGGTTTCGGCCTGAAGAGTGTAAGTCATACATCAGAATAGGACGAGGTTTTCTGAGAGCGTACCTCCATGAACTCCATGTGGTCCAGCACGTCCTCTTGGTACTCCTCGGCGGTGGCACGCGACAACTCTTCCGCCATAGCCTTTTGCCGAATCTTGGCAGTAGCACGTTGCCTTTCCCGGTCTGCAGCGGCTCTGGCGTAGACACCGTCATCATCGTCGTGGCTCTCAACGAAGTATGAGTCGCAATAGCCGTATGGAGGGAACGGCTGCGCCGCCTGTTGTTGAGTGTAGGCCATGTCGTTGGGTGAGAGGTATTGCAAAGAACGGACGTCAGCTCTCCAGGATTGACAGATCGTTGATTGAAGGTTGAGTTGCTGCACAATTGTTGATTGTGCAAGGGAACGGCTGTTCAGCAAGTGAACGATATTAAAGAGTGTTCGGCCTGTCGTATAGGCAAGTGAAGGATCGGAATTAGGTGGTAAGTGGGTTCAAAAGAATGAATGGTCTAGAACCAGTAGCAGTCGAGGGGTCGGTTGCCGCTGATATAGAGGGTCGCCAATGGCACCTAGGACGTGCGCACAATTGTAAGCCCACTGTCGCGTGCGATGTTGGTGGCATCGCTCTGGTGAGGCAAGGCCACTCGCGACTGAATATGCATACCTTCAGATTAGATTACGGAGAGCAAGAGTGCCTGAGCTTCGATGAAGTCAGGGAGCTCCTTGCAAGCCACGGCGAGGCGCCGATTGGTCTGGAATGCACAGGACGGTTTTCTTTGGGATACCTTGCAATCTGTAGAGAACGAGCTAACGCCTCCACGAGTGCTGTTCCAAAGATCTAGCCGTTGCCTGGCAGATCCCGTTAGGTCTAAGAATGTCAGTCAATGTACATTACTAGTACGCGATCGGGCAAGGGAGTTGGGAGGATCCTATTGGAGAATCTACACTGACCTTTTCGACTAAGCGTCACTGGCACGTTCGTGGGTAGTGTACAGGTTGCTTTACCGCTGTACTGAACGCTGGAAGGCAAGAACGCTGCACGGCTGCAAGTGTGTCAGCATGAAAATTCTTCGCAACAGATCCAAAAAACAGCAGCGACAGTGACAGCAACAACGACAGGCACAGCAGCAGCAAAATCCATCAATTTCCAGAGTGGTGAGACCCGTTTGAGTGCCGATGGTAGGGCGGATCTGCCGAGCCGAGACGTATTGTGGGTAAGAAGCAATTTGGTCAGGAATTGGCCCGAGCAAATTTGGTCAAGGAATGTAGGTGCTGAGTTCGAGACAGCAATGTTGCGCTTGGCTAGGCTGGCAAAGGAGCGTGTAGCAGCCGAGTTGTTCAGACAACAGTGTCGAGGTTTTCGAATCGTCGAAAGGGCTGCTGAAAGCGATGCAGATCTTCGGTGGGCTCGTGCCATCAGTCGGTGAGTGGCACCTACCGACAAGCTCGATGCCGATGCCAGTGATGCGTTGCGAGTAATACATCTATGCCACATCATTTCCAATGACGACAGGGGCACGAGTGTCGTTTGCGGAATTCCCGGTGACGGTAGCAGCAGCGGCGTTATGCTCCTCTGTCCAGCAACCCACTCCATGTAGACCATCTACGCATCCTGTACACTTTCGAACACCACCATCCGGCCGTCCATTGCCTTGCTCGACCCAGCCGGTGCTATAGTTGAGGTGCCTTCCGAAGCAGTATCTCGAGTGTTGTGCCGACTCGCTCCTTCCTCAAAATGCAGCACACCCATGCTGGCCCCACTGAAACTACCGTACCTGCCACTGCTGCTCCTTCCCAATTCGGGTCCAATGCCTTATCTTGGCTCATACTTCTCCTAACATACCTTTTTCTTTCGTACAATCCAATAACAGGCACGTGTGTACAATGCGTACAGTTTCGATTCGGGCGGAGAGGTGATGTCGAGTCCGTCGATCAACGAAGAGGACAAGTCGACTGTGGGCGGATGAGGTGGCTTTTCAAAAGGTCAGACCGGGCATGAAGGTCTCAAGCACGGTCAGGATACCTCTCGGATAGACTAAGGAGATGGGCCGGAAGACACGGACAAAATCTGCTCCTGGACAGGGCTGCAAATTAATATCCTGGCGTCCTTCACGACTCCATTAGACGGAGGATTAAAGAAACAGAAGGGAGAGACGCGGTTAGCGAGGGTGAGGATGATGAAGAAGGGAGTGGTCGTCCGAGCTCAAGTTGGTGCTTTGGTGGAGCAACTTTCACGGCTGGCCTACGCTAACCAGGATCCCTGCAAATGCAGTCTTAAAATGCTGTGCCTGCTCTCGTCCCGCCACCACGACGGCGAACCACGAAACTGAAAGTATTTAGCGTGTCGTGCGCGTGAGATGCGTTAATGCGTACTCCTGCAGATCCAATCAAGGATTTGCTGGCACACTGGCAACTGTGGCTTGCAACAGACACGAGCTGTATTTGCCGCGCTCTCGTTCTGAGACATCAGACTGCCCAGGTGCTCGAGCATTGCCACGAGCATTTCACGAAGACGCGGTCCAACACTGAAACGGAAGTCCATCTCTACGTGCTCACGGACGTTTCGGCTGGCTGTGAGTACGATACGCGTAGAATAACTTGAAAATGCTTTGTCGATTCGGGCGGCTTTTGGCCTCCTGCAGCTAGACATAGAGTTGCAGACTCCGAAGCGTTGTCATCGAATCAGTACGCCTGCGTAACCTTGACACTGCATGCAGCATGATGAGCTCGCTACCGCGCTGGACGGGACTCCCAAGGATTTGGATGAATATGCGAGCTCTACCGCCAGCGAGTGCCAAACGCGTGTTTGAAGGTCAACGGCGACATGGTCCACACTGACGCTGTCTTGCGTCCCGTCGGTACATTCTGATCTATTGGCATCAGAGCTTTCTACTAACCGCTATTATTGAATACCCATTTCCACGAGGCGGACTCGTGCATAGGAGATGCTTGTCGATCTCAGTCGGAATTGATCTCACTGAAAGGCTTCTGCAAGCACTCGACACGGAAGTACGCCATGCTGTTCCCCTCCTGGAAATGTGCATTGGCGATGCAATTGTTTGCTTGGTAAGAAACGCGCTGCTTCCTCAAAATTTCGACGACCGGAGGTCCCTGCGATACGCACCGCAGAGCGCCAACATAGCACGAAGGCGTTGCACTTATCTGACCCTTTTGCTGGTGGTACTTGTTCCATGGGTACAAACGCGATACTGAAACGCAAATTCTGATGCCCGTCTGCACTGATGAACCCACCGATGAGTAACAGCCGGGCTCGCCAGGTAACGATGAGCACACAGCATCGGCGGCTCCTGCCATTCTCTACTTCCGCCCCACTATGTCAAGCGACTCCCTTGCGGGAAAGCCCACTTGGCTACTTGTATAGATAGTTACTGCAGTGTTCCATAGACGGACCGGTCGCTTTCGACTCTATTAGCCGGGCTCTCCTGGAGCCGTGCTCAATTTTTTTTGACGCCGAGATGAGTTGGCCCAAGCCAAGCGGAAGTCGAAGAGCCGGCGGCGTCGAGAAACATACTCCTCTTCCTTGCCGAGAAACCGCGGCGGCGCCACAAAATTTTCTATCTACGCGTGCTGCGTCGCGTGCTACTTTCGCTTCACGACTAGCAGTGACGTACTGATACGAAGAGCCTTGTTGCTTGTGTCTCTCAACAACAGCCGTACAACATCGCCTGCCTCCCACCGAGGACCTCCTTACTGACACAGAGGACGAATTTCTTCAGCTGCGTCTGCTCAGGGTCTGCTCACGCGTCTTGATCTACATTGAGTTCGAGGGTCTGTTCGCTCTCAGTGAATTGCCTTCCCGGTCGAACCCCTCGAACAACGCCTGAGCTTTAGGTGCCACGTCAAGGAGGGGCTGGGGTCGGAAAGTCGAAGAGGATGACCGTTGATCTCAGCCGTTCAGGCTTGCAACATGGGACACCGGTCGAAGGTTACATGCTCACGCCATTCTATCATCACCCCAATCAGACGTCCAGACCTTTCAGATCACCGTGGCGACCTCATATCGGATATCAATAAAATGATCGTGCGAAGAAGCAACCACCTCATCAATTGTAATGAAGCTAAACGGACTTGCGGACCTTGCACCGAGACGTTTGAATAATACATTGGAGCTGCCAATGTCCAGCTCACTAGCGGACGGTGATCTTTGCAGTAGGCAGCTGCCAATGCCGACCTTTGTACAAGAAGGGTTAGAGGTCATCCATACCGATAGCTCCGCAGCCAGCTCGGGCTTGCTGAGACTTCGACCGTTGCAGACTCGCGTGCTCGCTCCATATAAACGCGTCGCGATCCATCTGACGCGATCAAGCGCGTCTTCTCCTTTTGACTTTTCGCCTATAAATTCTTGTGGCGGTGCGCGCCCCTCATGCTTGCCGGCCAGCTCTCGAATTCTCGTGCCTTGTTTCGAACAAAGTGCCAAGCGGATATTGCCTCGCCCTGGGCAATGCGCAACCCGACTTCCCGACCAGATCACGGCGGGAAGGACGGTGTCGTTCACGATGTTCCGAGTCTTGATTCGTCAGTCGTGTTCAGCTTACATTATTTCACCAAACAGCCGATATTCGACTCTTCCTACCACCTCAGCCGAAGGCAAGGATGCACAAATCTAAGTACAGATATACATCCGATATCGAGGCGGAGCCGCGTGACACGCCAGTCAGTGGTGTCGCATCATCCTGATCCCTCGATAATTAATGTGACCTTCGAATATTCTAGCATGACTCTCCAAAGACA
The DNA here is from genome assembly GCA_007113925.1 of Teratosphaeria gauchensis. Taxonomy (NCBI): domain Eukaryota; kingdom Fungi; phylum Ascomycota; class Dothideomycetes; order Mycosphaerellales; family Teratosphaeriaceae; genus Teratosphaeria; species Teratosphaeria gauchensis. Next base: position 754,951 of record VCMR01000013.1, on the reverse strand, counting down.
GCCGTATTGCTTGGGTGACAACCGGCATTGGAGAGCATGAAGCTATCACCCTGGTTCAGACATGTGATGACGCTGTTCGGCAGGGTCGTCAAGGGTCGTCGCGGTCGGCAACCAGAAACCAGGGCAAGCAGCAGGACATTTTTCACCATCTGTGCAAAATCGCCAGACACGGAAGGCACGCCACGTGGCTTCTACCAGGTCAATCCTGAGATGGAAACGCTGGAGAGACAAGCACATGCTGGCAAGGCTGAAGAACATGAATCGAGCTGAAAGACAGTCTATGACTCTGGACGGGTCTCCATTCACTACATTCTCGACGCTATGTCAACTGTCTGACAAGCACAGTGTATGAAACCTTCTAGTTCTAGTGCGAAAGGCACGACTGGCACGCACTGGCTATACCGATCAGTGCGACGAGACTTCTTGGTTAATACCAGATACCAGGCTCGTGAGAACGAGCTGGGCCGCACGAATACAGACTGGATGTCGCCAGACAGGCTCTGATATAATCGACGGCTCACTCGTCAATTGACAGCTCAATCATGAATTGACGTGCACACCAGCTGAGTCATTGATTGACATCCATGTCAGCTGAAGCACTGATATCACTGGCAACGTGTACCCTCTTTGAGATTTACATCCTACGATGATTTCATGGAGACGATTGACTTGCGGCAAATGAGGAGATCTAGGAGTGCGAACGAAAGTTTTCCTACATTTCCTGCTTCCATCACAGCTACAGGACGATCTTATGTCCAGGACATGGTGTTGTATGAGCATCGTCTCCATGTACCATCGATGCTGTCGACCTGGTCGTTGTGCCAAAACATCGCCACTGAAGATCTTCCAAGAATACATCTAGAAGTCTAGGCTGCGAGCGCGGCGCCGATCAGGCTTTCGCATGCATATACAATGTGCTTGAACGTGATGTCGAAACAGCGCTACGAAGAAGCTTTGGCTTGCTGTTCCACCACCGCGGCACCATACTGCGCTCATGACACAACATAGGATACGTACTTGTACGTATTTGCTTTTTCTGCAGCTCAAAGGCGAAGGTCTGCATATGTACATATGGCGAATATGTTACATGTGACAAGCATCGTCTACCATTGCGACGGTACCCTGACGACATCAGACGAACGTTCTTCTAGTGCCAAACAAAACCACAAATACATCAGAGTCAAGAGTCTTTGCCCTCTCCGTGTTTGCTAGTCTAGACCAGGAAGACGCGTTCACTTATCGGTTGGTCGCATGTCGCTTCTATGACTCGACAGCATACGTGATGCAATGGTGAAATGCGGCCTCGCCGTGGGTATGATTGAGAATTGTGTGTCGATCTCTGGGGAGCAATCTAGCCCTCTAAGCAGATTGTATTGGATGAACACTCCCCCGCTTGTAGCCCTGGCCTGACTGCGAGCGAGATCCATTGAGCATCCAAAGTCTCCTTAACGAGCAGTCTACCCAATCCATCCCCTCCGCCGCATCCACGCAACAATTCCAACCCCAGGTTGAGCATCCGGCGAAGTCAGCCGCTCCAAAGGTCGGCCCCAATCCAAGAGCTTGCAGTGCTGCAAATCCAGCTTCCAATTCTTCCCTTTCTCTCCAGCACGAAGGCGGCAGAAGCCATCCCGCAAGAACATGCGGCGAGTGTCGCGGAACAACGCTGCCAGGGCGCGACCGGTGAGGCCCTGATCTGGTTTGGTAGGCGGAGCCGCAGGTCCCTGTGCATCGACTGTGAACATTCGTGCCTGCGTTATAGGTATGTTCGTGTAATCGATGTCGTCGCCAGTAGACGAAACCCGTTTGTCAAGTTTCGCTTGCTTGGGAGAAAGTTGAATCTCTTTGGTTGGCGCAAAAGGCCATTCGCGGGTCTTGAGCACGAGAAGGACTTCTTGTCGGCTTCCTGCCTGCATGGACGGTACAGCCCGCAACGATATTGACGTGATGACCGCAGCGGGGGCCAAGATACAGACGGTGGCAAAAGATGCAGTAATGATTGCGGTCACCATCGCGGTATATCTGGCGAGACGGTTCCTGGTCGCGTCTTGCTTCGTGTCCTGGCTACTGTCCTTTATTAATTCTGCATTTGTGGCCAGGGTATAGGCGCCCAGAAGAAGCAGAGCTCCGGTGGAGAGAGATAGCATGGTGAAGGACCTGTGGCTGGGCGCCTTGTAAAGTAGGATCTCATCATTGTTACCCAGAAGTGATTGGGCATACTGAATAGGTTCTGCGGCTTTGAGCATAGGTGGAGATGACGGTGACCTTAGTGTTGATTCAATAGTAGGTTGCTTGACAGGTCTCGAGAATGGCGGAAGCCTCGATGATTTCCTCGGTTTGGCACAATGCCAAGTAGTACTGCTGAATGCTCGAGATGTGATGCTCAACAGCTCCTGCTGGTGGACAGGGGCGGCTTTGCGAGCCGAGAGCTGGGTGAACGCCTGTGCCCTGATGCATGCTGGTAGTCGGAGTATGCATTGAATGGTCGCCATCTCTTGATGGACCACCGTAGATCTCACCACCGGGAGTAGTATTACTGATGGCTGTCGGAAAAATGTCAAGACACTTGCAGAAACGCGCGCATGGCTCGGGAAGTCAATCCAGAATCGGGCCGCCCGCTCAACAAAGATAGCTCACGAGCTCAAGAAACTCCGAACATCGTCAGCGCTGCCATTGCTGCAGTTTCACACATATTGGACGCTGTAGACTCAGTCGCGAAGCGGCAATGGCAAGCTTCGTCAAGTCTGCGAAGCTGTCTGCCCGTGTGGTGGGCAGATATGCTCCGCGATGCGTTGCGAGGAGAGGTAAGATTTGGCAACATCCAAGCAAGTCAGTCTAGTGAGGTACTGACATGCAATACTAGGCTTCACTGTTTCGGCGCGCGATGAGGCGGCCCAAAACTTCAGCATGCCTGCACTATCACCGACAATGACTGAGGGCAACATCTCGAGCTGGAGGGTGAAGGAGGGAGACTCATTCTCTGCCGGCGACGTACTACTGGAGATCGAGACGGATAAGGCGACGATGGACGTGGAGGCACAGGATGACGGTATCATGGCTAAGATCACACAGCCAGACGGCTCAAAGGGCGTGAAGGTGGGACAGCGCATTGCAGTCACGGCTGAGCCAGGAGATGATATCAGCAGTCTGGAGATTCCGAAGGAAGAAGCAGTGTCAAGTGGGGGAGAGCCGGCGAAGAAGGATCGGCCGTCACCACAAGATGAGACGAAGGGAGGTATCGATACGACGGAGAGTTCGCCAAGCGCTGCGGAGGCACCACCATCATCTAGGCCAGAGGCAGATGCTTCAGCAGGCGGCGCTGCAGAGCACACGGGCGCATCACAATCTTTCGCCAACCAAGGAGGCAAGGCTCAAAAGCAGAAGTATCCTCTCTATCCTTCAGTTGAGCACCTTCTACACCAGAACGGCATGTCTGCGGCCGACGCCGAGAAGATCCCAGCATCCGGTCCCAGTGGCCGTTTACTGAAGGGCGATGTTCTAGCCTATCTTGGTCGCATTCAGAAGGACTACCCGACCAAGTCTTCGACCCGCATAAGCAAGCTTGCTCACCTTGACTTGTCCAACATCCAGCTCGCAAAGCCAGCTCCGAAGTCAGAGTCACCCAAGGCAGCAGCTCCCTCTGTACCTGAGTTGCTTCAAGAGACTGAGATCGCGTTGCCGATCTCGCTATCTGCAGTCATTGCCACACAGAAACGCGTGCAGGATAGCCTAGGCATCTTTCTGCCACTCTCAACATTCATCGCACGAGCGTCAGAGCTTGCGAACGATGATCTACCGGCGAGCAGGACCAAACCTACAGCGGATGACCTCTTTAACTCCGTCCTGGGTCTAGACAAGGTCGCGAAGTCCTCGCGAGGCAACTACATCCCACAGGTCACGGGACTGGCACCAATGCCCTTGACGGCACCTGCCAAATCAGCTAAGAAGCCAGACATCATCGACATGCTTACGCCGAAGACCGCAGCGAGAAAGGCAGCAAAGGTCATACCTGGTGCGGTTGGTGTCGCGACTGGCGACAATATCTTCAGCGTCACGGCCAAGCTGGGCGAAGAAAGGCGAGCAGCTGAATACCTTGAGCGCCTGAAATTGGCTCTGGAAAAGGAGCCTGGTAGGCTTGTACTCTGAAATTGTGGTTTTAGATTGGTCGGAGGCGGCATAGCGAGCATGGCGTTGCGTGGAGATGGTTACGGCAATTCTGTAAACCAGATATTCTGCTACGATGCACATCGATTTTCGTTCCAAATCCATCGAACACTGAGGCGCGCAAAACTTGTATCTTGTGGTACTGCCGACACGGCGCACTGGTCGTGCTTGGCACCCTGAGCAGCAGCGTCAAGTAGGTATGCTTCTGTCGTTGAAATACACACATATATGGACAAGTATCGACAGATAGGATCAAACATGGCGCTTCACCGCTTCTCCCAAAACAGTAATAGCGCTACAGCAATCTCACATGTCGTTGGGGTACAGACTGCAGTCAGTATATACATGGCACTTACAAACGCGCAATGAAGCCGCTCTTGTCAATCTGAAAAGTTGTTAGCAGAGCAATTCATGCGTCATTAACAGATGTAGGAAAAGCTCACCTTGACAAGATACTCCTTGCCAATATCCTGCACCCTCGTGACACCCGCCAACGCCATCGTAAGCTTGATCTCATCCGCCAGAATCTTCAGCATGAGCTCCACGCCGGCTTGTCCCTTGTACGCCAGTCCCCACAGCGCCGGCCTGCCCACCCAGACAAAGTCCGCGCCGAGCGCCAAAGCCTTGAATACATCTGTGCCGTGCCTAATGCCTCCATCAACGTGCACCGGGATCTTGCCTTGCACAGCTTCCACGACCTCCGGAAGCGCGTCCAAAGTCGACAGCGCGCCGTTCAGCTGCCTGCCGCCGTGGTTCGAAACGACGATACCGCGCACCTGGTGATGCACGGCCAACAGCGCATCTTCAGCAGTCGCGATGCCCTTGACCCAGACTTCCATCTCTGGACAGCACTGCTCCTTCAGCCACTCGATGTCCTTGTCCCAGCTCAGCGTCGGGTTTGCCGCGTGTGTGTGGAATGTAATGGATCCTTCGGGTAGGACTCTCTTGCCATCTGGGCCCGTGTAGCCAGCCTTAGACGGCACTTTGGGCGTCGAGGATGGCGCGTCTATCTTCCTTGACTCGTTCGCCTGTGGCTTCATGTCCTCGTCGTAGATCGGCTTCTCGTCGTCTTCACGGCCGGCGAAGTTTGCAATCTTGAAGTGAGGCGGGAGCTTGAATTGGTTGCGTATCTCCAGATTGCGGCGACCGAGGTAGGGCGTGTCGACTGTGAGGAACACGGCTTTAAAACCGGCTTGCTTCGCTCGTTGAATAAGCTTGGCACTGTGAGCACGTTCTTCGAACAGGTAGAGCTGGAGCACGTTCGGAATGTTGCCGCTAGCCTCTCGTACGTCTTCGAGGCTTGTGGTGGCGAACGATGACAGGCCCATTGGTACTTCGGCTTTCTGGCATGCTCGCGCAGTTCCTAGTTCGCCATCGTGATGTGCCAGCTTTTGCATAGCGGTAGGTGCTACACCCATAGGAATGCTGCTCTGGAAGCCAAAGAGATTGACACTGGTATCTATGTTCGAAACGTCTCTCAACACGCGGGGACGAATGCGATATTTTTGGTATGCATCGATATTCTCCTTCAATGTAGATCCAGAGTCCGCACCCTCATTGTAATAGTCACGGGTCTGCTTGTCCATCAAGTCACGAGCATGTCTCTCCAACTCTTCGATCGTAAGGCAATTGAGGTCGTGATCGCCCTTGAAATGCAGGTCTCGAATAACCATATTTGCTATTGCTTCGAGCACGTGTAGTGCTCTCTATCCTTTATTATCTCTTCCTTGCGGTTCCTTGTGTCGTGAATGCAATGCTGCGTGCCGGTCTATGCTCTAGCAGTGCTTGACGATACTTTGCAAAAATGTAGAGATGAATTACAAGAATGAAGAGAGTGATAGCAAGAGTCGTCAGAGTTGTCCTTACCTGACTCCGCTAGGCAATAGCAGACGACATCAGCGAAGTCCAGTCTGGTACTGAACTAGGTAAAGAGCCGCACTGTCAATGACGATGCGGTCTACCGTACCGATCTCGCAGCGAAAGTCAAACCATTGGTGTGTGGGGTTGGCATGGTGATCCTTCGGACGGCAGGAACGGCAGGAAGCGCCTTTAGTGTGAGCCGTCGTTATATCTTGTATTTTCCAGGACTATTGCATCTAGTCCGTAGTAGCAAGTTTCTGGTTGCAAGAGACCGACTGTGGCATACGCCAAGAAGATGAGTCCTTGGGTCGACAAGCGTGCATGGACCATGGTCAACAATCTAACCCGGCGCCGTTGACAATGCTCAAATCAAAGGCTTTTTTTAAGTAGAAATCGATGTGATTTCATTACTCGACCAAGCTGTTAATCGAATAATACGGTCGAATGATGAGTATGAGTCCTTGAAGAATTTCGAGCTGGATGAGGTGGTCACCTGTCCAGAGTGACTGATCTGTCGCATCATGAGCTGACTAATCGACGGACGCAAATTTATATAGTCTTTGTGGTCAACAAGGCAGTCGTTTGATACCTTGGCTGATCGACCGAAGTATGTTGGTGGTATCAGACTGGTGGCCTCGAAGCCGCGAGTGTCGGTACTCTAGCTGAAAAACGCCTTTTTGCCCCTCCTCTCGCCATCAGGCGGCCTGCCATTCTTCCGCTTCGCAGTATTAGCATGTACGGGGCTCAGCACGCGCCTTGGAGTCTCTGCCTGCTCCTCACTCGTATTGACGATCTCTTTGATCGTCTGACGCGATAGACAACCATCAATGTGCTCATTGAACAGCCTCTCGTCGGCTTGCTGTGGCACATTGCAGATCGGGCAGTCCCACTGCTCCACTGGTGAAGCCTCTACTTGCTTCCTCTGAACCTCCTCGGCTCTCTCGGCTTCGAGCAAAGATCGCCAAGCAAAGCCGTTTGCATAACGCGTGTAGTCAGATGACTCGCCGCCTGATGCATGGCCTACAACGTCTTTGGTCTTTGATGCATTGTTGGACACCTCATCATGCTCCTGTGAAAGCCGCTCAAGCTCCTCCAGCTCTTCTTGACGTTCTTGTCTAGCAGCATCCTCAAAGAACTCGTCCGGCCACTTTTGCCATCCGTCCTCGTCCACCTCCACCTTCGCAGCTTCTTCTGAGACCTCTTGGGAGTCTCTACTCTGCTGCCGGGCTCGGCCAAAGAAATCGACGTCGCCTTTTCTCATGCTGACCAAGTGCGTGCACCTTAAGCCTAAGAGGCGCAGTCTCATTTCGGGTATTTCTTTCTCCAGTTTCGCCAACATAGGCAATGAGAAGTGGTAGAGGTCATCAGCTGTGTATACTGCTTTGGGCGGCTGCACCTGTCGAGAGAAAACCTCGTACGTATGCAACTTGATCTTCAGCACAAGCGTCCTACCTTTGAATTCGGTTCGTCGCAAGTCCTTCTCCAACTCCTCAGCAGTGTGACGAAGCTTGTCGCGCAGCTCCTTTGGATCGCTCATGTCATGGAAGGTGGACTCGGTACCAACAGACTTTCGCTCAAACTCTTCTGCAGGTCTGACCTCTGTCCTGCCCAGACCAAGGTACACGGACATCAGAAATTGGAAAGCTTTCTCACCAAACAGCTTATTCAGGTAGTGCCGCTGCTCGTAGATGTCGCCACAGGTCCTGACACCAATCGCGTCCAACTCGCGCTCGAACACTCGGCCAATACCGTTTACCTTTCTCGTTGGCAGGTCGCGCATGAATGCCAGTATCGACGTCCTCTCGGATGGCAACTGGAATTGACCGTTTGGCTTATTCTTGTTGGAGCAGATCTTCGCCAGCTTGGCATTCGCAGCAATACCGGCAGAAATAGTGATTTTGGCCTCTTCGAACACTTGGTCACGCATCTGCTGCACCGCATCCGCAGGCTCCATGTGGTGTTCCTTGCAATATTCTGTGATGTTTAGGTACGCCTCATCGATACTCGCGCTTTCGAATCTCGGATCATATTGTTCGAGCACAGCTCTGACTTCTTTCGCCTTGGCAGTGTATTTTTCGAAGTTGAGAGGGACGTGTATGAGCTGAGGACAGAGCTTGTCCGCGACAAACCCGGCCATGCCGCTTCTACAACCAAATTTGCGCGCATGGTAGTTGCAGGTTGTCAACACACCCTTGCCAACTGCAAACGGCACATCTCTCAGCTCAGGATTGTCCAACTCCTCCACGGCAGCATAAAACGCGTCACCTGCAATGGACAGCAGGTCAGTCAATGTCTCAATGCAGAAGGAGTCTCAGGAACTGTTTCCATCAGATCGTCGAGCTACCGCTAGCCAGCGGAGACGTGCTCACTAGTCAAACGCCTCAAGCGCCAATCTTCTGACTGTACTGGTATAAACACTGATTGAAATTTGCGCATCAGCTTGCTTACAGTCAATGTGGACCACGACCTGACTGAGATCTCTCCCATACTCCAGCTCGGCAATATAGTCGTCGGCCTTCTTCATCTCATGCTTCAGACCGCCTGCTGCCTCGACCCGCTGCAGCTCGCGCTTCTTGGCCAGGATCCGGTTGATCTTGACCGTGAGCGTTTTGTCCTTGTTTTCTTCATTGTTGAAGTACTTGCTGCCCTTACTGGCATTATAGATGATCTCCGAGACCTTCTTCTGATCGACACCATCTTGGCCGGACTTGGTCAAGCTGGGGCCGAGCAGATGGTATTTGAGAGATGTGTGCTGAGTGCTAGGCGGCCGGGGTTCTGCCAGGACAGCATCCGCAACTGCTATCTCTGCCTCGTTCGCAAGGTCATCGTTATGTCGCGGCATGTTTCCATTGTAGAGGAATATGGAGAGCGACTGGGATCAGGCTTGCTCGGTCGTTGGTGGTTTGTGGTGTCTGAGTGATGGTGAGAAGGGCGCGAACCGCGAAAGTGGCGCGCGAGCTCGTGATTGCAATCCAGTCGGCCAGTCGAGCAAAGAAAGTGCCGGTTGACTGCTTGAATGAGATCGGATTGGTCAATCAGTGAATTGATGTCCCGTCAATATGCGGACCAGCGTCAATATGGAATGATGAAATCACTAGTGCGAAGAGCGCGTGCGGCACGAGCCAGCCGTCCCAGGATCTTCCTTGCAAGCTCGATCGTCACCATGTTTGAGGGTATCAACAATCACTCGACGGACCCCTCGTTCGAAACCATTTCACTGCCATGAAGCGTCGCATAGCGCAAGTCAATACTGATGCTTGAGAACTCGACATCAACAGAACCAGAGCATAAAGTATTCTTCACAGCGTCGCAATTGTCCTCTCGCCGCCACCGCAACGTACCCTCGCCTGCAATTCGGACTCGGCACTTGGCTTGATTGAGGGAGAACTGTAGGGTTGTCCATCCTGGTCATAGCACCACGACCGTGGTCAACGCTGTTAAGAGAAAAGTCAAGATATCTCTGGGGAGTAAAGGAGGATAATCGCCTCAATGTCGCGCCCACGGTAGCCTGCCTACCTATCAGCAGCATGGCCGACCGCTCGAACAATAATCGCCCCCTGAAGCCTACACTTGCCTCTTCACGAGTAGCGCGGACCCCTGTCATGCCTCGCATTGCTGCAACTGCTACACCACCCGTACGTCCAACCGTGTCCAAGACGCCATCCACTGCCAGCGCACCGCCCCGAGTCACACCGCGAGTCCGGCAGGACCAGACGCCCAGTGATGGCCATATTACACCCAGGACATCAGCACGAAAGTCGCGCGTGGACAGCTCCAACACAACGCCGACTCAGGATGATACGTCCAGCGCAATAGCAGGGGCCGCCAGCGGACTGGGAGTTTCTTCGATACGGTCAGCAAGAGCCAAGAGCCAGGTCAGTGTCAACGGAGGCGCAAGGATACAATCTCCGTCGCTCTCACCAGGCCGCATTGATCCTGGTCAGGTCGAGGACAGCGTCGACAGCCGCTTCTTTCATGCAAGTGATGCGCCGAAGCAGACATCTGCCCCGAAGAGGCCTGAACCGAAGAGGTCGGCCTTCTTCTATGCGGATGGCAAGGAAGAAGATCGATCGAGGCTGTCGCCGGGCCTGCGCTCGCCTGTGCTTTCTGCAGTGTCAGACAGTCGACCGTCAGGATCAAAAACACAGCAGAAGCCTCCTACCGTAGCGCAAAGCTCAAGAAGCCCACCAATGCTGTCGCCGGCATTGTCAGGGATTTCTGCGTTGTCAAATGCCTCCCCATACTTCGCAGCAGCTACTGGACAGCAGCTGCCAAGGTCGCCTTCTCCAAGCAAGGAGAATCTGCATCTCTCATACCGCAAAGGTGCGTCGCAGATCTTTGGTGCGCGCCCATCGCCTCGGCCTGGTGTCGAGACGCTATGGGAAGAGCGTAATGGCAAAGCTGAAACCACACCAGCTTACAAACCTCACCGCAAGTCGCCAAGCCTGTCGTCGATCGACTCAGGCAGCACGCCAGAGTCAAAACGACGATCACTTACGATCGAGCATACTCCGTCGCCGTTGTCCCACGAGATGAAGGCTGCGACATTGCCACTGCTGACCAAGCCACCTAATGGTATGCGTAGCATCGATACATCACTCGAGCCAGCCTCACCGGACATGCGTTCTGGTCCTGATGCGGCTTTGTTGAGTCCAACAAGAAGCGTGTCAGAACTTGCAGCAGATGCTCGGCGCGAACGTAAAGTGCTCGACCTTGAGATCTCGAACAGCAGTCTTCTGGCCATCAACACTTCTCTTGAGAGGGAGCTGCGCAAGCAGAAAGCAGAGCTAAAGCGCTTTCGACGACTCTCCCGGGCCGGTCGTTTGTCATACACATCCTACGACCGTAGCGCCCGCGAGTCAGACGCACTATCGGTTTTAGGAGAGGGAGAGGACGAAGGCAGCGAGGATGACGACTATGGTCTGCCTTCTGGATTTGGTGACCTAAGCGAAGACGACGAGACCGAGAGCATGATGTCTGGCGACGATTCTTTGTCCCCAGGATCTCAAGGTGTCGAGCAGGACCGCCTAGCAAAGGATGAGAAGCGTCTACGCGTGGATCTGGAGAAGCATAAGGAGCTACTCGTCCAGTCCCAAGCAATGAACCAAAGTCTCAAACGCTGCTTGTACGCCACCGAGTCCATGATCCAGGACGGCAGAAAAGCACTCGACTACCAAGTACGCGTCTCGGACGTCAAGATAGGCGGTCGCGTACTTTCTGGCCATGAGGACGAGGACGAATGCCGAGAGGAGATTGAGGTGGAGGATGACACTCTGCATGGTAACGTTGCCGCTGAAGACTTTTTGAAGGTGTGGCAAGGCGTTGGACGGCCGAGCAGTGAAGCCGGTGATCGGGACTCCGGCATAGAAGCTGATCGTCCGCCGCCGCGAGTTGGAATGGAAAATCTGGATAGTGGCAGGCCACCAGAGCTGAGATGAATGCTCGACCAATTACTTTTATTTTATGTGTGAACGGCCGTTTTGGGTATCAGAAACAAGAACGGGAATGGAAACGGCCGGGACTGGAGACCTGCACTGCGTCTGATATGGCATGAGTCCGAGCTATATGGCAAGCGTTTTGTCCTGTTCGTTGATTGTACAGCTCGCTATCTGGAGATACCCCTTTTCGCATGTTTTGGCTTTGTTCCTTTCTGATGTACGTTTAGTAGAGACTCTCGACTCCGAGTATGCAATCGCCAAATTCTGTCTCTCTGCCATGAACATACGAGCTGCATCACCGACGGCACACATTTATCATCGCCATCGCGACCACCAGTACACGACCATGATTCATGCTCGGCTGATGAAATGCCGAGGTCTGAAGACTGCACCTGCCTATCTTTAAAGACAACTTCCTTAAAAAGTAATCATGGCAATCCTGCTTTGTGAGTTGTGAGCATTTACACCATTATCAATCCATTGAGAGCACCTGAGCATTCACGATGTCCCTCCCGACCTGGCTCAAGCATCTCAACATCGACCTTCACGACCGCCGCACTTTCTACATCACACTCACAGCACCTATCATAGGACTCTATGCCTACCGTATCATTTCAGGTCTCTCCACCACATCTCAACGTCACAGACCGTCCCACATTATCGCCTCACCAAGAAAGTCTCTCCAACACCTCTCGGCCCGGGACCTCTCCCAGATCCCTTACCCACCTGATGCCCTACCTGAAGCCAGAGACGTCGATACGCCATACGGCAATATCAGAGTCTACGAGTGGGGTCCTGAAACTGGTCGGAAAGTATTATTCGTCCATGGCATCAGCACGCCCTGTATTGCTTTCGCTGCTATCGCCAAGCAATTAGTCGAGCAGCATGGTTGTCGAGTCATGCTTTTCGATCTCTTCGGACGTGGGTACAGCGACGCTCCGGATCCTGAAGCCTATCCGCAAGACTTGAGGTTGTTCACAACGCAGATACACCTGGTATTGGGCAGCTCAGACTTGGCGTGGACGGGCAAGGAGGGGAGATTCTCGTTGGTAGGCTACTCGTTGGGCGGCGGTGTGGCGGCAGGTTTTACCAGCTACTTCTCGAATATGGTAGAGTCATTGGTGTTGCTGGCGCCTGGAGGATTGATCAGGCCGAAGCATATCAGTACAAGTAGTAAGCTTTTGTACGGCAATCTGCTGCCGAAGAGTGTGGTAGAGTACTTCATCTATCGCCGTATTGGCGGTGGATACCAGCCTGCGGCCCGCTCGAAAAAGCGAATTGGAGGAGGCGCCGGTAGCGGAACCACATTGGCTGATGCGGCGGAATCAGAAACTCCTGCTCACCCGGCATTGGCCAAGGACTCGGTGGCTCCGCTCTTCCCAAATCGACCTTCTGTCTCGCCAGCTCATGCCGTGGGATGGCAGGTTGATGCTCACCCGGGTTTCTTGGCGTCTTTCATATCGTCTATTCAGCATGCTCCCATCACGAATCAGCACGAGCGATGGCGCATCATTGGTAGACGGCTTGCAGCGCAGAAGGCTTCGAGGGAAGATCAACGGGCGACTGGCATGAAGAATGGTAAAGTGCTGGTATTGCTTGGGGAGACGGACTCGGTCATTGTTCCTGATGAGACTGGAGAGGACGCTAAGGAGGTTCTGGAAGAGGAAAATCTGGATGTGCAGGTGCTCGAGGGTGGGCATGACTTCCCGATTGTGAACGCTGAGGGTACCGTCAAGGCTATGGTGGAGTTTTGGGGCAAGGGGGAGGGACAGGGTTTGCTCCGCGGGTAGACTCAGTTTCGTGATTTGAAAGCTGGTCTTTGGATCTGGATCTGGCAAGAAACATGGGCAGACCAATGACGCTCATCGCTTGCTGCCGACAGGTTGTGAAACGTTTGCCATTGTCTGCTCGATCGGCTGTTGCTTGTGCGGTAAACTCGTAATTTGGCCGTTCAATGCCGATGACAATGGCTGAAGGGCAGTTTGCTAGGACGCGCCCCTCTGCATGTGACAGCTTTGGAGTAATTCACCTCCTATTTATTAGCGCCGCATTCACCCATCTGCTCATCTGCTGGCAGGCAGGCTGCTCTTCGACGATGGTTCTTTCTGAGCTACCTATAAAAGTCCCGACTTCGCAACGGTATAATGACTCTTACAGCGACCACGACCACTTACACGACCTACCCGCTATTCACTGTGCTGACGGACTCGACCGTCAACACAGATTCGATCTTCTTGACAAGAACACAACGCCAGACTCCCTACACTACACTATATACACCTGTGAGTCGTCTTTGTGCTTCCCCATCTCTGTCAATACTTGCTCATAGTTCACAGATCAATATGCCCTCAGCACTTCCAATCAGCGCTGACGCCAGCAAGAAGGCCGATGCCTTGGTCCAGATCGCGACTGCCGTCTGCAACGTCCACGGCATCGCGCACAAGATTACCGACTTCTCCAAGGTCGTCTTCGGTGAGCAGGCGACAGAGGACGCAATCACAGCTAGAAAACAAGAGCTGGCGGGTAAGTGAATATACGTGCTCTCCACGTGATTGTCCGCTAAAAGTCTTTTACAGAGCATCTCGGCCAGAACGGCTCCTTCGGCGAAGGCGGCGCATGCTCAGCCATGCTCCGTGCTAGTAGGCACCTCCGCGAATCTTTGAATTCCTCGATCAACGCCGACGAGCTCGACAAGCTCGCAGAGGCACATTTCGGAAGGGATGTTGTATCCATACAGAGGGAAGTGATCGACGTTGAAGCGCTGTAGTAGAATATCAAGCGGGCTTGATATATGATGCTAAAGGAAGGGCATTTGTCCTTACCGACGGCATTGGCGTCGGAGTTTCATACCGAAGTTCTCCTCACATCTTGCGACTTTATTTGTTCGTAGTGGTGCATAATTGCTTTTCAGTGCAGATAGCGGCATAGACACTTTGGGCAAAATGAGATACGGATGAAGCAAGAACATACGGGTTCCTCAGAGCACCTTCCCACATCCTCACTCATCGTCTATTCTCCTCCGATACACTTACATGTAACTTGACCAATGTGAATGGATACATGTCAGAGTGACATGAATGTGAAAGCAAGTGGGGCGCTCAATCCCAAAAGGGCTAGATCTGGCTGACTAAAGGACCTGTCTCCCTGCCCCTGGGCAACAACTTCCTTCGGGCGTGCTTATCTCCTCCGCTAAGATATCTCTTCGTCAGACCACCACTATACAAGATGACCGATCACGTTCTCGGACGCCCAAGAGACTCTCGCAAACTTGCGGAGGAGTATCGCGAAGAGATTGAGGAGCGCACGCGACTTGGTGAGACTTGTGCACAGATTGCGGACGCATTTACAGCCCGTGGCATCGAAGTCTCCGACAAGACCATCTCCAAGCGGCGATTGCAATGGGGTCTTCGGCAGCGTGCTGTTCGCAGCCTTGCTGGCCAGCCACTGAAGACTCCGCGCAAAAACTCGCGACCGCACGCTGATCAACGAGGCCGAGATGTCAGGAAGGCGCTTATCGAGGAGCTCACCACTGATGGAAAGACTGCTCAGGAAATTGCTGAGGTGATGATAGCGCAAGGCTACACGTTGAAGAAGGGCAAAAGCTCCATTACTAGGCTGCAGACGAGATGGTAAGTCGAACCGCACCTTTCGAGTTCTTGCTCGTTCGTTGACCAGACATGATACAGGGGTTTGATCCCGTACGACCCGGCCAGAGCAAGAGGCAGATATCCATACAACGGCAAGCCTGCGCCCAAACCCAGGAAGCAGAAGGACCCCAACGCTCCTAAGGAACGAAAGCGAAAAGCTGCCAAGCCGAAGCAAACGACTTCAAATGGGGCACCATCAGAAGGTCCTATCGTTCATTATCCTGGAGATTGTTCCTTCGGACCTCAGAGACGTGGCAATAATCTTGAAATTTCACCTGATGCAACGCAGGTGCAGCATAATCTTGACTTTCGTGCTGATCAAGGCTCGGCCGACCAGCTTGACCCACATTTGGACGACTCATCGGTTGACGAGGAGGGCTTTGTTTCTGCACAGTATGACTTCAACCAGCCGCCTCAGCAGCAATATAGGCAGCCAGACCTCCCACTTCCTTCTCAGAATGCCCAGCACGATGCGCAAATGCGGATGCAAGCGCCATCTGCAGCAAGAGCCACAGGTGGCCCGAGTCGCAGCCAACCAGGCAACATGCAGATGCGTAGCAATGCGGAACCGCGGTCTCTGGATACTGTGGACGTGATGTCCGCAGAGATTCTTGTGGACCTTGCGACGAGTACTCTCACTGCAGCAAACACCCTGAAAGACCTTGTGCTCGCAGTGCAGATGCAGCGGCCTGCGCCTGGCTCGTTAGGCGCATTACCTCCGACTGCTCAAGATCTAGCCGATGCGAGACAAAGACTTAAGGATGCTGCTTCACTTGTCGTGGACTTGGCGAACGATGGGACGAGGATGGAGTGATGATGAATGGATGACGCATTTCCATGCTGCTATCTTATTATTGAAGTATCCCTGCGTGCGCTGTTGATGTACAGTGCTCGTCGAAGCAGATTCTATTATGAATCCTGCTTCTTCGGCCATCGTGCTTCTTCGTTCTAGTAGCCTTGTTGCCTAGTGACCATAGTAGGGATCTCGTACGTAACCCCTTCGGCGAGCACTCGAATGCGGTAAGCAGGAACGAGCAGATCGCCAGAGCTTGAAGAACTTCGTTGCCTGACATCAGACCCGTCCCTTGAATGTGGATGGAAATGAGCGGCTTTCGGACTGGTTTCTCCCTCTAAAGCGCTCAAGGCCATGACCCGGCCGCGCGACTTATTGGAGCCGCAAGTAGATGCTCATAGCCTGCCATCAGAGCAAGTTTTGCTTGTTTGCATACCGCAACGTACGTGGCGTACATGCACTCACACATCCATGTCACACATATACGAACAAAGCCTCGTCATGACTCATTGTTGCTATTGCCTGCCATTCCGTCACGCGCGGTTGACTGCGTCCGCGCGCGATTAACTGCACCAGCCAACAACAATCGAAATGGCAAAATATGGCCAACTGCGTCTGAGGAGTCGAACCCATGCTACACCCGTGGGGACAGGGGCCCGCGCAAGCACGGTCTGCGTCCATTTACTCGGGGCGTTCTAACCGTTGAAACTAACGCTTGAACCATGTTGCTCCGAAAGAAGTCGCAGTGGGAATGTGGAGCACGAGCGTGCTGTTATTGGTTAGCGTGAGGATTAACAATCTTGCTTTTGTTTCGGACAGTTCGGATGATGTTCGGGTGTGTTGCAAATTAGGAAGGTGCGCGGGTTCGAGTTGCATAATCCACATTGGTCGTTCGAGTCTTTTGGTGTAGGCCAGTGGTCGCTTGTGAAGATTATTGTTGCCGATGCGATAGGTTGCGCATTATGACTTTCGTTCATTCTGTCGCTCGAGTGGTATGTTCATCGAACGTTCCTTAGGCCTGTGGTTGCATCTCGCTTTTTGTCGCGACAATGGATTTGACATTTCCCGAGCTGCCGTTGTCTCATTTGCAGCTCTTCGCTGGCACGACGGCTGGCTTCGACCTAGGTGTTGAGAGGATGACATTTGATCATGCACAGGCAACGGACGAATGAAAGTCACGGGCAAGTTTCAAAACGTGCCCAGTATGATGAGCCCAACTGCTCTAGCGCCGCCTCTAGATTTAAACCTCGATGATTCGTCCTGGACCACGTCCGCAAAATTGGTGCAGCCATAATCGTGGTAATATCCATCCCAAACGCCCTGCGCTATGCATGCCATGTTGTACCCCAACTCAGCCAGCCATCCACATAGATGCTCGTACAAAATTCAACCTTGCCTGCTAAATGCATCAGCACTAGCCCGATAGCATCATAACTCAGAAATCACAACTCACCTCTGCTTATGCTTAGGGTTCTTCGAGCAGATGATATACACATACTTACCGCCCTTTCTCCTCACGCTCTTACACCCATCACACAACTTCTTTACACTCGATCTAACCTTCATCCCCCGTACCTGCACTGTCCTCCCTGCCGACCTGCTTGCGCCATCTAATCTCAGATTCTGCAGTGCCTGCACCAACCCACTGTGTCTTCTCCGCAGGAACGATGAATTGCCCGCCATTCCGGTACTGCATGCCCGTTGCTGCGGTTTTCGACAACCTTGTGTTGTGGCGTTGCGGAGTGTAAAGAGACGTGTGCGGACCGCGCGTGGTGCAACAAGGGAGTGCCGGAGGAGTTGACGGGTTGGGCGGAGAGCGAGCATGTTGATGTTGGGGCTGCGTGAACCTCAGATATTTTGAATTCTTGCGCGCTGAGTTCTGCGTACAGCACGGTGCTGCGATAAACTGTGGATGGTGAGATGAGGGCGAAACGAAAGAACCACAATGATGGGCACTCGTCTGGAAGTCGGGAGTCTTCCCGAAACGGAAGTGGTTCGGTCAGGTCACGTGCAAGGTCTCAAGATGTTGGAGTGCAAAGACAACAGAGAGCTCACGATGCACATTGTCACAGACGATCAAGATTTGAAGGTTCAATAGCGTCAATGCTTGCTCGCATCACCACATGTTATCAGGTGTGATTGGTACGTTGCGGTACAACATCGACTCGTTCAAGCCCTGAACGTCCGCCATCCATCTCAACGCATGGCTCAGGAAGACGTCCCGTCAGCTCAAGTATAGCATTCATCTCTTACCAACAGGCATGGATGGGCCTCTCACAGAAACTCATGCTTAGCTACTTCTAAAAGACCCGCGAGGACGAGAGATTTTGACCGATGCTCTTTCAGGCTGAACAGATTGTGAGGAGGTTTGCATATGTCAAATTCCTCTTTACATCTCCGATTCCATGGTCCGCCATTTGACTCTTCACTCTGGTGAATAGCTATCCAGAAAGTGCTGCCGCATCCAATTGACGCCGCCTCGCCCAGGCATTACAGACCTGCCATATCATTATTCATGAACTCACGACTGTTGGTGAGCATCCGCCTGTGCGTTATTGCCAGCATCTCCTTCCTCTTTCGGCCCAAGCATCTCCTCCAGCCCATCCAACTTCTCCCCAAAGGTCCGGACCAATTCATCCAAACTAGCCGCCTGACGCAGATCCTTCGTAGATGTCGTCTCTTGTCCTGATATGCTGAGCATCAATCCTGTCTTCCCTTCTGCACCTGCCTGCCAAAAGTTTGGAGCTTGCCTAACTGCGGCTTTAGCGTTCTGCCATTGTGGACTCAACGATGTAGCACTCAGCACAGTCTTGCCGTCCGCGTTCATGTCGACCAAAAGAAACCGTTCGTCTACCCCTATACCCGCATGTGGTGATTCTGGCCCATCAATCGCGACCAGAGCAGCGTCAGTCAAGATCTCTTGATCATCGTCTGCAAAGACGTAGTGCACAGCCGGGTGATGGACTTCTCCACTTTCGGGATCTCCGACGAGTGTGAAAAAGGGCTTGAAGTCTGGTGGAGGTAAGAGTTGGTCTGGTGCAGTTTCTTGGTACGACGGTTCCGGCTCTTCTTCCTCTCCCACCTCTCGCTGCTCTTCTTGCGGTGCTGGAGCCGAGTAGAATACGTCTTCGTCCATCGCGGTCATCGGAGGCGGTAGCTTGGCTTTCTGGCCTACTGGCATTCAGCAATAGCACGTGTGATGTCCATAGTGCATCCCTCACCATTGTCCGCCGCAGTGCCAGCTTGGCCGGGTAGGTCATGTCTGCTGTCTTTGCTGTCTTTGCTATCGTTAGCAATCGGCTTGCCGCCTTGATCAATCGGTGCGCCGACAGCGGCAGCAGCAGCAGCAGCAGCAGTGGTAGCATTCAGTGATGCATCGCGGTTCTGCGATTCGTCTGAAGCCGTAGACATTCTACATTGTCGTATTGTTGATGTAGTAATGTGATTGTCGTAAGATCAAAACAGATCGACAACATTAAGGTAGCTCGCCTATCTGTTATCAGCACTGACTTGACCATTTCAGGGTCCTTCCCGATTGGGCAATTGGGCACGGCGCAGCGGGTCCAAGACGACGGTAGGCGAAGTCACTCATCGACATGCTGGCCGAGCTAAATATTTTCAACATGCCAACGTACCGATGTTCCTTCACGCACATCTCTCCGGTGGTTGATGGCGAGGGAGATGACCGCACACGATGGCGATCTTCGGAGTGGACGACCTACCGAGACATCGCCACTGCTCTCAGATACCATCCGGGCGGTTGAGCCTCGAGATGGGATAACACCAGATCCAAAGTTCGCTACGGAAGCCAATGGTGTTCTTACACAGGCCGACCTCGAAAGCAATGGATTGGTACGGCAGAGCAGCCTCGAGGAACGCAGCAAGCAATATGCAGGCAATCCTGAGGCCTTGAAGCGCTTGATGATCGTCTTCCCAGCTCTAGCAATCGGTGTGTTCCTGGCTGCAGCCGATCAGACCATTGTCATGTCTAGCTACGGCAAGATTGGAAGCGAGTTGCAGGCGCTCAACTTGACCAGCTGGATAGCGACAGCCTATTTCCTGACTCTGACGTCTTTCCAGCCGTTGTATGGCAAGCTCAGCGACATCTTTGGCCGAAAACCTTGCCTCCTGATTGCCTATGCGATCTTTGGGCTCGGCTGCCTGGCTTGTGGGCTCAGTCAAAGCATGCCGCAGCTCATCGCTGCTCGAGCTTTTGCAGGCATAGGAGGGGGCGGCATGACTACTGTCGTCTCCATTCTGCTGTCCGATGTTGTCGCCCTGAGGGAGAGAGGCAAGTGGCAAGGCTACATCAACATCGTGTATGCTACTGGATCCTCCGCTGGTGCACCTCTAGGAGGCTACTTTGCGGACTCAATCGGCTGGCGCTGGAGCTTCCTCGTCCAGGCGCCGCTATGCCTAGTCGCTTTCATCGCGGTTTCTCTTGCACTCAAGCTGCCGACAAAGGACGAAACGCATTGGAAAGAGAGACTTCGCAGGGTTGACTTCTTGGGTGCTCTCATTCTCATTTCCGCGGTGTTCATACTCTTGGTCGGCTTGGACCGTGGAAGCAATGTCAGCTGGAAAGAGACCATCACCATCGTCTTCCTCTGCCTTTCAGTACCGCTGTTCATCACTTTCGTGCTTGTGGAAATAAAGGTCGCCAAAGAGCCATTTGCTCCGGGTCACATCATCTTCAATCGGAGCATGATTCCTTGCTATCTGTGCAACTTCTTTAGCATGGGCGGGTGGCTGGCAGCTTACTTCTACATTCCGCTCTATTTCCAGGCCGTTGACGGAACCACAGCTACTGGGGCAGGTCTACGCATGATTCCATCGATACTGGCATCAGTATGCGGTAGTCTGTTCGGAGGCTTCTACATACAAAAGACCGGCCGCTTTCACCGCATTACCATCGTCGCATACTCTCTTCTGACTGTTGGAATGATCGGGATCTTCCTGCTCTCTGGCATTCTCACGGACAACACGTTAGGCATGATCATCTGCATGGCTATAGCAGGTTGCGGAAATGGCATAGGTATAACAACGACACTCATAGGCCTCATCGCCAACGCTGCTCCTGCCGATCAAGCAGTTGCGACAGCATGCAGCTATCTCTTCCGCTCACTGGGAAGCACCTTCGGCGTCGCTATCTCCGCCACTTTTGCGAACCAAGCTTTGCGGAATACCCTGACGACGGAACTACCGCGCTTGGGACTAAGTGAAGACAGAGCGCTGGAGATCGCACAGAAAGTGAGGGAGAGTTTAGCATATCTCAGAAGCTTAGAGCCAGGTGTAAGGCATGTCGTGGTAGGATGTTATTCCGCCTCGACGAGTGCGGCTTTCGCATTTCAGATATTCCTGGTGGCTGGCGCGGCCGTGAGTGCTTTCTTCATTCGAGAGAAAGCTCTGAGTCGATAAAACGAATTTTGAGGCCAAGACCTGAGCATCCGTTGGACTCATGCCTCTCGGGACTCATGCCTCTCGATCGCTCGTCGTATCATCTCAAATATGTCACCTCCCCTCTAGCCGCCGGACGTAGAAGCTGTACTGCAAACACTTCAAGCAGCAGATCCGACTGTTTGACTCTAAATGACCCTTTACGCCAATATTCGATGTTTCGATTTGATTTTTAGGCGCTGCCAAGGTGGTCTCAGTCTCCTATCAGCCGCAAGTCAGGCGTCGTGACGCCAACGACTCTCGTCAATGCTTTGATGACGGTAAAGTCTATCAGACGGATCAAGCTACGATCCTGATGCAGGTCGACAACATGATGACCAGCAAATTTATGCTCGGGCAACAGGCCTGCTCTCGAATGTTTGTTTACTGTCGATGAAGGTGAATGACTCCGGAGGAGGAGGATAGACGGCCTTATGACTACATTGAGAAGGCTCTACACTCGGCACACACTCTAGCAGCTGACTACCACACTATATGTACAAGTCAAAGGTGTCATGATACTCATGTGCAAGTTTTACGACGCCATTGCATACGAGCCTCTGGCGCTCTTACTCATTCCGGCGACGCCCCACCCAGAACCATTATCACTGGAAAGAAAAAAGCCAAAATCATCGTTGCCACGAAGAGAATAGCGAGCCATAATATCGGCCTCAACGCCTGCGACCTTTCACCATCAGGTCCGTCTCGCCCGGCTCTCCTTGCCTCAAGCCACCGCTTTATATCATCCACAACCAGCGGCCAGCTGTCTTCGCCTTCGACCAACAGACTCTCTTCGGGGTCCACTGGCAACCATCCACCTACTTTGTAGCCAAAGGTGAGCCATTTGGGGAGGCCAAGATACACAAGCAGCTCGGCTAGGATTGCGAAGAGCCAAGCCCAGCAACCTGCGAAAGGCGTCCAGAGCCAGATGAAGATGGCGGCTTGTCGATTTGAGCACTTCAACAGGATTACTAGGCCGAGAAACATGCCGACTATGGAGCCGGTCACCATGAGGGTGAACCGTACATGCATGACAAATTGGAGCGTCTTGGTCTTCCGCTCCTCCGTCCATTCGCATAGTGTCGAGTGGCCTCCATCTGAGCTGCCAAATCTGACCTTCAGCCCGCGTTGCAATGGCCGCACTCTTACTGGACAACTGTCTGGCCCTTCCACGAATAAACTCTCCTCGGGGTCTGTCGGCAACCAACCACGTACTTTGTACCCACAGGTAAGCCATCCAGGTAGGCCAAAATACGCAATCAAACGTCCGAGCACCACAAAAAGGACAACCCAGCAGAGTACCGGAGGCAGCACAACGCATACGAAGGTAGCAACGGAGGGTTTCGTGCCGTGTTCCCCAAATGTGACATGAAGAAATGTCGCCGAATGCAAAGCCAGCAAGGAGAAATCTGCCATCTGCCTTGCTCGCAAATGCCAGCGCTTCCGCCTTCCGCTCCTCAGTCCATTGGCCCAAACACTTGGCTTGCGGCCGAACAATGTGCTGAAGTCGTCGGGCGCAAGGGTGTTGCAGCCCTTCTCGAGCTGGGATAACTCTGTCGACATGGTGCACCGGTGTTGTCGCGATACAGCAAACCGACGATGGGGTGATGTGTCTTGGTGTGTACAATGCGGCGCGCGAGGGAGCGTCGTGCGTAAATCTTTGCGAGCAGACAGTCGGTAGATGTAAAGTACTGTCGCAAGATTGCTAGCACCAAGATGTGAAGTGGACGCAGGAATCCTTTTGGAGATGTGCGGAGCACGCAAGCTTATACTCCAACAGCACGATTGGTTCCAGTAGGGTGGTACCGCAAAGGAAACACACTCGGCGTGTACAACCAATGACCTTTGCTGGCATTATCAAAGCTGAACACTGCGCTCCTCGAGATTGGCTAGGACGAAGCATGGAAGTCTGTCACTTCTTCATAACTCGTCTTGCAGTGCGATGTTGGACGTGGTCGAACATACCTTTGGAGGGAATAAGAAACGAGGAGCCAGCGGCGCATGATTCATGTCGAGTGCCATTGCGGTGACACGATAGCAGTTGACTGACTGCACAAACGGCGACCGGCCGCGGAGGAGTGCTGCCAGCTGTTCTGCACTGTCATGTTGGTGAATATCTTTGCTGAATGGTCACGAATTGTTGTTGACAGCTGGAGTCATGAGAGGCAGCTTGGCCTGCAAGCGACTTCGTAGCTCGAGAAAGGTGAATGCATCCAGCGTGATGAGTGGTATGCCATAGTCGCCTCCAAGCAAGATGTCCATTCGCTGATGGTCCTACGGTATGGGCAGTGCATACTGCTTCTGGTGTTACTGGTAGACGTCCACGACCAGTCACTGCCAAGAAGACTCGTTTTCAGTCCAAGGCCAGAGTGGCAAATCTAAGACCCAGCGCCGACGTTGCTCGCTGGAAGGACTCGCTTATCTGGCGACAAGCAGTGCTGGACCGTTGTCAAGGATGACGCTGGCCATGAGTTGTGACAATGTTCTCCTTGCAATTCGTCTGCCGACCGAGCCAAGCTTGCGTTTATCCGGGTTCGCCAGCCGTCGTGGAAGCCGCCAATCTTGCAGCGCTGACTTAGAGCACGTGAGAGCTGTGCACTTCCCTTACTGAGATGGCGTAGGGTGCAAGTGATGACAGCTTTGATGCTGAGAAACCGCAGCTGATCGCGCTCGTGGGGTCTAACTTTGTAGGCGCTGATGCGAGAACATGGTCACCGCTACTCAAATGCTCTTCTGGTCGAATATGGTGCACGCTGGAATGGATGATGCTTGTTGACGGTCGATGCTCGCGGAGCAATATTTGATGCGGCCGTGTGCCAGCGCCTACCGTGATCTGACCGATCATGCACCCGGATGACTGCCTGAGGCGGTCGGCTGCTTGTCCTGGGTCTCGGCGAATGCGTTCGGCGTCAAGCTCGATCAGTTGAGCAAGCTCTAATGTGCACATCGCCTCAATGCACTTTCCAGGCCTGCAGGTTGAAACATCCCAACAACCTGCCCGCCATAGTACTACAGCCCGCCGCGGTTCGTCCACAATACCCCTGCAGAAACCCCTGTAAATCCCAGGGATTATCATGAACAATGTGCTGGCGGCAAGCCGGCGCTGGTTGCGCTCATTGATGCAGATGACGCTTAGGCTGCAGAGGACGCCTGGTATGCAGTTGACGCCGGTTGGTACAGCTGACGCCGGTTGACGCAGTTGATGCCGGGTGATGCAGCCGACGACGTTTGATGCGGTTCACGCGGTTGATGTCTGATGATGCAGCGACGCTCGTTGATGCTCGTATCATGCTGGGTCATCTTGTTGCCATTCATGTCGAAGCATCAGGCTGAAAGCTGCATATGTGAGCTTGACCGATCGAACTCCCCAACAAGGCTGGCCATCGTGAAGAAAAAATGCCTTGTCGGTGGGACTGTCTGACGTGATGTCTCGTGGAGTTCGTCGATGGGATGTCGCAGAATCATCGTTGGTGTGATGTTGTCGATATTGCTGATGTGATGTTCTGTCTCGTCGATGAGATGGAGGATCGTCGTTGTACCGCTGTTCTTGGCTACCTGCAGCTGTGTCATGCTGCGGCATTTCCAGAGATCGCCACGCGGAGGCGAACAGTCGGACTTAATTTCCTCCCCTTGCAGGCTGGCCAGGCCTTCAGCGTTGATACTCTCGTTCTGGCGTCTTACTCGAGCCTGAGTCGCTTGCCGCCTCCAAGCAGCGCGCCTCAAGCCCCGTTCTCCGCGTCACCTTTGTCTTGACGCCTGCTCTGCAACGGATTTAGCCTCTGCTAGAGGGCTACCGCGTACGGCTCCAACCACATTACGAGGAGGAATTCGAAGAGGAGCAAGGCGGCGGCGACGCCGAACCGAACCCATTGGACCCCACGAGGAGTCAAGTCCATCGTATTGAGCCGATCGGTCAGGGCCGATGAGATATGACAGAAGTCGAGCCAGAGGAAACACCGGCCGAAGACGTATTCGTATATTCTAGAGAAATACCAATGATCCATGGCAGTGAATGTTGTCTAATGGCGAGTGTTGTTGATGTTGAATTAGCAGTGTCGTAAATGATTGAAATCTTCGAGACTGCCAGCATTGAAAGAAGAGGAGGGCGAGGGGAGATGGGCTTATAAAGAACCTGGAGAAGAGCAACATGCTCCTACCCACCAGGGTCTGTTTACACATACCTGCCTCGAAAGACAGAAGAGATGCGGAAAGTCCACAAGACAGCGGAAAGAACTCCACATAATACCAAGAAATGGCGACCACTCAGAGCTTTAAAACAACAAACCAAATATCAGAACGAAAATCGAAAGAATATCACGAAAGCGCCCAAACTCAGCATTGATCGAATAGAAAACCATATATAAGATCAATATCAACAGAAACGCTCAGAACATGACAAGTATCAACAGAAACACTCAAAACCAGAGAAACATCAATAGAAACACTCACAACAACCTCCTAGCCAAGAACGACGCAACAAATGCTACAACACCACTCGAAGCCAACACCCAAGCCGTCGGCACCTCACTACCAGCCACCTCGGCAACCTTATAAGTACCACTACTCACCAACCCAGACAACACCTGCGGCAACGAAATCGCCATATTATGCACACCAAGAATCGCACCCGCCTGGCTATCCGCACCATCATCCACATCATCCCGTGCCTCAGTCAGCCCAAGCCTCGAAGTCTCATACCCAACTATAGCAAAGGGCACCCACTGCGTCACGGCCCAAGGTAGCCCGGCTGCAGCGATCAGCACAATGCCTTGCCATTGGTAGGCTGCGGCGAGCGTGAGGATGAGCAGCACGCCGAGGAAGGGCTGCGTGCCGACCCAGAGGTAGATGAGGCTGCGGATGTCGGTGTCGGAGTCTTGAGGGCGGTCTGAGCGTTTCTTGCGCAGGTTTTCGAGGTAGGGGACTAGGATTGGGAGTGTCAGGATGAAGACAAAGCCGACGATGGCGAAACTGAGGCTGGCAAGGGAGCCGGCTTGTGCTAGGGCGTCGTCGTCGGAGGCTTGGGGTCGCATCATGTTTGCTGTGTCTAGCTTGATCAGCGAACGGTGATAAATTTTCGTCAACACGGATTGATGCTCACTGATCTCGCCAATATATGTAGTGTTGTAGTACAAAAACGGGAACCACGCAAACCACGAACAGAACTGTGTCTCGCAAGTCCTGCGAATTTTGCCCTGAAGCTCGCGTACAGTCTTGAAAATATGTCGCAGGACCGCGAGCGCGCTTCTCTGACTGCCGCCGGCGAGCTCAACATGCCGACTATCTTTCTCACGAATGAAGACGCACGTAATGAGGACAGTGAAGCCTAAGGTGATGAAGTTTAAGCAAGCCAGCGCCTGAAACTGCGACAGTCCACCCAGTCCTGGCAAGCTCGGCAGATTCAACGAACTTGCGAAGAAGCTGAAGATCGCACATGCACCTTGAATCCGACCAGCGAAAGAGGCAGCCCGGTTCTGCTGATCCGCAGGGGCAATATCTACCATAAGTGATCTGACCCCAGCCTGCACCGGTTGGACCGAAATGGCGAGGCAGATAGTCCAGATGACCGCAAGTGCTGCTGTTGCGCCTCTGTTCGATGAGCCTGCTAGCAATTCTACAAGCTCCTGTGTCCAGGCTAAAAGGAGTAGGAACAGGACCGTGAAGGTCGCGCCACCGAAGATGATAGGGCGTCGTCTGCCCCATTTCGTTCGTAGACGATCACTGAAAGCTCCGGCTGTAGGACCGATGAAGGCTCCCGAGAGTGGGAGACAGATGATTATGGGTGCTGCGGCGGATTTGGAGAGGCCGAGTTGTTGGAGATATGGCTGAGGACGGTATCAGCCAATGTCGATAGATGTTACAGGACGTTCTGATCGTTTACTCTCGTACCGAAAGATTAGCCATATTGGTTGAAAAGAAGACTTGTAGACCGCCATTTATGCAAGTTAGTGCTATCAACTTTGGTATCGAGAGCTTGTTATCAGATGGAATGGGCGTCCCATCTGCCACTGGCAAAAGTGGCGCGTCGTCGTTGTCCCGTTCGAGATCGTCGGAGGGTTCAGACTGCTCACTAATGCGAGGCATTTCAATGTATTTGGTATCTTGACTGCACAACGCCAGTTTTCTGACTTCTGAGGATGTTACAGCATGAGGTGAGAGGTGTGCATGACGCGATGATGTAAGCCTCGTATCGGGGCAGCGGCTGGAGGCTACGTATATTGAACGCACTCCTACATCGTCAAAGACACGATGTTATAGAAAGCATTGTCAATCCTTGAGGAATATTTTGCTAATAGAATGTTGCACAAGGAAGAGTCGTTTTCACCTGCGACTCGCAAAGTTGCAGCTGCCAACCAGATTCTTCCAGGCTGCTAGGGTCCCCCATGCTACTCAATGCTGCTGTAAATCATGTGATTGTGCATATCAAAGGGCTCCATGCATTTCATATAATGAATAGAAAGGTATCTCACGTATTGTAAAACCGTCTTTCATCTTCTTCCCTCCCATAATGCCATTGCCGCATCGAATATCCTCCCAGGCCTCCTTCTCTCACACTCTTCCAACGCACTTCTCACACTGCCCGTCCCACCCTCGCCCCTCGCCCTCTTCTCGGCAACCTTCGCCTCGATCAAGCGATCCCGATGCCGCCTCAACTCATCTTCTTCCTCCTGCCTGGCCTCCAACTCCTTCAACCAAGACTCGTGCTTCTCCTGCTTCTTCTTATCCTCCAACAGCTCGTTAAACTCGTTTCGTTTATTCCGGTCGCTCTCCCAATAGACTGATCCGACAAGCATTGCTAGGATCGTGAAGCCTTGTGCGTAGATACGGCGACGGAACATTCGGTTTGTGCGGTGCTTGTCGCCTGACCGGATGGACCGTGTCCTGTCTCAGGATCAGCATTGGATTGAGAATGCATCAAAACGAATCAACTCACGCCTCTATCAGAGCCCAGCATGTCAATGCGCATCCAAGTGGGATCAATGGTTCCTCGGTGACTCGTCTCTTAAACTTCTGCATTCGTGACTCCTCGTAGAATTGGCTGTCATTGTCGAACGACGACGGCGGAGGCGCCGTGTTGATATTGCCCGGGACAGACATGTTCGCAGGTACTTGAACAAGATCGCGTGCTCGATTAAAAGCTCCACGATCTGTCTTAGCGATAGTGATGTTGTTGCTGCAGGATGTGTATTCCAGCCCTATCTCACAGTGCTTTCCTCAGACTTCACAGCGTGAATGTATAGCTTCGTCTGTGATCTCAAATGTGATTGAGTAGAAATGTGACAGAAGAACATCTCGTTCACCTCCGCCCGAGCTCCGCAGTGAGAGTGATAGATGATGATGTCGTCCCGCTCACGACTTTTGCACTGCAGACTCATCCTGCACAGTCAAGCATTGACTCGAAAAATGATCCACCGCTTGCTCTAGCTTGCTGCATTTAAAGCGATATCAATCCTCAACTTGAGTCTCTATGCGATTTGAGACAGTCATTTGATGAAAACCAAATTTCAATGAAATAATGACAGACACAGCAGTGCCCAATGGCACTCACACTCCCGAGCCACAAACACCCAAAGTGGCCCACGCAAGTCTGGCATTGACTGAATATACTGTCAATCCATCGCCTAAGTCCTCAACACCAAAAGAGAAGGTTCGAACAGCAGGCGTCCCCGAGGACTTTCTCCTGCCCAATGGCTTTCCAGATGTAAGTCTTGGAGCTGCAAAGCTCGGCTGATTGTACCCATCTGCCACTTGTCGATATCCCCCCAATAGTGATACGACCGTCAAACATATATGCTCAAATCCAATAAGGACACATGCTGCATCGAAGAAATGAGACACCGTCAATCACATCAACGATGAAAGACCAGAAGTCTTCGATTTGGCTGACCTTAGAGTACAGTACCTCCGTCTGATCTTGACGGCAAAGGTCTACGATGTCGTCGAACAAACGCCCCTTACGCATGCTATCAACCTCAGCAATCGGTTAGAGAGCAATGTCTTCCTCAAGCGAGAAGATCTGTTGCCTGTCTTCTCATTCAAGCTTCGAGGTGCCTACAACAAGATGGCGCATCTAAGTGATGCAGAGAGATGGAAAGGAGTCATCGCTTGTTCTGCAGGTAGGTCATGTTCACCGATAGTGTGTCTTATATGTTACTGATCATGCGTAGGCAACCACGCGCAAGGCGTAGCATACTCCGCTCGCAAGCTGAAGGTCCCTGCCACCATCACGATGCCCACGGGCACACCAGCCATCAAGCACACGAATGTCTCCCGAATGGGCGGAAATGTCGTCCTTCATGGCGCAGACTTCGATGCCGCTAAAGCTGAATGCAATCGCCTCGCTGGATTCCACGGCCTCACAAACATCCCACCATTCGACGACCCGTACGTGATCGCTGGCCAGGGCACCATCGGCGCAGAGATCCTCCGACAAGCAGATCTCAGCAAGCTGGAAGCCATCTTCTGCTGTGTGGGTGGCGGTGGCTTGATCGCGGGAACTGGTGTCTATGTCAAGCGCATAGCACCACATGTCAAAATCATTGGTGTCGAGACTTACGATGCCAACGCTCTTGTCCAGTCGCTCAAGGCTGGCAAGAGAGTAACGCTGAAGGACGTCGGACTCTTCGCAGATGGCGCGGCAGTAAAGACTGTTGGCGAAGAAACCTTCCGCATCTGCTCCGAAGTCGTGGACGAAGTCATCCAAGTCGACACCGACGACATCTGCGCCGCCATCAAGGACGTCTTCGAAGACACCAGGAGCATCCTCGAGCCAGCCGGCGCTTTGTCCCTGGCCGGTTTGAAGAAGTACGTCGAGAAGAACCCATCACAAGATACCCGCCGCCAATTGGTCGCCATCGCCTCTGGAGCAAACATGAACTTCGATCGTCTGCGATTCGTAGCCGAGCGCGCAGCCATTGGTGAGAAGAAGGAGGCCCTTCTTTCCGTCACCATCCCCGAACGACCAGGGGCTTTCGCGAAATTGATCGCAGCTGTCCACCCGATGAACGTCACAGAGTTTTGCTACCGCTACTCCCGCCCTGAAGCCGCAGATGTCCTGCTCGGTATCACTATCTCCGCCACAAACCGCACCCGCGACCTCGCAGATCTCCTCGCACGCCTCCAAGCAGACAGCATGACGGCGCGCGACCTTTCCGGTGACGAGCTGGCCAAGTCTCATCTCCGGTATCTCGTTGGTGGCCGCTCCGCTGCGGAGAACGAGAGGCTATTTGCGTTTGAGTTCCCAGAGCGTGGTGGTGCTCTCAATAAATTCTTGACGACGTTACAGCCGGGTTTCAATATCAGTTTGTTTCACTACAGGAACTATGGTGGGGATATTGGAAAGGTTTTGGCTGGGATTCAGTGTCCGAAGGGTGAGGAGGCGGGATTGGAGAAGTTTCTGAGGGAGATTGGGTATGGGTATAAGGAGGAGACGGAGAATGAGGTTTACAAGTTGTTTATGAGGCCGTGAGGTGTAGGTTTGATGGGTTGACGGATGTGCTGTACCGGAGTGAGGCGAGTACGTGGTGAGTAGATCCAGATCAATGCAGACTTGCTAATGTTCATCGGGACCTCCTGGCTGGCAGCCATGGAAGAGCAAAGGCATTGTCAAGTGAAGCACTCATTATGTCGTCAGACATCTAGCCACCTACAAATTCTAGTTTTCTTTTTATCCATCCGACTTGAGCTGGTGAATGTGCCCGCGTGAGAAACACTTTCAGCGACTTGGTGCACAAAGCCCGCAGCGGACTTTCCAAGCACAAGAGCCATCAAACCTGCTCTACCCGATCGTGCCCGACATCAATTGGAGAAAGTGTGTGGTCACTCAACC
The DNA here is from genome assembly GCA_007113925.1 of Teratosphaeria gauchensis. Lineage (NCBI taxonomy): Eukaryota > Fungi > Ascomycota > Dothideomycetes > Mycosphaerellales > Teratosphaeriaceae > Teratosphaeria > Teratosphaeria gauchensis. The sequence continues at coordinate 723,790 of VCMR01000013.1, read as the reverse complement.
GGATCTCTAGAGGGCACCAAAGCTAACTATCGACTACCTTTCGACGACAACCGAAGACGCTGAGACTTGTACTCCGCCAATCGACAGAAGATTCCACCGACCTTCGACATCCATTCAAGACATCTCTAGACCGAACAGCGAGAGATCCAAAGACGATAAGCACTTGACATCAACAATCATGCCAGGACAACCCACGTCCCGATTCCTGGCTCTCCCCGGCGAACTGCGCAATATCGTGTACCGCGCCCTCCTCGACGACATCGTCGCGCCAACCCAAAGCCAGGACATTGACGCCCACTGTCTAGCCAAGTGCCCAGGCCCACTCACCTACGACTTCCCACCCTACCTCGCCCTCCTCCTTACCAACCACCAAATCTCCCGCGAGATCTCCTCACTCTGCGAGACGGAATACCTCCCAACACTGACATGGTACTTCACCGACCCCTCAAAACTGCGGGCCTTCGCGCAGCGCTGCTCAACGCCCCTCTCCCTGTCTTTCAACTTCGTGCTGCACACCGATTTCTGCCCGCACAGCTCCTCGCCCCCCTTGGGTCAGTGCAGTGATGGCGTCGTTTGATCAGGGGGGAAGAGAGAAGTACCCGCGTCTGCATGCAGCGCATCTGAATGCTCAGATTGACTCGATGCTGGTGGGCGAGTACGAGGTGGATCGGACGTATGAGGCAGGCACGCGGTTGGTGCGGCGATTCGTGGATGCAGGCGAAGCGGTGGAGGGTCTGTGGACGCGGCCGTGTGCGGGTGCGGGGTCGGAGGGGTTGAGGGTGGCGATGTGTTTGTGGAGGGTGAAGATGCCGATGCGGTGGGGGAGGGCGAATTTGAGTACGAGGATGAATTTTGTGTTGGAGGGGACGGTGCGGGCGTTTTTAGGTGTGGGGGGAGGAAGGTTGATGGGTTGATGAGGAGGCGGTATAATGGACAAAGAGTAGGATGCAGAATACTGTGGAGAGCGGTGATATGCAGGGAGCTTTGATGAGGAGAGCGACGAGGAAGGCGTCCATAAGATAGGGAGGAGGACAATGACGCGCACAGCGACAAGGCGGATAGCAATGACGAGGAGGACTAGGTGATTGACCGGCTGCCTCGAAACCTCCATAGCTCTTTGTGAGGCAGTATTACAGTCCGCGGCAAATGACATCGAGGACTGCTCACAGCGGTGGCGAAAAGGCCTGGTACGTCGTGGCAAAGCTACGCCCAATGACTCCGAGATAGCCTTCAGCCATGAGCGAGCGATCTATCTCGTCAAAGCCGTCTATCTTTAGATCGTAATCATCCAGCTTACTTTCCTTCCACCTATCACAAGCTGACAGGGAATCGGCCTTGACGCCGGTCGCTTCAGACGTGAGGCGCGTGAGAAGTGAACTTGGGTCGAGTCGTACATACAGCTCCAGCACGAGTACAACCCGCGTGTTCGTGCCAAAATGTTGATGAGGACTCTCAAGTGCCCGTTAGCATCTACTCCTCATTCGCAGGCAACTTCTTCTTCCTCCCACTCCTCCCACGCCCAGCCGCACCACTCTTCCTCCCCTTCTTCCTCGCCGGAGCCTCAAACTCACTCCCATCCTCCTCATCCCCAGACCCCGCACCCTTATCAACACCCCCAACCATGCCCTCACTCTTCCTCTTACCCCCAGCCTTCTTACCCTCTCTCCTCACCGCCGCCTCCTCAGCCGCCTCCAGCGCCTCCGGCATCACCACCCCACCTTCTCCCCCCTCCTCCCCATCTCCCACCCCAACCGACAACCTCCTCTGCACCCTCATCCTCTCGGCCATCCTCCCCAACGCCTTACCCATCCTCTTCGAAGCATCCACCCTCTTCCTCGGCGCAAACGCCTCACCCCTTCCCCCCGTCCCCGCAGCACCAACCCCCACACCCCCCTCAAAAAACCTCGTAAGATTCGCCTGCGTCCCCTCGTCAGCCCGGCGATTCATATCCTTAATGACAGGCACCAACACCTCATCCGTGCGCTCCTGGCTCCACCCAATCGTCGCCATCAAGAATGACCTCAAGGCATCGAGGTCCGGGACGCCCCATTGGAAAGGCTCCGGATCGCTATCGACTTCAGGCTTCAGGTACGCCATCTCGACCCTTGGATCCGGAAACCCGGCGGGCGGGAAGATCTTAGTAGCGTTCTTGCGGAACTTCTTTCGGAAAGCACTATGCTTGTCCTCGTCCTTGGAGATCCTCCCCATCTGCACGCCATCGAGCCAGTCTTTAAAGGCTTGCAGGCTGCCGAACTCCTCGAGGATTTCGATGGCGCTGACGGGGCCGACGCCGGGGAGGCCTTCGGTGTAGTCGGAGCCGAGGAGCTGGGCGACGGCGATGAGCTTTTCGCGGCTCAGGTCGAACTCTTTGCTGAAGTCGGAGGTGAGGTAGCATTCGACGAATTTGGCTTGGTTGAACATGTTTTTGTAGACGCGGGTGCCGCCGAAGAGGAAGCAGTCGGAGTCGTCTGTTACTATGCCGTCGACGAGGCCTAGGTGGACCAGCTCGGCGCATTGAGCTTCTGCTTCCATGGGTGCCGTCACGTATGGGAGGCCGAAAAGTTGAAGGAGCTGCTGACATTCTGTGACCATGACTTGCGTCACTTCGTCCGCGTCTCGACGGTCCTTCTTCTGCTGGTTGCGAAGTTGCTTGAGTTCCTTCTCGTAGTCCGCAATGTTCTGCGCCGTTGTCTTATTATTCAGCGTGCTAGCAAAGCGGGCATGTTCTTCGGCTTCGATGGCGAGGGCTTTGAGCAGTTCAGCCTCTTCCGGATCGTCGAAGTCATCGAACTCATCATCGTCTTCAGGCACAGTCTCTTGTGCGACCATGCCAGAAGCAGGCGCTGCACCGTCGTCAGCCTCGAAATCATCAGTGACGCCGGGCACAGGCATGTCGTCAAGCAGAGGAGCCTCGACAGGTTTGGCCTCCATGTCTACATCTTCAAAGTCATCGGGTGACTCAGAGCGTGACTGTTGCCTTGCCGCATCTGCTTCTGGAACTGCTTGCTGAGGTGTTGGTTCAGGAGGAGGGACTTGCTCTCCTCCAGCCGGCTTCAATACCTGTGCTTCTGCATGGCTGTTCTTTGGCTCCTCTTTATCACTCTCGCTCCAGTCCAGCTGTTCCTCCTCATCCTCATGATCCTCCTCGACCATGGGAGCTGGCTGTTCTGGCTTGGAGATAGTGGGCACCACCTGGTCTTGATCACTCTTCTCGCTTTCATCGCTGTCATCCTCCATAAATGGAGCAGACACCTTGTTCGCATTGCTGACAGGTGACGTCGGCGCTGGTGTAGGCGTCGTTGCCTTCCTCATTTCAGGCTCATCACCAATCGGCGGATCCGTCGCCACCATCTCAGCAGCATCGCCCATCCTGACAGTCCCGTCAACAGGTCTCAGATCCTCCGGCACTTCGTCTCCCGCTTCCTCCTCATCATCCAGAGCAATGATCTCTGGTTCCTTCTCATCCCCACCGTGATCACCATGTTCATCAGCCTCAAGATCAATGATCTCGCCAGTCCTGTACCTTTTCAAAGTCGGCTGTCCTCTTTGTTGGAATTGAAACATGCGCCTATGCTCCTCAGCCTTCTCCAGGTCTTCTCTCTCAACCGCTCTCTGCTTCGCCATCTCTTCATCGATATCGCCAGAAAACCATGGAGGCAAGGGCTCGCCTCTCCTTTGCTGCTCAAGAGTGGCGGGGTGCTCGAACCCACCAGCTTCCTGCGCCTCCTCATCATGCTTCTGTTTCTTCTTCTTGCCAAGCAGCGATGAGCCGAGATCGAGTTTCTCGAACGGAAGAGGCCCGTCAAAGCCTGGCGCATTGGTCGATTTCTTCGGACTTGACTTCTGTGCAGGCTGTCGTCGGGGTGGAGGCGTGGTCTTACGTTTGCCACGTCTGGACTCCGCTAGTGCTGCCTGCAAGTCCATAGTGTCCTCGTCCGCAGCATCTCTGTAATCATACTTTGGCACAGGTACGCCGAACGAGAACGTCTCATGGCTGTCTTTTGCAGAGGCATTGGCACGCTTATTTAGAATATTGGCGATTGCACGTGCACTTCCTTTGGGCACTGGCCTTGCTTCCTCAACAGCTTGTTGCTGGAAGACGTCGAGCATATCATCATCATCTTCGTCGTCTGAGCGGGTCTCAGCTGTGCCGTTAGCTTCTGGTGGCGGCGGCGATGTGCCTTGCTCCATGGACATTGCAATCGCTCGACGAAGCTCGTCGTCTTCCTCCTCGCCCTGCTCCTCGCCGAAAAGCTCACCATCCTCATCGACTTCTTCCCAATCATCTCCTGCTTCATCTTCAGCAGCCTCGGCCACAAAGAGCGAGTCCGGATCTTCTGGCTGGGCCGCCTTTTTAGGCTTGCGCCTTTTAACTCGCCGTCTGCTCCGGTAAAGTGCTTGCCTCTGCCGCGCAATGCCGTCAGTAGCGTCTGTATCAAGCTTCCGTCGCTTCGGCAACCTGTTCAAGCCCTCGATCGGCACATCCTCGAACCCATCATCTTCATCGGAGCTCTCTTCTTTCGGCATGACCGTAGGCAGATCAACGTCGATAGCGCTCTCCTCCTTGGTGCCTTCCTCACCGCCAATGACACCAAGTGCCCATCCGCCTTCCACGCCGTCGTTCTTGATCAGGACATATTCTCGCGCCTTCTCACCCGCCACCCGACTAGATCCTCCTGCCATAAACTGGGCATCACCATCATTGATATTCATAAGTCGTGTTGTGAGTTCATTGCGTTCTGTGACCCGTTCAATCTGAAATTTCGAAAAGGCCATCCGGTCTGGAAACATCTGGTCCAGCTGTTCCTTGCTGTGACCCATACGGAGTCGGGAGCGCAGTCGCGCAGCATTCAGGATGTTGTAGCGATCGCTGGCGGGTAGGGACATGAAGAAAGGAGAGTCATAGTCGATCTTGGAGAAGTCGTATACGTTGATATCTTCGCCGGTATCAAATTGCCTGGCGTACGCCTCCAGGTCCTCCATACTCATCACCCTAGGATCGTCCGCCCCACGCATCTCGTTCATGCTGACATCCAGCTCAGGCAAATGATAGGCATCTTTCTTTCGAAATTTGCGATTCTGCTGCCGCTCCTGCGCGCTCATCTGTAGTTCATCAACATACACCAAACCCTCATCTGGCACCTCCTCCTCCTGCTGCCCGCGCCGATCCCGCTCCTCTATCCGCTTGGCCTCATCCTGCTCCGCCTGCCGCTGCATCTGCACCGCCAGCAGCTTCCCCGCCGTCCTCGCCGCATCTTCTCTCCGCCCCTCCCGTCGCCTCTTCCGTGCATTGATCGTGGCACGCTTCAGCGCCGGCGCGCCGCCATCAAAGACGAACACGGGCTTGATGCCAAAGAACAGCAACTTGCATATGCGGCGGAAGAACCCGACGACGTGCGAGTTGCGTAGGGCATTGCCTTCTTTGTCACGCACCGCCTTCAGGAATTGGTAGATCCAGATCGAGGCATCCACCGCGAGACGCTTGCGGTTCAGCGTCTCGATCTTGATCGGTCGCGCGCACGGCTGCACGATCTGCCAGAGGCCGGTGACACCCATCGTGCCTGCCTATTCTGTCCTCGCATGTCTTATGAGCCTGAAAGCGCAATCAGGTTGGAGATGAGAAGAGTAAAGCTATGAAAGCGAAGGTCAGCGGCTTTCACATGCTTTGGTGATGTCATCTTCAAAACGCGCTAGTACGCGAGTTGGGGTATATCGTTCCCATCGCACTACCACAACGTCCATTGATATGTACATCTGCTGGAACTGGCGCCATCTAGGACTCCAATCTCTGCAATGTTGCTTATAGCGTTGGGACTTCTGTCTGTGTACGTTCATGATAAAAGGCTACAATCAGGGAAATGCATAACAACGAAAGCCAACTTCATGCGAAGGGTGGTAATGGCGGTGCTCCACGGCTAAAGCCAAGTACAATGGCTAACCGACATGTACCGATGCGCTGGAGCACACTTTCCAGAGCAAACATCGCAGAACTCGCCGTGGCTAGCCCATCCCAACGTCACTCCCTCCCCAAACCTCACTCCACCCACCTCCTCAACATCTCCACCCGCCTCTCTACCACCTCCTCATCCTCCACACCCCCACACCCCCCACACCCCCCACCACTCTCCTCCTCATCCACCCAACCACTCCACTCTAAATCCCGCATCCTGCCAGCAAGCTCATAATACCAACTCTGCCTCGCCACCGCCTCACCCTCTACATTCCAGATCCCACGCATAACCAACCTCATCTCACCATTGAGCCTCCCCTCGCGCTCTCCGTAACTGTACGAATGCACTAGGCTGCCTGCACGACCTTGCTGCGTGACTGTGAGATTGATGCCGCAGCCTTTGCAGACGTAGGTTCCCGCACGTTTCGCTTGGAACTTCATGTGACCGTACCAGTTCAGACCGAGCAGATCCTCACCGCCCGGCTGCAGTCCGAGGAAGTCCTCAAAGATGGAGGTTTGACATGGCCCGTGGCGGCAGAAGAGATCAGCTTGGGTGACGAGGACGAATCTGGCGTCCTGGTAGGCTGGGGTGGGTGGCAGTGACTTGACGGTAGCGTGGAGCGCGGCGACGGTGTCAAAGTGCAGAGTCAAGCCGGGGAGGAAGTGTTTCTCAAAGTAGGGTACTGCCTCCTTGTTGACAAGCTTGCAGGTGCGTATCAAAGCCAGGTACGCCGCGAAGTTGTTTTTGGGCCAGTCCTCTGGCAGGCGGTACAAGTCAGGCTTGAGCTCGTGTGAGTTGACGAGGTCGGCGAAGAGGTGGCCGTAGATGATGCAGCGGAGCTCTGCTGGGAGGTCGATGAAGGCCATCTTGTGTGCCAGGCTTGTGCAGATGGTGCTCAAGTTATGCTCGCGATGTCAAGAGATGGCAAGCAACTCGGCCCTGATCCTGTTGGCGATCGATCGCTTCTTTTATGAGATCTGCTTAGCCTCTTCACGGATCGTTTGTTGAGCAGCGGGCTCGTAGTCGTAGATGTCGACCTCCTCCGTGTCAGTGGCAAGAAGATCAGTCACTGGACGCTGGGTCGCAGAAGTGTTTGTCATGCGAATGTTCAACGCAGATGCGTCCTCGCAGACATGCGTGTCGCCTCTCCCGAATGTGAATCGCGCGCCATGCACAGGCCTCATCCATTCCAGGACACTCGCGACTCTTTCACCAAGTTGACGACGCTTGCTCGTAGACCCCCGAGCACGTCCTGTACCCATCGCCCCTTCCATTCCAACCGAGCAGACGATTGGCGATATCGCTCAAGTACTTCACGTCGTGGTCGTGAACAGGCTTGGAGTCACTGCTCATGACGCCTTGGCGAATCATGTTGTTGATGGAAGACGAAATATTCGACTCGTCGAATTCGGCGCCGTCTTTCACCTGCATGAGGCCGCACCTCATTTCGCCTGCCAAGTTTGACGTGCATGGTGCATTGACATTGCCGCTGGACTATTTTGCGATCAGTTTGGACGTGTCGATAGTACGATGGCGAGCATGCATACCTTCTGCATTATGATAACGAGAATCAATCTCCTATCGACACCAGTCTCTTCGGCAACCTGATCGATGCCTTGGTGGACATAATGCCTCATATACGTGTTTCCACCATTGGCCGACAGTATCGACCGTTCATTCACGCGCCACAGATCGTTGAACGATAACCATTCGCTCGGATCAAGACTTTGCTGGGAGTCGTCGTCGAAACACTGGTACGTGCTGGCCGCCAACGGGATGTCGTTTGCATACAGTCGTTCGTTGTGTTTGACGTCTCTAACCTTGTCGGATTGGTCTCCGGAGATATATGGTAGTGCCGCACAACTGACGGTTGCAATCGTCAAAGCGGACGAGAGCAGAAATGTGAGATGAACCATTATTTCAACTTCTTTGGTGCGCCGAGCGAGGTCTCTTCAAATTACGAAGATGAGTATGAACGGGGTCGTGGGAGTGTTAGTAGTAGGTCCTGTCAGACACCCACACGGTGAGCGATGGCGTCGAATGTCACTATTGCACTAGCTCCAACCGCAAGGGAAAAAAGCAGCAGTGGCTTGCGTCTGGTTCCCGTTGCTCGTATCTTGCCAAGACTATAGGTACCGCGGTAGAATGTTGGTGTAGGTTAGCGCGAACGACTTGATGTGAAATGCACACAGATGCATGAGCTTGCAATTGTAAAGCACGAGCGAGCAGGGGTACTTCCCTACTTACGCTCAGCCAGGCATCACCATTATGTAGTCCTGAGGTCCACGATACTCCATGAGTTCCACAGAAGGATCGTGCCTCACAGCTCAGCCTGGCCCCATTCCAACAGTTGGGCATGGCACTGCCTATTTTCAGGCCCGATGATCTCGGATGCGTGATCCTTCAGCTGGTGCAGTAGCAGCAGTCCATATGGCACCATCTCGGTGCCGATGTCGTGCTTACTGGGCCCCCTCGCACAGCTGCCACATGTTCATATTCACCATTTCCTCCTTTCCAAATAGCAGTCTTGGCATACAGAATGTGGATGATAGGCGCTGTGTAGAGTTCGTGAACCAAACGAAAAGCAGATCTAGGCTGGCTGACAGGCTGGCGCGTGCGAGGGCTGAGCAATATGGTTGGACAGGGGTTCGGCTGGATGCTAAAATAAGCTTGACTGTCAAGCATGCGGCTCTGCGGATCGGTCCATGGCACGGATGGTCTGGGGAACGAGCGAGATCGGCATCTGGAGCTCCAAATTTTGGAGAGCTGTGCATTGAATATCACAAGCACAACGCTGTGTTGAATCTTAGAAAATGGCTGCCGCAAGAACTTTGAGGATCGGTCTGATCCCTGGTGATGGCATTGGGAGGGAAGTCATTCCTGCTGGCAGGAGGGTCTTGGAGGCTTTGCCTAGCTCGCTGGGGCTGAAGTTCTCTTTCGTGGATCTGCCTGCTGGTTTCGAGGAATTCAAGCAGAATGGCGTCGCATTGCCAGACAAGACTGTGGAGACTCTGAAAAAGGAGTGCGATGGTGCGCTATTCGGCGCCGTGAGGTAGACAACAAGCAAAAGTATGGGTTCGGCCTAAGAACAAGAGCTGATCAAGTACAGCTCTCCCACCACGCCCACCAAGGGCTACAGCTCGCCCATCGTTGCCCTCCGCAAGAAGCTGGACCTCTACGCCAACGTGCGACCGGTCAAGTCTGTAGTCCCGACTGCCGCCTTCCCAGACCCAATTGATCTGGTCATTGTGCGCGAGAACACCGAGGATTTGTACGTCAAGGAAGAGAAAACCTACGACACACCACAAGGCAAGGTCGCCGAAGCCATCAAGCGGATATCGGAGCGCGCATCCTCGCGTATTGCGACTCTAGCTGGAGAGCTGGCAGTCCGAAGAGAAAAGGTCAGAGAGACCACTGGCGACTCCGCCGGCAAGAAGCCCACAGTCACCATCACCCACAAGAGCAATGTCCTCTCACAAACAGACGGCCTCTTCCGGATGACAGCCAGACAAGCACTAGAACAGCCGCGCTTCAAGGATGCCGGCGTGCAGATCGAAGAGCAGATCGTGGACTCCATGCTCTACAAGCTCATCCTCAAGCCGTCCAACTACGACGTCATCGTCGCGCCGAACCTCTACGGCGACATCCTCTCAGACGGTGCCGCAGCTTTCGTGTCATCCCTGGGCCTCGTACCATCCGCGAATGTTGGTGATGGATTCGCGATTGGTGAGCCATGCCATGGTAGCGCTCCCGATATCGAGGGCAAGGGCATTTCGAACCCGATTGCTACCATCAGGAGTGTGGCTTTGATGTTGGAGTTTTTGGAGCAGGAGGATGCGGCTGCAAAGATCTACAAGGCTGTTGATGCGAATCTGGCGGAGGGCAGGCTGTTGACGCCTGATTTGGGTGGCAGCGCGAAGACGGTGGAGGTAGTGGAGGATATCATCAAGAGGCTGTAGATGTCATGTAGACCAGACGATGTTTGGACTATGTAAATCAAAAGCTTTGGATCGGGTGGCCTTTGAGTGGGCGTATCTAGCCTCGCATATGAAGGCACACGCAATGTACACTGCTTCCATCTCAATCGTCGCGCATCCTGAATGGTTTGAGCCAAATGACAATCGCAATAATCAAGTCTTGTGCACCCGGTAATGTAGCGACTCTGTAACGTAAGCGTGAGCTCCTGCCGAAAGCGGCAGGCGCGTCATGGCGATCCCGATGACGCAAAATTTCACATGAAAGACTTCCACTCCCATCTCTACCATCCCTACACCCTTGTAACATCTTTGAAACATTCACCCCAACACATCGCAATCTCCCACAGCCAATTTCACGATGGCGGACAAATACATCCTCAAAGTCACCGGGGGCCCCACCTACGACGACCAAAAACCCATCCCCATCAACACGGAAGAAAGCACGCACATCTCCTCCTCCAAACTCACCGCAAACATCACCGTGCGAATACAAAACTACCGCGGCCTCGACACCTCCGGCAACCTCTCAACCACCAAAACCTCCCCCTACTTCTCCCAACCCCCCCACCAAAAAGACCTCTACAGCCTGCAATTCTCCTTCACCCCCAAAGCCTCAATCAACGGCCACGACCTCGTCTTCGGCAACGACTTCGACCACCCGATCCGCGACAAACTGCCCCCAGGCTTCCAACAAGCCTTCAATATCGTCAAATGGTTCATCGACCCGGGTCTCTACGGCGACGTGCACGCCGATGAACCCTACCTCTACGGCCCGCTTCTCTCGTCCATAAACGTCCTGCGCGTCGGGCCGAAGGACGATAAAGAGCAAGAGAGACTCGAGGAGGTGCGGGCGAATGCTGCAGTGCAGGTGCTTGAGGAAGGCGGGGACGGGGATGGCGTGGAGGCGAGGAAGGGGATGGGTGTGCCTGGGGATGCTGCGGCGCGGAAGAAGTGGGCTTTGACGGAGGGGAATCAGAGGGCGTTTACGTTTGAGGAGGGAAGGGAGTACGGGTGTGATTTTTTCAATCCGTATTTGGATTTTAACGATTTCGCGTTGAGGTTGCCGGGGTTTGCGGTGATTCCCGGGGTCACAATCCCGATTATCAGTTATTGGGATGGGCAGCCGCTTCGGTGAGTACATCATCCCCCCCCCCCCCCCCCCCCCCGAGTTCTTCATTTTGATGATGTTACGTTTGGGTTTGGCTTGCGCGGCTTCTAACAGGGGGTGACAAGCTCACATTCGCTTAGGTATGTGTTGAAGAATCGGGCGACGGATGAGGCGTTGATGGTGTTGGTGTTTACGTTGGTGCCGAAGGAGGAGTTGGAGGGAGGGAAGGAAGGGGCAGAGGCGAAGAAGGCAGAGAGTAGTAAGGAGGAGACGAATGATGATCTGGATTAGACGGGCTGCATACTATCGACAGGATTTATGTCTGAGACGACGTAGATGGGATAATTTAGAGCGCGGCGTTAGGGTCAAGACATCTCGGCTTCTTATATTGACATGCATGGTGGTTGCTGGTATACCCAGGGTAGATAAGAGGGGGGCTTTGTATAGATGGGGATCAAGCGAGATACAATCTACGGCAGACAGAGATGAAGTTGGAACAACTTCGAGTCTCGTGGGCTTGTGCATTGTCAATAGGAGCTCACATCTCAAGGCATTGTGAAAAGACGCGATGAAGGCGCTACACTTCTTGTCGACGCTCGTCGAGGCTACGACATTGTAGAGGCCCTGGAGGGACGAGTCAAACCTGCTGACCCCTCTGTTTCCGGGCTGACCTCTGCGTTCTGGGGCTGACCTCTCCATTCGCGATCTGACCTCTCAACCCTAGAGCTGACCGGTCAGGTTCGCAACCATGCGGTCAGATCTGGATTCAAGCGGTCAGCCCATAGATTCGACCGGTCAGGCTTGGATCTGTGAGGTCAGGCTCGGGTTTGAGCGGTCAGCCCCAAGATTCGACCGGTCAGGCTCGGATCTCTGAGGTCAGACTCGGATTCTCGCGGTCAGGTTTGGACTCATTAGGTCAGATGCGGATTCGAACGGTCAGCCTTGAGATCCGACCAGTCAGGCTCGGATTTATGAGGTCAGGTCTAAATCTCAGCGGTCAGGCTCCCAAGACTGGCTGTTCAACTTCTGAATTCATTGATGTCGCCTTCCCATTCCGCCTGGGAGTATAGGCACGGCAGACAGCAACACGAATACAATGGAGCATGATGCAGATCGAACGGGTGTTTGGCTACAGGTCTGATTAAATATCATTCCTCCGTCCCAAAGGTGTCAATTCGAACAACCACGTTAACACTGATCAGATACCTTGATTGGCGCTTTGGGGGTCTCAATCTCACAAGATTGAGCGTGTCGACATGAGAGCGAGAGAACTTGTTCGATATTTCCACTGCCAGAAAGAAGTTTTGTCCAATCTCATATACACATCTGTACAGTTCATTCTCTCGCCTAAATCCTAGCATCTCAGAACCTCGCTTTCAGTCTCAGCTCATGCCTCCACCTCCACCTCCAGCTCAGCAAATCCATCCCACCTCAACCCTCCCTTTACCTTCCCCCCTCAAACCCCCCCTCAACAAACACCAAAGAGAGCTCCAACCTACGAAGTCCCCACCACATTCCCCGGCATAATAACCGGCTCCTTATCCGAGAAATTCGAAATATCCGCCATCACATCCTTGACCTCCGGGCCCTGGACGGCCTTGCCGAAATCTTCGGCGCTCTTGAACTCGAGAGTCGCTTGCACGAGGTAGGGATCCTCCTCGCGGAACTGCAGGACTTTCCAGCCTGTGAGGCCGTAGGTGGACCATTTGGATTGCACGAGGGGCATGTGCGTGGACATGTAGTAGTCCATGTTGAATTTGACGCCTTGGGGGTAGAGGACGGTGACGGTGGCTGGCATTTTGGAGGTGGTGGTGGTGGGTTTGGCTGTGAGGGTGGGGTTGTTTGTTAGGTGAGGGGTTGATGGAGGTGGGAAGGGGAGGAGCTTACTTGGTTTTTGTGTTCTTTTGATTGATATCGATTATGTTCTTGAACTGCTGTGTAACCTGCAAGACTCCGTTGCAGTTTCCTGCTGAGGAGCGTCCTCGGACAAGTTTATCAATCAACACCTCAATTGCCCCACCTCAGGATCAACAAGGATAGTTACCCCGCCGTCTTCCTACTTCCCTTATATCCGAGTCTTTCCATTGTGTCGATACGCGTGTCAGGCACGGCGATCTCAGGAAACAGTTGAAAGTTCGTGCCCAAGTACCTTGGGCATCTCGTTTCGAGACTCTCGCACATTGCATTATTGAGTGATCTCTCGGCTGAGCGGGTGGAGCTGAAGCCGGGCTAGCGTGTCAATCGAGGTGATGCTTGTCTGTTGAGAGCAAGACCAGAACAGTATCAGGGAAGAGTTGTGTTCTTTGATTTGACGTGACCTTGGGCAAGATAGACTTGGGATGGGATGGTATGGAAAGCTGTCGAACGCCATGGCTGTTTTCCCAGCCGTCGTTTGCATGTCTCCAAATCTGACCTGGCTCTGTTGTATGAGAGCGTGCCTTCCTGAAAAGGATGGATCTGAATCGAGCTGCACATGCAAGGCAGAATGTGCGCCTGCATGTCTGCTGATGAAGCAGCAGCAACTTTCCCTCTCTGCTGCCCAAACATCGACTGGAAGCTTCCATAAACAAAAACATTTGAACTTCAAGGCGGAGCTGTTCCGCACCTTCAATCGCGCTCACACGACACAGCATCAACAGCAGCAACATGGCCGACGACCGACCATCCTCTCCCACGCCCGAGGAGCGCAAAAAGCTCGATGCAGAAGCCAAAGCAAAAGAAGACGCCGAGCAAGCAGCGCTGCCCTACAAATGGACCCAGACCATCGGCGAGCTGGACCTCACCGCACCCATCCCCGCCAACATGAAGGGCCGAGACCTCGACGTCAAGATCACCAAGACTACAATCAAAGCCGGTATCAAAGGCCAAGACCCCATCATTGAGGTACATTCCACCCCACCACCACCACCATCACCCTCCACACCACACCCTACCACACCACCCACCACTAACCACAATCATCATCCCCCAGGGCACCCTCCCCCACCCCATCCACGCCGACGACAGCACCTGGACCCTCGAAACCACCAAGGCCGGCAAAGAACTCGCCATCCACCTCGACAAAGCCAACAAGATGGAATGGTGGGCCCACGTCGTCACCTCCGCGCCCCAAATCGACACGAGTAAAATCTCCCCGGAGAACTCGAAATTGAGTGATTTGGATGGCGAGACGCGGGGCATGGTGGAGAAGATGATGTATGATCAGCGGCAGAAGGAGATGGGGAAGCCGACGAGCGAGGACGAGCAGAAGATGGAGATGTTAAGGAAGTTTCAGGCGCAGCATCCCGAGATGGATTTTTCGAATGCGAAGATGGGGTGAGATGGGTTGGGGTGAGGTGAGGTGGGGAGGTGGGATGGGATAGAGAGGCAGTGTCCATGCTGGGGCGCGATAGATCTGTACATGTGTGCCTCGAGCTATGAAGACACGTTGCTTGACGGCTCCCTGAAGGACACTTTTGAGGCTGTCAATTAGGAATTCATTTCCACAGCAGAGCGTTCCCATTGATTTTGGTCAAATTCATCAGCATCAAAATTCAGGGTGAGCTAGTCAAGTTGAACGAGTGATGGGCAAGCGAACATCAAGAGGGAGGGATGATGCACCAGCAGCAAAATGGCTCACATCCTACCCATCGCCGCCCTCATCTTCTCCGCCCGCTCCGTCACCCGCATATCCCCCACCCCCTCCACAAGCGCCAACCACGTATCCTCATCCACGCCCTCACATCCCAACGCCCTCCGACTCACCCCCACAGCCTCCACCCCCTCCATCGCTCTCAGCCTCTGCATAATCTCCTTCAACTGCCCGCCGGGAGAATAGAAGAAGAAGAAGACGTCATCGTAGACAAATCGTCTATTGCTCTTGCACATGTGGAGTCGCTCTTCCCACGTCCAGGGTGAGGAAGATGAGGCGCCGACGACAACGGCTTGGGCGTCGGAGGATAGGTTGGTGATGGCGGATTTGATGGTGGTGAGGTGGTGCTGGGTGTGGTGCTCTGATAGCGTGAGGACGAGGATGGGGAGGGAAGTTTTGGGCGGGAATTTCAGGCGCTTGGGTTGGCGGGCGTTGAAGTCGGCGGTGTAGTCGCGCCAGGCTTTGAAGGTTGCGAAGGCCTGGTCGTGGAAGCGGCTGGTTGATGTGAAGGAGCGGAGGGGTGTAATTGAGGCGATGGTGTTGCTTGCGGTGATTGCGGGGAGTGAAGATGGCGTCCTCGTCGGAGTAGTCTTTGCTGGTAGAGCTCTGAAGATGGTCTTGGCGGCGGCCATCCTTGCTCGAAGTCTTGGTCGACAGGGATATCGAGGCTTGTGTTGAGGAACGGTGCGGAGTTGACTGGGAGCTGTCACTGTGCCGCTGTTCTGCGACCTTCTTCCAGTCCGAAGGTTTGGAAGTTGGGTGGTGGTGTTATAGCTGGAATTGTTACAAGTCCCGTAAGTCTGAGTAGCTTCCAGAAGACGCTAGAGCGGGATGTGCGGCAGCTGATCAGCCAAGTGAGCATGTGAATATGAGACTCGCAGGTGGTATTCGAGACTGGGAATCTGCATTCACGACATTGCTGCTCGGTCTGACTCAATGGGATGAGGGCAAGAAGGTCTTTAAGCTGCCATTAGATGGTATACTGTCAGCATGTTCTGTGTCAGTGCATTGCATTGATTGAACTATGACAATGGAGATTGATTGAAGTAAACAAGCTGCTGCCTCCGACAATGCTATGCTTGCCGAGCAGCGTTGCAAGGGCAGCAAGCAGCTGTTGAAGCTGGTTGTGTCTCTACGCAACCTGTGCTCGGGGCAGGCGTGCGTCAGTTCAGTCCGAAAGAAATGCTCATGCTAGCAATATATGTTGAAAGAAAACTTATGTTGTTCTCTTTAGCGAGATCGATCTGTGCGATGGGGCTGGGCTTGCCGCGGATGTGAGCCCGTACAGATTAGCAATCACTATGCGCGATAGGAAGACTAGATCCGAACTGTGTGGATCGAGCTGGCGAGCAGGCCTGTACCCACCTGCTTGTTTCCATCAGTCCGAATGGCTCTGTCGAACTCCTCATCGTCCAGACTTCACGTTATGACAGGCAACATATTGACTGCGTGACAGGTCACGCGGAGAATGGTGAAACGACCAGAGAAGTGGAAACCCAGGTACACGGTTCAGCTTGTTGCGAAAGATTTCTCGGCTGCTATGCTCTCCCAAACAGGAAGGTACGTAGGGGCGCGAGGGAAACCCGATGCCAGAGCCCTGCCGAGAGGGATGCTTTTGAGACTTCCTGGCTGTTGGAATCCAGACGGTTAGTTGCAGTCCCGACTCAACTCCTGCACGGGACATTGAGTATTCGAATGTCGCGAGCGGCTTGCAACAACAGTAGTGGTTTCACCCTCCGGCTTTCAGCTGCCACATCCGGAAGGTCGATTATCCTTCGTCCTGTAGGTTTACAAACGGACGAAATCTGAGCACATGTCTCGCTCGTAACCAGACCGAGCGCCTCATCCGCCGAGGAGCATCGATAGCGTTTTCAGAGGGTGATGAGAGCAGCGTGATGGAGACATCTACTGTGGCTGTCTTGGCTGGCGGTTCTAGACTTCTCCATCGGCGTTTGAGGCGGCTGGCGTGAGTGAAGGCAGCCGTTCCAAGACCTTCATAGGACAAGTACTGCGGGACGAACAAGGCCGATAAACTATGCTGCTGAACACAATGACTGCTGGACGTATCGTGCCTTCCGATATCCGTCCCGTAGTGATGCTACAGTGAGTTGTTTCAACTTGGAAGTCTGCAGAGGCGCAGACGGGGACAGCCGCTTCCAGCATGCTCGCCGATTCCTCGGTAAAGATCCCGACCTCTCTCTGTCATGATCTCTGTCGCCGATCGTCTAGCTGCGTCTCCAATGCCATGCACCTTCCGCATTGAACCTCATCACACTCACATTCGATTCCTTTTGCAGCGGCCAACAGCGCCGGATAGCAGCAGACAATAGATGTGCAACGTCAACGGGCCTTGGCATCACGGGAAAGGCTTTGCTATGCTCAAGACCTGCCTCTTTGGGACGGTTGCGCTGAGGGAAAGCTCCGATACCGCGTGCTGGAGCTAGAGCGGATGAAGAAGTCACATAGTGTGCTTGTAGGTGCGGAGGCCTTGGTTCAAGTACTCGCTTCTTTGATTCACTTCACTTTCTACTTGCCTCTGCCCTCCTCTCTCACCTCCCACTGCGACCGCTGACTACGAAACCCAGCAGTAGGAGGAGAAGGCAGAGATAAGGTCGCTTTGACGTCAGCGACCAAGATATCGAACTGAGAGGGAATACACACTATGGCCGGGGAAGAAGTGCAAGCAGCCAGTCTTCTAGGACTGCCTGCCGAGCTGCTGCAACAGATCCTCGCCTACCTTGAGCCCGTCGATCTTGCACAAGTCGCGCAAACCTCACGTGTCTTGGCTGCGCATAGCTACGACGATCAGATATGGCAGCCGCTCGTCTATCGCAACCTCCATCACCCCATCAACGACCCGACACCTCTCAAATCATATCGGGAGCTCTTCATCGCCCATCATCCGAGGTGGTTTCTGCCTCAGCATCGAATTTGGTTCTCCGATAACCACCCACATGGCAAGCTACTGCTTGCAAGATATGACGCGCAAAGTGGTAGCATACTGGCGCATACCGTCTCTGCCGTACGAGGCCACCATACTCTCAGGTTCTGGGAGAAGGACAGAGAAGTCATCATCCATTCCTTCCACCCGCGAGTGTCACTCGATCTGGAAAAGCCTGTCATCAAGTTGGAAGTAGACTCTCCAGCTACAGATGACCAGCCCGATCATGAACCAAGCGCTAGGGCCTACGCACCAGCATCCCAATACAGTAAGGAGACTCTCATGGAAACGACAGATACACCAGGCTTCTACAGCTCTTTCTCTCTCTGCCATTCACTTCCTAAACCAGCCATCACCGATTCTACTGCTGTGTGGCCGCCAATGCGATTCCCGTCTGACTCCCGAGTCCGGTCTGAGTCCAACGACGGCTTCCGCTCCCTGGGCCACCGACCCACGCGCTTGAGGGATGTCAGTCAAACCTCTTTCCGCGTGCGGCGCTGGGCAGAGTTCAATGGTCGACGAGCAGCATCCACCCTCGTCAACTTCAGCTCACTCAGTGGCCTGGCAGCTGCTCTTGGTCCGGGCAGCGGACCATACTTTGCCTCACACCTCATCTCGAGCACCCACGGCGGCAGAGGCATTCATATGAACGAGGAGGTTGCCACATTTGCGACCCTTCCGCTCGAGATGTACACGCCTACACCCAAAAAGCCATGGCAAGGTATCTGGTGTGGCGACTATAGCGGGCACGGCTGCGAGTTCCTCGTCGTGACGCAGCCGGACAAAGCTAATGAGTCACCGCTTCCTGATGGTATGGACTGGCTGCGTCATTGGTTTCGGGGCGGGAGAAGGGGTAGCATGAGCAGCAATTCAAGCTATGCTAGTGCGCAAGAAGAGATCAATGGTTTCGATGGCAGAAGCGAACAGAACTCGCGCTTGGAGCTCGAGCGGCAGTATCTACGTGGCCAGATCGATCCTGAGACTGTTCTGGGCGGCTTCACAGAACAGCCGTCTTCGTCAAAGGTCGCTGAGCCTGTAGAGCAGGACTCTGACGAGCCTAGCGGCAGGCTAGAGGCGATCAAACTGACTGGCGACCCAAACATACCGCGCGGGCACTACACTTTCATCGCGCCAGATATCGGGCCCGGAGGGTACCTGCGGACAGCGGATGAGGACATCTTTCGTGGCGCACGAGTGGTCAGAAGTGCTGGTCACATTGCAGGAAGAAACTTTAGGGAAGGTAAGCGCAGCAAGTTCCTTCAAAATGTTATGAAGCAATGACTGACATGTGCATTCAGATCAGTACACGCCATCTCAGCTGATCATGGTATCTCACGACACATTGGCGCAGTTCTGGGAAGGGTTTGGGCATATCAGCTATTTTCAACGAGTCGATCTGGATGCACTCATGAAGGATGGCGTTTTGGAATTGTCACAGGGTAGAATTGAGGAAGAGAATTAGATACCCATGTATGTCATCCTATCTTCTCGTTGGTTCTGCATGGGCGCAGAGACACAGTATATGCAGGCATTCGTGGCAGCCGGACGGGCAGCATGATTCATGCGCGAGCAGAGCCGAGGTCCACGATTCGAATGGATCTCATCGAGCACCTTGTGTCCAGTACTCGAGCGAAACGAACTTGACGTTATAATTAAATTCCTCGCAGGTTTATGCTCAACTGTTTGTGACAATGTCGAATAACAGTATAGCCCTCTTCTGCACCCTCCATCCATCCTCACCTGAGAAGCAAGGAACAGTAATCTCATCCCCACACCAACCGATAATCCCTCCACTTACCCAAATCCTCAGATCCTCTCCCACCTCCGCGCATCAGCCCGAGAATACTACCGCGACCCCAAGGCCAACTGCTCCGCCTGGTCCTACCTAACCCCCTTCCCACCCCCCAAGCCCAACACCACCAACAACAAACCCCCCATCATCCGCGGTCTAGAAATCTACACAACCAAGCAAGCCCTCCAGACCCAACAAAATGAACCCTGGTTCCAATCCTACCACCGACAAGCCAAGGCGGAAAAGTGGTACGCGAAGCCTGAGGAGCTGGTCGCCTGGTACTACGTCGCGGGTTTTGTTGCTCGTCCTAATGCTCCGATGAGCGGGGAGAGGTGTATTGTTTCTGTTACGCGTATGATGGCGAGGAATGAGAAGGGGAAGCGGGAGGTTCTGGAGGTGGTGAGGGAGTTTGCGAAGTGGGTGGAGAGGGAGGAGGAGGGGGTGTTGACGTATGCGGTGTTTGAGAGGAGGAAGGTGGAGGGGGAGTGCGTGTTGTTTGTGAGGTATAGGGATCGGGCGGCGTTGAAGGGGCATACGGTTGCGAGGGAGCATGTTGTGGTTGTGTGAGTACAGGTCTTTCTTTTTTGTTTTGTTTTGTTTTTGCGCGTGCTTTTGGTGGTGTGGAGTGAGAGGTCGGGGCTAATTTGTTTTTTGGGGTGGTGTAGGGAGAAGTTGAAGAAGCTTTTGGCGAATGATATGGCTACTGCTACGACGTTGTGGGAGGAGGTGGATGATAGCTTTGTCACGAACGGTGATGATGCTTCGAGACAAGGTGCGAAGCTTTAGATCACGATGGGGACTAACGTTAGCTATCTGATGAGCAATATGATCGACCTCTATTGGACGACAGTCACCTTCTTCTACATATCTTAGCCAGAGACCTAGCAGTACACCTTGAGGTCTGGCACTCGTCCCTGTGGGCGAGTCCCACACCTTGACCAAAATGTTAGAGTTCATTACTGGAAGCTGAATCTCGTCATTGACGTCTCTTCTCTTCACAGCCACTTCGGTCCATAGCATAGAAGCGCAAGCTCCACTGCCTTACACTGTCATTTGGCCTTGCAGATGAGCACCGCGGAACATAAGGTGTCATGGAATCGCTACTATTACGTGACTCGCTTGACGCTCACAACAGAGGCGCCCATTAGTCTGCGTCAATCACTATTACGCCAGACTGCTCGCCCCGTCCCCAGAAACAAACTCCACAACCATCGACCGACCCCCTACTTCCGAAACTCCAACGGATAATCCTTCGGATAAAAATTATCAAAATTCCTCGTTATTCCCAACTCCCTCGCCTTATTCGTCAATTCCTCCTGCCAATACCTGTTCGGTCCCAACTGCCTCGAATAAGCCAGCAGAGGATTGATCTTCCGGTCAAAGAAATCTCCGAGCATGCCCGGATTATCCTTGAAGTCGTTCTTGTCGACTGACATGACTTTCATGACTTCCTCCTTGAATTTCGGATCGATGCCGCCGCCCATGTCGGGGCCTCGATTGTCGTAGGGGTTGTGGTAGGGGAGGTAGGGCTTTGGGAGGGGTGGGAGCTGTTGAGGGTTATTTTGGGGTGTCATGGCCTGACAGGCGTTGTGAGAGAAAATGCGGAATACGGGGTCGATGCTTTCAACTTACTGGTTGTTGGTACTGCCCGTATTGCTGGTGTGCACCAGGCGGGTAGTGCATGGGCCTGCGTGACTTGTCAGCTCTTGCCACAAGGCCTGCGACTAAAAGCAGAACGGAATATGCATACGTTATCTGCCCTCCATAGCCACCGCCTGCCATTTGGACGGGAGACGGCATAGGCGGCTGGGGATGAAACTGTTGATATGGCGACTGCATGCCGAAACCGCCAGCGGGAAGACCTTGCGCTGGTGAACCAGGCTGAGGTTGAGTTTGTGCCAAGTATCGTTGGTAGGCTTCGTGGACGGCTCGGATGGATTCTTGCGCTGTGATGCTTCAATATCAGATCTATGGGTTTACAGATATGTGCAAATGCTTACGATCTCGCGGTCCTTCGGCAGCGCGAGCTCTCCCACGTTGCAACTCTACCGGCTTGTTCCAGACTTCCCTGGTCATGAGATTGATCGCAGATCGTGCGAATGTGCTTCGTGCGTCGCTAAAACGTTCCAGGCGACTGGTTTCGAGAGCTGTTGGAACTCTTGGTGATTGAAACGTTGGGTTCGAAGAGGACAGTGGAAATTTTGTTCAGCTCGATCAAAAGGTGCAACTTATATGATGAACGGCTGGACCAGACTCTGAAGCATTCCCTGCTGATGGTTAGCGCCGCCATACTGAGCGTCCGACAGTGCGTCATGATGCTGAAGTGACATTGCAGGCGTTGGAATACGACACGGGTGACTGACGCAGTGCCCAATGCCCAGCTCTGAACACCTGGCCTTGCAGATTCCTTTGACCGGCGAGACGATGTGCACATCAGGTCTAGAAGGCTTGTAGCCATGTTGCACGCTTCACAGCTTGCTCCTCACAGATTGTCTTCGAGTGCCAACGTCTCCGTCAAAAATGTATTCAACGCTTGGGCAACAACCTCTGGTCGATCAACATGTGGAAAAGGAAACGTGCCTCCGATCACCACCTGTTTGCCATGCGCAACGTGCGCACTGAGATAGTCTGTCCAACTTGTCGTGTCTCCTTCTTCCAATGACACTCTGCGATTTCGACCATCGACGTCAGACGACTGGATGTTCAAAAAGCTTGTGTCAGATCTTCCGAGGTTCTCTACTGCCTCGTCCAGCCGGTTGAAGTCATAGTCAATATGGCTCTTCCTGAGCTTCTCGTCATTCGCCGGGTCCAATTGGCGGAGATGGCCCAGAGTAGACTGCTGGAACTTCTGTGGCGTGTGCTCAGAGAACATACCGGAGAAGGCCTCGAGCTTGGCGGTCAGCTTCTCTTCGACGCTCAGGGGTACTTCGGCTTCCTTTGATGTGGAGTCAAAGGCGTAGAGTTGCTTCCGGAGCTTGAAATGACTGCCATCAAGAAATACCAAGCCTTTAATTCTGACACCAGATGTTCGGGTCGTTCGACATTGATCCCAAGCATCCAAGATCACCCTGCAGCCCATGCTATGCCCAAGCAGCACAGCAATTTCGATCTGCAACTCATCGCAGACCTCTAACACTAACTTAGCGTTTGCGGCAATGCTAGGGTCAGGACAGATTTTGCTTGGAGTTCTGCCATAGCCAGGCAGATCCAGTGCGATCGCACGGAGAGCATGCTCTTCTGGAAATTGCCAAAGCTCGAAGAGGTAAGAAAAGTCGTCAGCTCGACAGCTCCATCCAGGCACGCAGAGCAATGCCGACCGAGAGGTAGCGGGTCCGACGGAGATGTACGCGAGGCCCTTCGATGTTGTCCCTTGTGTGGTGCTCTGCGTAGTACACATGACGAGTCTTACGCCACAAATCTTGGGGCAGGCGCGAGCAACGCTAGTCTGCAAGTCGCTTCAATCAGCATACTCTGCCATTGCTCACAAGCTGAGATATTAATGAGCTTGTCAGGCTAGGTATAGGAGCCCCAACGTCGTTGTTCGATCTAGATCTATGGAATTATCTTTTGTCATTGGCATATTCGCATATTCTCCTTCTCAAACGTCATGTCGCCGTCGTTGTGTGATGATCGTATCAATTGGCTGATGAGGACCTGGCTGATTCGTTCGGGCTCTGGATGCGCGTCCACGCAGAACGAAGACTGACAACCCGGACTTGCGTCTCCAACCCCGCCTCGAACCCCGCCCCGATCCCAGCCACCTCCTCATGCAGGTCCCCCGCTTGTAGCCCAGCCACGTCACTGAATTGCATATGGTCGTGATGTTTATGAGTGTATAAGAAACGAAGGTAATTGCAAACAAATGTCATTACCTTACCTTCACCTCGTTTAAAATTTGACCACTCTTCCGGTTCTCGCCAAGATGCCTTGCACCAACGAAAGCACGCACTTTGCTGTTTCGTTCATTGAGGAAACGTTCGGTCACAAAGTGTCAAACACGAAACTTCTGGAAAATGCGTTGAACACGGACAACGCCAAGCGACATCGAGCCCTTGCCTTGGTAGGCGACAGAATTGTTAGTGCGGCACTCGTTGATGATTGGTACGATGATGACGCCGCCTGCTGTAGGTGAATGAATGTGCTTGAAAAAAAAAAAAAAAGCTTCGAGTCGGCGCTGACGAGCGCAGTGGACGCGAGTGGACGTTTTGAGAAGGCCAAGAATAAGAGTCTCACGGCTCTAGGCCGCTCTCTTGGGCTTGACGTGCACGTGAAAGTCAATGCTGGCCAAGCTGGCTCTGTCAGTGCCCGACTCATGGCCGATACGATGGAGGCCATTTTCGGAATGATCTGGTTCGACTCCGGGAGGAACCTGCTGGCTGTCAAGAATGCTATCGCCTCTGTCGGCCTGCTTGAATTTGCCGAGATCTCTTAGTGAGTAAAACCTGCCAGCTAACAGCCACTAATAAACAGATTCCATCCAAGCTCCGGAACATCGACCAACGCTCATGCATAGCATAGGGGCCATCGAGAGACGCAGTCACCCAGTCTGTGCTGTGCCCCTCGAGAACGCGTCCAGGCACCTTCTTGCTGTGGCACTGAGAAGGACTGTGTTTAAAGACCCACGCAATCACCCCAAGAGCACACGATGGGTTCTCGGACAGTCCTCCATGGTTGCCATGGCAAGAAGGATCCCGGATGCGTTGTCGAGGGGCACCCCAATGGACACTATGCTGATGCCGGTTTGCTGAGCGAAGTGAGGGAGCCGCATACCCACCAGATACTCATCTGCGTCCGGACAGTGCGGCTGACTTCTCTGTAGGCCAAAAGCTGCGGCTACTGAAGGGTGACGACGAACGGAGCAAAGAGGATTCCTGGTGATGGGAGAGAAGTTGGGCTTATTCTGACCAAATTCATTCATTTATTTGAGCCATGGAAGCGACGGCGGACGGCCGAAGGAGCTGTGCATGATACCTTGAGCTTCAACGCTCCAAGCATTGGTAGGCCTCGAATCTAACAATGGTCCACACGGAATTCATGAAGAGTCCTGCACGTTCGAACGCTCACATCACGATGGCTCGACCTATGTGCCTAAAACGATAGCATCGACCCATGGCGTGCCACTAGTCTGAAAGATTGTCACCACATTTCCACCCAGCAAGAGCTCGACATCCAACGTGGTGCTGCCGTTCCCGGAGAACGTAACAGTCTGATTGGCGATCCAATTCAGGCCGACCTCGACGGTCCCAGTGCCGCCGCCGATGACCTGCATCGTTGCGGACCCAGCAGAGCCCAAAGTGCTGTTCCCACTCGAGGGCCTCCTAACATCGGCCAATTCAACCCAAGCGCCAGATCCAAGTGAGACACCGCCACCTGAGATGGTGCCATTCAGCCCTGTTGCTCTACCTTCGTAAGAGCCAATGAAAGTGCCAATGACTCCATCTTCTGCCTCATAGCGCGGCCCGGTGAGCGGCGGAACCCAGATCTGGATCTCTGTGACTGCAGTGGTGTATTCTAATTTGTCGCTTAATATGACAACGAGCTGGTCAGTCTCGATGGTATAACCGGTATCCGGGGTCGTGACGTTGGAAGTGTCGCTTGCAGTGGGTGCAGCAAAGAGAATGGTATTGAGGGCATTGCCGACGCAATCCGTCCAAGGATTCTTGAAGGCAACAGTATTTTGCGTTCGGCCGTCCACGACCTTGACACCAGCGGGACAGTCCACGACACCGCCTCGGTCTACATCAGCATAGATAGCAAGCGATATAGAGCTGATGTTGCGAGCTCGGGGAAGAGTCATCGTGATTGTCCCATATGGTGTCTCGGACTGGTTGTTCGTCCAGCGGTTGTCAGGCGTTGTGTCGTACCACAGCAGCCCATCTGGAATCGACCGTCAGAACTTATGTGTCTCACGCGGTCGGAGGATTCACTATACTTACCATTCATTTTCCATGCTGGGTAATTGCAGATATCGCCATTTAGGTTGAGACACCAGTTTGCTGTAACAAGCGGCAGGTTGTACGGAGAATTTGGATTTGCAAGTATGTTCTGGTATTCTGGTTGTGCGGCCAATTGCGCGGCAGCAGCTGTAGTCTTGAAGGGCAGACTGACGTTCACAGGCGCTAGTGTGCTCTGATGGTGGAAGATTGTGCCGTTGCTATATATACTGAGACCTGCCTGAGAGCTATTGCCGCTGTAGTGAGTCCCGTCTTTATCCCAGATGAAGGACAACAGCGATCCGTGGTAAGGCAGATTTTCGATTGCAAAGTATGACCAATTGCTAGGGACCAGTGGCTGCAACACCAGCGTATCACCAAATGTAGGCACGATCCCAAACAGGTTCGTGAAGAGATTGTCGAAGTATGTTGAGTGAAAGTAGTTCTCTGAGTGATTTGTCGTGTCACCACTCCACTCGTCGATGGTGGGGTAGTGGCTCTCGGCTGTGTATGGCACGCCGTCCTTGTAATTCGTGAGTGCGTACTTCTTCATTTCCTGGTTGAAGAGTTCGGGCGTAACAATAGACGACAGGTTGTTGCGAGCGATTCGTGCTAAGGTGCCCAAATACACCGAGGTGCTGAACGGCCAGCTCTGACCCTGCCACATGCAGCAGTATGTTGAGTTCTTCAAGCTGGTATAGTACGGATTGGTCTGCTCCAGAGTTGTTGGTCCGTACTCTGTCAAGAAGTGCTCAGTATCGAGACCTGCTTCCAGACCTCGGATTTGCGTAGTGTTAGTGCCAATATCAAATCGATACGGGAAGTATCCAATCAATTCGCGGCCTTCGCATCGCAAATTCGTGCCTTGCACGACGTCGATCCAGAAATTGAGCTCGCTGCTGTATAGCTGCTCTGTCATGCGGTTGTACAGTCCATCGGCATAGGAGCTCCAGGTACTTGCCAGCGTTGTGTTGCCGGCCATCGAAGCAATTGTACTGATTGCCCTCGCTCCAGTCACCATATACGCATTAAAATCGGGCCTGTAGGTCTCGGGGCCCAACCAAATCAGAGAGTAATCATTGCCACCGCCTTGCAGTGAGCTCAGGCCAAAGTCGTTCCATTCTTGCATAGGCCCACCACCCGGTCCGCCAGTCAGATATCCTGGTAGAGAGTATTCCTGAGCATCTTGCAGTGGGTTACGATGATACAAGCCGGTGGTAGAATCGATAGTGGTGTTCCAGAGATTGTACATGGCAATTATCCCATCCAGCTGAGAAAGCAGGAAGGCTGTGTCTCCTGTGGCTTGTGCATGCTCCAGGATGGCCCTGTGCATATAATGCGTGTAGGTAATGCCGCTCAGTTTCTCTACACCACCTCGTGTATACTCTTCTATGAGGTTCTTGACGTAGTTGGGATCCCGCAGCCATCTCATTTCAACGACATGATGGGGCGCAGAGTCCGGGATGGTCTGGAACTTGGATGCCCAAGACACAGGATGTATGAACTCGGTTTCTACCCAGCCGTGGCCTTCGTGTACCCATTTCAGGTGGCGCTTGATGACGCTAGCACGATAGTAGTAAACATCTTGGATGTTTTGATCTGGCACGTCGATAAAAGGTATGTTGTCAAGGTACCATTGATGGTCCTCCAGGTCCTGTATGTAGCTATTGTGGTCCAGGAACGAGGTCGTTTGAAGGTAAGAATCTGCTGGAGGATACGGACGTGGGTTCGCTGTGAGCGCTATGTCAACGATCGCTAGCAGCCAGAGTGCTGCGTGCAAAGCGCCCATCTTTGATGTTGTAGGCTTTGAGCAGGGAAAAGAAACTCACCTGCATTGTGCCTGACTTTAGTACACAACATCCGCCAGGACTCATGACGAGACGGATAAATTCATGCAGATCATATAAATCTGCCGTCTATGCACCAATGAAGGACTCCAAGAACATGCAGGAACCATGCCTTAGCAGCCTTCAGACGGGTCCAAAGCCCCGCAACCAAGCAACGCGTGACTCGTGAGGGGAACCCCGGCTATTTACTGCAGGGGTGCATTGCTCACTGATGTGGCTGGAGTGTTGATGAGATGTGTCGTCGGGACGAGTCGAGGATCTCCAATGTCTTGAACGGCTTGCGCCTCCAGGACGACCTCTTAGTGTATGGCTGTCTCTCTGTCTTGTGCTTCAGCACAGCCCTAAAGCCGCATCGCCAACCTCATTCGTTTCTCTCGCCATGCTGCGCACAAGGTTGCTCATGTCTATGCGCTGCGTCCTTGCGCACAGGCCATTGCCGTGGTGTTATCAGGGTAGAGACGCGCATGGCTTGCTTGATCATCTGCCTGATCGTTGGTTTCTGGGTCGTCAATAAAGCAGTAGTAGGCCGCTTCTCGACGAGTCTGCTGACAGCACTGCGAGACAGCGGCTTGAAGAGACTCCATGAAGTAGCTTCTCCAAAGATCGAAGATGTTATCGGGCGTCTGCAGTGCTACGACGCCAGAATGGGCAGTGGTGACAGGAGGCCATGAGTCATGTAACTCGGCCTGTGCACCTGTCTGCGCGCTAAGCGTTGCAGCCTCGACCTCACAAGCTCACTCTTTGACATGTGATCTTTCATCATTTGCACGTGAGACTCTTACCGGTCATGGCAGCCAGTCATATTGCGACGGCAATCCTGCCGCACTGTGTACCTTTATGCTGTGCACCGCCGCTGCTGTGTCGGGAGGTCGCAGCAGCATCACCACGTCTGCATCGCGTTCATGAGCGTCATCGTCGTCAGCATCGGCGTCGCCTCTTCAGATCCCACAAAGACCAGATCGTCTGCGATTCTCAATGTATTGTCCCAACTCATTCCACTCTGGCTGATATTGCGCCAGAGCAGCCTGCCGGCCAATGACGGGTCCGTCCTTGCGGGTAGCATGTCGCCTCGTCGCATGCTACAATGGCACAGCCATTTGTGTCTGCCTTATTGGCGTCTCAAGGTGACTATATACAGGTGCTTTGCCTCAGGCCGTCACAGTAAGTGTCTGTCGAAGTCGCTTTCTAATTCTGCTTTTGCTCGCAGCATCCTTTGAGCCTCGTCAAAGGGAACGCTGCCTCGTGCAATACAATAGACTTGTCTCCAACGAATCACAATGCTGTAGCAGCCGACTGACATATTCTGACAATACGATTCTTCACTTCACGTCAGGGTGGGCAACGCCCATATGAGACACCTCCGTCATCAAGCTCTCGACTTCGATTCCCTTTCACGCAACTGCGAAAGTTACACAACAGCTCTTCTTGTGCTCTCCCGCTCACCAAGTGCCGGACACACCTCAAGAGTGAGCAGCGACAACACATTCTCATTCACGTTCCGAAGACACACAGTCTCGACACCTCCTGCGACACTACCTTCAAGCTCTACTTGAGGTCACGTAGAAGGTTTTCGAACATTTCCTCAGCACGGTCATTACATCGTCCGCATCGGACTCAAGAGACTACTGTGCCAGACTTCGATTGATCTCTTCAGTGTCGCCACAGCGTACCAGCTTTCAGCCGAGCATTTCGAGAGCCTCTTATCAGTCAAACGCCACAATGTCCATCACAGTACTGCAGGGGCTACGGCAGCTTCCAAGGGCCATTCTAGCGTTTAGTGAGGCATTTTCGGATGATGCACATTGTGGCAAAGGCGTTGTGATGCGTTTTGTCGACGCTCTGATGAATCTGCACCCTAGACTGCGTCTAGCCATACTGCTGTCTACACCATGGGTGTCGCTGGCCTGCGCATTGACAAAATACTAGCTGATCATGAGCGGGCTGATCTCTGTCAAGCGATATCTCTCCAGCTGCATCACCGGTTCAGTAGTCATTCCAACGGCTCACCCACTTTCTAAGCCTGTGATGGCCTATATGGTCAAGCAAGGCCTAGGCAAAGGCGCCCGGAACCTGGCACTGCAAACCCCTCAGGTCAAGCCTAAGATGTCCTCACACGATAGGTACATGTACGACATTGGTCTAAGCAGAGGCAACAAGCCGACGAAGCAAGGGGAAGAGGATCGGAAGCCGGATATGCTGGACCTCATCGCGGACGTGGGAAGCTTCACGTTTTTCTACAATGGGAAACGTCTGATCTTCGAAAAGCGGGCTGCAAGCAATGAGAATGCTCAGTCCGATCACAGCGTCGTAAGACTCGGCAGATACGAGAATGACGAGACAATTGTACTGTCTTGCATCAACGTTCTAGGCAGCACCAAGCCTATTACCGACTTTCTTCAACACATCAAAGAATCGACTGACAAAGCTACTGAAAGCATGACCAAGATCTTCCGTCCTGAAAACCTTTCTGGACAGATCGCTTGGGATCAGGGCGTTGCTCGGCCTGCTCGCACGCTGGAGGCCGTCACTCTGGATGCGCATGTGAAAGACCCTCTCGTTGCAGACATCCAGAATTACCTGAACGAGGATACCAAGAAGTTCTACATCAGCAGGAACATTCCATGGCGTCGTGGCTACCTATTCTATGGTCCACCAGGCACGGGCAAGACCTCCATGGCCTGTGCGATCGCCGGTCAATATGGGTTGAATGTCTATTTGCTGTCCATGACCCAGACTGGTATTAATGACGAGACTCTTGTCAATTTGTTCGAAGCTTTGCCCAGTAAATGCATACTTCTGCTTGAGGACATCGACTCGGCGGGCATCAAGCGCGAGGATATGAAGAAGACCAAGCCGGTCAAGAAGGCTAGTGCGAAGCGTGGGCATCATCGGTCGTATCCATACGGCGGGGCGATGCTCTGCGATGAAGACGGCAACCCTGTTGATCCAATGAGTAAGAAGGACAAGGTCACGTTGTCCACTCTCTTGAATGTGCTTGACGGCATATCAGCACCAGAGGGCAGGATAGTAATCATGACCTCCAACAACCCTGACTCGCTCGACAAGGCACTCGTGCGTCCAGGTCGAATCGACCGCAAAGTCTTGTTCGATCATGCCTCACACGAAGTTTCGCACAAGCTCTTCTTGCGCGTCTTCAGCGAGTCTGACAACGACACCGTCTCTTCTATGGCGCAAGCATTCGCCGACCAGATCCCGGAGAATGTGATCACACCTGCGGAGGTACAAGGCCATCTTCTACAGAATATGGCGAGTGCCAAGGAGGCGCTCGAGAACACCGGTAAATTCGTTGAGGATATCTTGGCGGAGAAGAGGGGAGGTACCAACGTGGCTGGTTTCAAGGCTGAGGTCGCAGAATCTGGCGCTCAGCAGTCAGACCAGCAGAGCGCGAACACGGGTTGCAGCGCCTTCAACGAGACAGGTATCGGGGGGATCGACGCATTGAACAGTAAGCTCGAGACTGTTCCCGAGCCAGATATGCTGCAGGGCATTCCAAGAGTTCCTGCTGCTCTGCTGCAGCAAATGTTAGCGGCCAGTCCATTAGGTCCAGGTTCCTTCTCTGCGTCGCTTGCAGGTTCAGCTCATCCGGCATCTCAGTCCACGAGGAAGAAGGAGAAGATGGGTGGCGATCAGAAATTGCTAGCTCCTCCATCAACCGCGACAACATCTGGACCAACAGTGGTTTCGTCTTCAATGCCGACATCAACGCCAATCGATGTCGCGAGCACTAATGCCTTACCTTCAATACCGGTCCCGGCATTTCTGCCAGCAGGTCCGATTGGCAAGGAATTGCCAGGACAAGCGAATCTGGAACGGTTTATGGCAGCATTAGGAAGTATGGCTTCAAGCACCGCGATTACCGCAACCGTCAAGGCGCAAACCGAGGAGCCCTCAGACGAGACTGACAGTGCCGAAGGGGACCATTCAGGCACCAGCACGCCGCCATCTAGCGTTGACAGCGAGACGAGTTCGGTCGTGGACGAGGAGGAAGAGACAAGCGAGTCCGAAGCACACGAGGAAGATGAGAGTTCGGAAGAAAAGACGGTGGACTCGGCGTATGAGTCGAACTAGGACGAGTAGTGTGACCGCAGATGGGTTTAGGGTTCCTCGGCGTTGGGGTTTTGACTTTGGCACGGTAGATGGTGCTGCGCTGCCGGAGGCGTGCATCAGGGAGTAGCATAGCAATATCCGGCGATAGATAAGACAATAAGACTGTAGTACCTTTGTGTGTATCCATGTGGAAGCGCCAATGTTGTGTGCCAAAAGCAGAAGATTGAAGACTATAGCGTTGCGATATCGTGTTCCCAGACTCCATGTGATGCAGCCATACCAGCCGTTGACATTCGCTCCATGAATTTATCTTCCTGCGTCATAAAGCATCACAATAGCTGTTACTCGTCAGCGTTCACACTAGGCCGGTCGTATGTGAGCCCAGTCTCTGACATTACGGACAATATAAGCCATGACGTTACGTTCGGCCCAATCAGGAAGGCACGCAAATTACTTCTCAAATAATGACACCCATTACCACAATGCTGAGAGCGCCGAACAGCACCTTTTAAGTAACCGACAATAGAAGTAAGATGAAGTCCCTCTACACATCAACCAGACAAAGACTCTGGCGACCTTCCATCGCACATTCCCTTCGGGGCTCGGAATCCACGCCAACTATGCGCCCTTTCCAGACCTCTCACAAGGACTGCACGGTCTCCGAAGAAATTTAGACACCCTCTAGCTCCCACCACTAGTCCTCCAACCATACCACTCGTAAATGACCGGCGTCGCAAAAGGGAAGGAGCGCGAAGCCGCGTGCTTTCGGCCGCCGGAACATCGGTAATATTTTCGGAGCTCCGGAAAACGACTCCTAGTCGGCGTTACGTTAGTAAGCCATAAGCAGCATACATATGTACTTTTGCCTAATATCTTCCCGGGCTTCTTGACACGAATTGCCTCTCCCAACGTAACAGAGATGAGATGTGATTCAAAACTTCGCTTCATAACTCATAGACTTTCATTCAATGCATGCTGTACATGATAGTCATCGCGCATACTGTCGCAGCTGCTTCTTCAGACGCCGCCTGTATCGCATGCCCTTTCGCCATCCTGCTCGTCGCTGTCCTCCATCCAAGACAGCACGACTGGATTATGTCACTAGAAACGCCCACCTGCGCCATGCTCGCTCGCCTGCAAAACTACACGAAACATTTCCCAAACCATTTAGAGCCACATCAAATGAGCTCATCGAATTACACCCCACTCGCCCACAATGCCTCTACTAGCACCCTTATCCCGCTTGGCAAAGACATCCCAGAACCTGAGTGTCTCGTCACCCGCGCCCGTGACGATGACCGCGCCATCAGGTGACATGCTTAGGTACAGCACACGATATGTGTGTCCCGTAAGCGACACGACCTGATTCATGGACGGATACTTCCAAATGTTGATGGCGTGCTGGCTGTAGCCGTGCGTTGATACGAGTTCCGAGGTCAGAGAACTGAAGAGGAGGTTACAGACTTGGCTGCCTGAATCGTGCGAGCGGATAAGGTAAGGGTTGGGCTGCGTTTGTGCATCCAACAGCGAAGGTGAAGCGAGCGGGGAGTTCCCGGTCAGTCCGGAAAGGCCAAGATTATTGCATTCGGAAGCCGGAAATCCAGTCATTGTCGCAGTCGCTCCAGAGCTGTTGGTCTGCGCCTGGGAAATGGTGTTCCAGAATTTGATGCATCGATCCGCTGTACCGCCGCCACTTGCCAGCAGGCCTCTTTGATGTGGCGACCACGCTATCGCTTTGACAGCTGCCTTGTGGCCACCTTCTTGTTCGCCCCATCGATGCAACCACCTCGACTCCATCTTGTCCCAGATGAAGATTTTATTGTCATTGCCACCAGAAGCCAGCTGCTCAGTATCCGGATTCCACTTGAGTCCACATACTTCCTGTTTATGCCCTGTCAAGCGGACGGTATACTGTGGCGCAGCTCGCACGTCCCGGTGCAGAATGGTCCGATCTCTTGAGCCAGATGACAGGATATGTGCATTCCAGGCAAGGCTGCTTATTCGTGCAGAGTGGCCGGTCATGGTTCGCAGTCGCCTCTCCGAGACTGTATCGTATATCATTAGCAGACCCTTGTGAGTGCCGATCGCTAAATGACTGCCTCGCTGTATCCAATTCACGCTCGTGACAGTATCGCCGTCTAGTTGACACAACTGGTTGACTTTGCCCGTTTCGCGATTCCAGAGGTATACGCTAGGGCCGAGCCCGACCGCCAGAATGTCACTTGCGCCCCAGTCTACCAGATTGAGGTAGAAGTCGTCCGCCAGGTCTGGCGCATCCAAGACTTTGTAAGGTACTTTGCTGACTGCCCGAGGCGTTTTGCGTGGCGAAAGCAGCATCCTCTGTGAGCTGTGTTTGACAGGCGATAGGCTGTACAGATCCGACTGCGCGTTGATGTTTGGCCCTCGCTCGCTCCGTGATGTCGACCGTGGGGTGAGCGAGGGCGTGGGATTCGATCCATATGAGAAGAGGTTCTTGTGTGGTGTGGATGGAGTGAGTGTGGGCGGAGCGAGTATCGACGAACCACTGACTGGCGGAGTCTTAGCCCGCGAGCCTGTGCCTTCTAATGAAATCGCTTGAGGAACCTCATTGTCGAACATCTCCGATCGCAAGAAGCTTGAGTATGTCCGGTTCGCTTCCCGCTTCTGGAAATGGATGTCACTCGGTGTCTTCTTGTGACTTTTGGAGGGCGTTGCGGGTGACCCATCCTCGTGCAGCAGATTGTAGCTTGCCGACATGTCCTGTCCAGAGCGATTCGGTATGAACCTGTCTGCGCCTGGCTGCACCTTCTGCCTCTTCCTGCTGGGACTGCCGCTGGGCGTGATGCTCCTCGGTCTCCCAGCATCTTCCACCTGCTGCAGCGCCTTGTTGAGCGCCGCGGCACTGACAGGCTCGCTCCCGCTGCGATGCAACGTCAGGCGCTCGCTGTGTGATCGCTTCCCGATGACCGTGGGTGGCGTCTTGCTTCGCGGCGGTGATAACAGCGTCGGCGTATGTGCATCGTGTGACTGTAATTGCTGATTCATTGAGCTGCTGCCGGCTTGCTGCTCCACGTCTGGCGATCCCATAGCGACTGAGGCCTGTGTCGAGCGAATGGCGGCCTAAGGTCTGGTTATGATGATGTCTGATGCGCAATGGCCGTCGCACCAATTACGGCTCGCACACAATGGCCTTGCGTTTGCAGATTGCGCTCGAGGCGAAGGTGTTGCAGCGGTTGCTATGCAGTGTGATGCCCCTTGTGTCGGGGTTCACTCTGCCAGTCCCTCGCCTGCTCCCGCAAGGTGTGCGCGCAGTATCTCTTCGTCGAGACTGACCATGCTCTTGCTTATTATCGCCAATGAATGTGTAGGTGATGGTGATGGCCTCGCTATCAATGCGCCACGAAAATGGTGACGTTGTTGTGGTGGTGGAATGTTGATTGTCGCTGTTGGAAGGTCGACGTGCCAGCCTCACCTCATTGGAGGGCTGGGTTCACACGCCCAGGGTTCGGGACTGCGGCGCGTCTTCCGAGATTATCGAACGAAGAACTCTCTTGTCGCCAAAGTTGTCTTCTACTTTGGACTCTGTTCCGGATTTTCAAGATGTCAGGCAGGTACGTCTCGCATCTTACATGCAGTGCATACATCCAGTCCAGCAACGTCAAGATTGCAGGTGCAGGTGCAGCCAATGTTATGATGCGGTCGCGTTCATGCAACCACTGACGCGTCGGCCGACTTGGGTCGCAAGAGCAACAAACACTATCGCCAATGCCGTTGCACCTGCGTGAGTACATCATGCGGGTATTCCAGGCGTTCTGGCACGCGCCACGAACCTTTTTATGCTGGCCGCAGTCTACACCCACAGCCGTGCCGCCGTACTCACGTGCTCGAGTCATCAATTGGACGTGAGTGCGCCAGAAGCTATGGCCACGCGTTTCAGGCTTGAGTCTTAGATTCAGACGAGTCCTCAACATCAGTCCGCCGACCAGGCAAAACCTCTGGTTTGATGGACGCGCCTTCAATAACAATCTGGACTACGTTCGGAGACCTTGGCATTGTAAAAGTCCTCCGGCGGAGCCATTGGAATGCGCCAAGGAGCCTGAAGAATTACAGTCAATCAAATCAGAAGGCTAGACCAAAGGTGAACGAGCTCGCTGTACTACACAGACTCTCCTCTTTCAACGCCCTCAAATCGGACACCGATACGACGTCTTCGTACCACGTCGGGACCACAGGCGCAACGTTATGCATACACCCCCACTACGCTCAGGACGCGGTAACAGAGCATCAGCAATCTCGAAAAACGCCTGTGATGGAGAAATCTTGAGCCAAAGCACTGCGCATGTTTCTCAGCTGTACGATTCCATGGTCTTTCTTTGAAATGTTGACATTAACGCTCAAGGATCAAGACGCAAAGGTGAGGGCAGGCATGGAGAACAGTCTCTTGACATGATGATAGTCCATTTGATCGACCACTCGCCCAGGAATTCCGGCTTCCAAGCAGGAATGGGCTTGATGTACCAGGTCCGGCGATGGCGCAATCATGGTCGAGCTTCATTCATTTAGCGGTCTATGCCTTGGTACTTGACCTGGCTTTTTCTAATTGGTGTCGTCAAATAAGTAACATAGCTGCACTTCCATTGATTTCCAGCACATGTCGAAGTCTTCTTGATAGCAAGTGTACAAGTGGCAGGGCCGGCTGCAAGGTTTCGTGATCGTCATCAACTAATCCCCACAGCCGACCCGGTCTTGTTCCCAGCTCTTGCGTACCTGCATCATCGAGGGAGAAGCTCATGGACGATATATGAATAGCTGGTCTTCTCTTGGTCGAGACCATTCGACATTTGTTTCTCAGCATTCTTCCAAGATAGAAAGTACCCAAATTGTTCTGCATATTCGTTGCACCTCAAGATGGCAGCCAACCAACCCACTCACATTCTGTATCAATTTGACTACTCCATTTGCTCGATAATGGTTCGCTATGCTTTCGCATTACGAGGCGATGCGAAAGATTCAGCCCATGAGGTTCGGCCGAAGGAAGAATCGGTGGACATCGTTAAGTCCAAAGAACAGCTCAGCGAGCACTACCTATGTGTATGTACCGGACATGCCAAGCCAAACCTGATATGTGCTGACGACTGTGCAGGACATCAATGCCAACGGAGAGGCATGACTTCCTAGCCTGTGGTGAGATTCTTACCGACTGACCAATCTCGCCAGGTTCCAGTACTAGCACCGTTGGCTTCTGGAGAAAAGCCAATAGCGGACAGCTTGGACATCACGAAGTACCTCGCGCAACACTATCCAGCTATGATTCCCAGCTCTTATGAAAGTCAGATTAAGCAAATGCTCTCGGAATTGCATGGCGTGAGCTTTTTCGCCTTCACGTTCGCTGGTAAACCCCAGAGCATTGAAGGATCCAAGAAGACCTTGGAGGAGAGACTGTCAGCCGGAGTGAGCGACAAGTACCGCCAAGCCATAGAGACCAAGTTGAAGCGGTGCGTTCAGTGCTGATCTGTCAGCGGTCCGATCATGGCATTAACTTCTGATGACATTAGACTTGATGAATCCAAGCTCGCGGCCTTGACTCCGGAGGCATCCAAGGCGAACGAAGAGTACACACAACAATTCGTATCGAAGTTGGTGTCCAATCTGGAAGCGTCAAAGACAGGATACCTGTTCGGGGTTGAGCGACCTAGTGCACTTGATGCACATGTGGTTGTTTTTGTTGCCAGGATGCTTGACGTACAGAGAGACGATGTGATTCCTGCGCGATTGAAGAGCTATGCCGAGAAGGCGATGGCTGAGAAGGAGTGGCAAGAGGTTATGCAAGGCAGGCGTACGATTCCTGGATGATGTGAGTTACCAGTCAACTCGACTTGATCGATAGATTACCACGAGCTCACTTTAGCTTGCAATAAATCTGTCCCGGTCTTCATTTGACTCTGTCTCCGGCCACGATCGATATGTCGAGCAGGCGACGGAAGGTGCTGCTTCGATGAATTACAGCAGGTAAACATTCACAGCAAACCTGGCAGTCCGAATCTGTGTTGCTTGCGCCACAGCAGCCGACGGCCCAGCTGCACGGAATTCATGTCGCTAGTGTCTTTTCAGG
Organism: Teratosphaeria gauchensis; assembly: GCA_007113925.1. Lineage (NCBI taxonomy): Eukaryota > Fungi > Ascomycota > Dothideomycetes > Mycosphaerellales > Teratosphaeriaceae > Teratosphaeria > Teratosphaeria gauchensis. The sequence continues at coordinate 686,451 of VCMR01000013.1, read as the reverse complement.
ACCTCGCAATGGCAGCAGCGATTGTTGAGTCTTGTGCTTGTCGCTATCGCCAAATTGGACACTCCAAGGTTGCGGACGAACGTCCGAATTGATGCGGAGACCTCCTGACAAACAAAGACGCCCTGCACTGACGGCACGTGGTTGCTTGCCGCCGGCACCAAAAGGGAGGGTACCGCTCGACACACGCCGCGATACATGATGACAAGCATGTGATGACTCGCTGATGTCGTCGACCTCCGGATCCCGATGCAAGCCGTCTAAAAGCGCTGGAGATGTAAGAGCAGAGGAGCAAAAAGACCACCTCTCACACGCCTACGGTGAGAGAAGGCAGAAAGTCGCATTTACCCTAAGAGGCACCTGGAACAGGCTGAGATTTTCTTTGCTTTTGAGTAAAGCTTGAAGCCGCGATGGCGTACATCCTAGTTCGCCTTGAACACTTGCAGTGAGGGTCACATCTCCCTTCCAAAGCAGTGTGGGTCACATGATAGGATCTAACGCTTCAAGGTTTTAGACCCCAATCGATGGGTGTTCCCTCTTGGGCGAAATCGAACCCCTTCCCTGTTGCATTGTTAGTACTGGTCATTATTTTGAGAGGTTTTACCAACTTATCACCTTGCCGGTGAGGATATCTCACAGGTGTCTCAAGTCGAATATATATGGCAAGTACGTCCAACCGAAGTGGGGCTGGCTTGAGTTGCTGTATCGGGAAGGAGCGCCAGCTTGTCCACTATAGGCGGCCATCTTCCTTGCCGAGGGATTGGCATATTCGCGGCAACCAAAGCGCATGTTATATGCTTGGATATCCTGCTCACAAAAGCAATTGTCGTTGTTCTGCATAACTCGTGTGATACGGGTACTTGCATGTGATTGTACGCTAACCTTCTTCCAGATCCAAAAGTCTGAACTTCGTTCTTCCACAGCTCCACCCATCTCAGAAGATCTTTGTTATTCCAGAACTGACGACAGCACCATCTTGAACCTCCAACAGCGCCAGAGATAGACACAGCAAACTGACAAAAGCCGGCATGGCCAGGATGTCGACGGCGACATTTCCAGCAGACCTGAGTGATATTTTGGCAGCCTCTCACTTCTCACTGAGCAACTTCCCGCTGCCACGAGAGCTTCGCGATGAGATCTACGAACATTTGCTGCTCGCCAAGTATACGTGGGCAAAGCCATGGCATAGCAGGCCTCAAGACAATAAGGGCTCGGTAAGTTGTCAAATGGCATTGGCGATAATCCTTCATGACCACTCGCTAATGCCACCAGGCATCTGTCGCGAACAAACGACACCTCAGCGCAGCGCAGCGCACATTTATGAGTTCCATCCCGCTGTCCTCGCAGTCAACAAGGAGATGTCCATTGAGGCAAAAGAAATGCTGTTGAAGAACCACTTCGTCGTTGTGTCCTACGACGACAGTTCAGTGCTTTCGGAATTCAAGCACATCGTCGACGTTCCCATCGTAACAGAGAACAAGCGCCATGTTGCTCTGTTCAAGCACCACAGCCTTCGCGTACACCTTGAAAGTCCGAAGCGTAGCAACGAAGCAGACATCAAGCCGCAGCTAGACTCTGTTCTCATGCTTGCGGAGGACCTTCCAAAGCTTGCTATCTTTGTGCAAATGCCTTTACTGTTGGAGACTATGCCTCGGACATTGTACATCCGTGTAGATGGCCAGCCGGAAGATGAAGTCATGGCCGTCAAGAGGCAATCAAGCATGCGTCTTACAACAAAGTTGCGCATCCATGACAGAGTTGGCGCATCGCTGAAGCTATCGGACCAGCGTATGTTGCTGGCGCCTTTCGAGAAGCTCGTGCTTAGCCGGCAGAAAGTGGTGGTTCGCGGCTACTCAGAGCCGCTCGGCGCATTTGTCACCAAGCTGAAAGAGACAATGACTCAGCAAGGTGCATATCTTTCAGCCATCTACTGGCGATTGTTCGAAATCTTTCAGGAGCTGCAGCGAGGCTTCGAAGATCTGATAGCTGCTGGAGAACTCAAGGCCGCGCTCGACAAGCTCAACACCGTACAAGGACCAATGTACAGCGAGATTCTCAAGATCAAGATACTGGTGCCAGACTCCACTGCTGGTGTACCTGCTAGTCTGTTGGCGCGCGGTATCTTGGACGTAAGCATCACCGCTGTCCACTTGTATCTTCGTCTGAGACAGGTCAGTTCTGAGGAGCTTGGCAATGAGCATCCTTTCATTGCCAAATATGTGGCTCATGATATGCAGCTTGCCAGAAGCCTGGACATAAAGGTATGTATCTCTTTTCCCACGATCTAATCATACTTTCCATTGTCAACTTTGGCATAGGGTAGCGACTTCATGAAAGAGTTTGGAACTGCGGGACTCCTGAAGCAAATGAGCGTGTGTCAGTTACCCCCTATGATTGTGTAAGACACCAGTACCAAAGGATTGTCTTGAACGACCGAAAATTGAAGGCCTTGTGGATCCAGAGCATCTCAAGAAGGTAACAAAGACCATTGTGCAAGAGCTCAGATAGGTTTGGTCAAGTAGTCCTGGACGAGGCGAGGATCCATATCCCTGATGTCCAGACTTCGCGTCAGACCGACAGGCAAGGCCCCTGGAATATATGAGAATTTGAGACGTATTCTGTTTCTTCGGATCATGGCTGCTACACAGGTTTTAGCTCCTACAGCAATGTGACCCGATCACATGAGATGCTACTTCAAAAGCCGAACACGACGCCAACATATATTTATGTCCTAAATTCGTCTTTCTCCCTCATGCAATGACCAGGATGACAAGCGAAGGTAGAGTGACGTCAGAGGTCTATCGAGCTTACGTGGACCGGCCTCAGGAGACTGGTGGTCGTGGGTTGCTCAACGAATTTCCATCTCTACTCAGCTGTACATTTCACAAACGAAGATCGCGATGGGCTCTTTAGCGTCACCCCGGGCCACCGTTGGCATCTTGTCGATCGGTGACATGGGTTCAGGCATTGCTAGACTGCTTAAAGCAAATGGCTATCGTATCGTAACGAATGCAGCCGACAGGAGGTGCTTGACCCACGTATCAAAAACCATCGAGCTAGCGAGCTAACAAACGGTTACAGCCAAGCAACACAAAACAGAGCTCGCAAAAACGGAATCGACCTGCTCCCGAGCGATGTCGAGCTGGCCAATGCGGCCGATTATGTTCTCTCCATCGTGCCTCCTCGTGATGCCTTGGCGACTGCTAAGCGCATCATCCATGCGATCTCAAGTGGCCCCTGGCAACAGCGGCGCTACCCGTTGTATCACGTAGATCTCAACGCGATCTCGCCTCGAAGCGCGAGGGAGATCAGCGACCTCTTCTCACCCTCTGCTCCATCAATCCGCTACATCGACGGCGGTATTATTGGTGGACCACCGAGGCTAAAGGACGATGGCACCTGGAGCCGCCCAAGCATTCCTGTCTCTGGCCCACACCATCTAGACCAGGCACCAGTGTCCGGTCAAGACCTCGCGCAGACGCTGAACATGAGGCACATCAATGAGACCATAGGCAGCGCGACAGGCCTAAAGATGTGCTTTGCCTCCCTCTCGAAAGGCTTCACGGCTCTCGCCATCCAGTCTTTGACGACAGCGCATAGTCTTGGCGTGACAGAAGAGCTCATGTCAGAGCTCGAGTCCCGAAATCCAGGCGCCAGGAAGCAAGTCGAAGGCGTCACAAATATGCCTCCTAAAGCTTATCGCTGGGTGCGAGAAATGGAGGACATCGCTGAGACATTCGAAGGGGATGGGGGGTTTGATGCAGAGGAGTCGATCTTTAGGCCGATTGCAAAAGTGTACGATCTTGTGGCCAACGGTACTGAGCTCGGGCTGGAGAAGACGGAGGAGAGGAAGAGGGGTAGGACTACAGACGATGTGGCGCTGCTGATGAGTGAAGGTATCGCTCAGAGGAAGGAGAAGACAGATTAGGATTGTCATTATCCTCACTGATGCTCCGGATGCTACAGCAAGCTCGCTCTGTGGGCTTCCGTTGCGGGTGCTCTTGGCGGGCAGCTGCGGTTTGTCAGAAAAGGTGCTCAGTCTTCCAGGTGATTGGACCTTTTGGAATCTTGATCTTTGAGCCAGCCCTCGGCTCCCAGAATCCCACCATCTTCTGCTTTTTGATCCAGAGACCACTTTCGTATTGGTCCGATAGTAAGGTCTGACGTATAGCCGGCGTCAAACATTTCTAGTCCAGCCCAAGCTATCATTAGAGCATTGTCGGTACAGAGCTCGATTGGTGGGAAGCTGAGTTTGATATGCCTATAACCACGCGCGTCCAGTACACTCCTTAACAGGTGCCGCAAGAAACGATTCGAGGCCACACCACCAGATACGACCACGGTGTCTCCAGCCCAGTCAGGTCTGTTCTTCAGGAACAGCATGATTCTTGACGCGAGATGCTCGAAAGCTACTCGCTGAACTTCACGCGCCATCATCTGTCGCTCTTGCAGGCTGATAACATATCGTGGTTCAGTCGTTGGTGTGCCATTCGGGCCAAGCTTGTGTTTCATGACGCGCTCGACGAAGCTGAGCAGGCCGGCGAATGAAAACATCATGCGGCGAGAGCTCTTCTCCCTACCATTGCTCTCTGATAGCGGAGGACCTAAAGCCCAGCCCCACCGAGTTTGCTTGTGTTCGAGCTCATCCTGTCGTCGCACTGGCGGGATGTAGTCGTAATCCGGGGAGTGCTCGCATCGCTCGACAGACACTGGCGGCATGTCAGCGGCTGCTTGAGAAGTCGAGTCTTGGGTGTCAGCCTCTGCCGATCCAGCTCCGCTCATAGTCGAGATTTGACTGTGAAATGCCAGCTCCTCCAGCGCCTTGGCAAATGGTGTTTTGAGCATGGACGGAGGTAAGATGACCCGAGCAGCTTTGTCCAAACAGTCACCAATGGCTATGTCTTGCGTCTCGGCGGCTATTGCGTGGTTCGTGAGCCCATGAGAATCGATGAGCAACGTATGGCCGCCAGAGACCAATACGCTCAAGAATGGAAATGAAGGGCGCAGATCATCTTTCCCTGACGAGCTGGGTCCTAGGGAATTTTCTAGAGCAAAGACGAGTCTCGGAGTCAAGGCGTGTGCTTGCATGTGATGCACTCCAATTAAGGGTACATTCCAAGCCACTGCCAGACCCTTGGCTGTATCAAGGCCGACCGCCAGATTGCTTCGCATACCTACAATGCTTCATTAGCATCGATGTTTGCTGGCTGTTGCGATCAGCAGCTTTCCGTACCAGGTCCGCGTGTCACAGCAACAAGGTCAGGGATTGATCTAGAGGCATCGTCCTGATCACTGACAAAAACCGTTGCCCTCTTTCGTTCATGGTGACCAACATCTTTCCCAGTTCCAACGGCGTCCCGCCGATGAAGATGCAGTCGCTTGAGGGCACGCTGGACAAGGCCCGCCAAGTTCCTTCGGTGGGATTCTAGAGCGACGAGAGGATGAATCCCGTTGTATGCATCGTTGTTCGAGGTGATTTTGTCATGGAAGATGACCTCGTGAGCATTTTTGTGGTCGCCTTTGGGGCCTACGAGGTCAGTTGAAGCAACACCATCTTGCTTCGACCATTGCCGACGCTCCAGAATCGCTACGGAGGTGTCATCGCATGATGTCTCCATGGCCAAGACTGTGAGACGCCTTTGCTGTGCTGGCCTGCCGTTGCCCTCGCCGCTTGTCTTGTCCGCCACATAGGGCGATGCGGCGACGTGACTCTGCCATGCCCATGAGCTGTACAGAGGCCGGGATCTTGCGCATCTTAGTAGCAATGGCTTGATAGTCATTGACTCTAATGTATCTTCAGAAGGAGTATTGCTGTCCATCGCGTCGCGCGAAGTGCCATTGCCGAATCTAGCAGGAAAAGCGGATCCCGGACATAGGCTGTAAAGTCCGAGAACTCCGAAGAATCCATCCATCTTGAAATCACCCAAACCCTGCATTCCATATTCTGGCGGTCTGCTTTCACACAACGGCTTAAGCAGGCATCCCAATTACAAAGCTATACGACGATAGACTGGTGATCTATCAAAAGCCCGCATCTCGGTGTGTGAGATGTGCATATAGAGTAAGGCAGTATCCATACATTTCATTCAAGACCCTGTGTCCCACGCAGCATCTTCCCTTCATCAATCAAGCAAAACTCTGCATATCCTTCCTCACTTCAAAAGCAAGCAATTCAAAATGACAGACAAGCTCATTGCTCTCATCACGGGCGCGAATCAAGGCTTAGGCTACTTTGCCGTCAAGCACCTTGCAGCTTCAGGCAAATACCATATTCTGTTGGGTAGCAGAGACCACGCAAAAGGCCAGCAGGCTGTAGAAAAGCTCGTCTCCGAGGGTGCAAGCAAAGATGTGCTCGAGCCAATCCAGCTTGACGTGACTTCAGATGACTCCATCGCCAAGGCCATTAAGACCATCGAGCAGAAGCACGGCAGGCTTGACATCGTAAGTCAAAGTCCTCATTTCTTCTATCCTCTACTGACCAGGATATCTCAGCTCGTCCACAACGCCGGCATATCAGTTCCCGCTCCGAATGCCGACCTTCGCACCGAGTATCAGACCATCTACAACACCAACGTCTTTGGTCCCGAAGTCCTCACCGAAGCCGCCCTCCCACTCCTCCGAAAATCCACTCTCCCAGGCGGCAAACGCATCATCTTCGTCTCCTCCTCCCTCGGCACAATCGAGTTCGCCGCCGACTCCAACCATCCTTACAACGGGAAATTATACAAGGTGTATCGCAGCTCGAAGACCGCGCTCAACATGGTCATGGCCTGCGTAGGCAGCACGCTGGAAGACGAAGGTTTCGTGGTCGGGGCCATGTGCCCGGGTTATTGCGGCACGAATCTGAATGGGTATGCTGGTCCCAAGGATCCGAGCGATGGAGCTAAGGTGATTGTGATTGCGGTTGAGGCGGACAAGGAAAGGGTGCATAAGAAGGTGATCCATGAGGAGGGAGCTTACCCATGGTAGGGGAGGTGACGGCACGCGAGCTGTCCACATTGGAGGAGACTTCTGATGCAACGTCCAGTCAAGAAGACATTACATTATGTCTGTAGAAGTACATACTGTACGATTTTGGCACTCTCTGCCAAATGCTTTGAGACTGCAATCATGCATTCCGTGCCCGTGCCGCATGTTCACGCGGATGCATCACAGCAAGCGTGCTTGCCATCAGGACCCACGATCCACATAACGCCTCGCCAAATTGGTCATATACAAGTCTGCAACGACTGTCGTGTTTTCATCGATTCCCTTCACGTCCTCCGCCATCTGAGTACCTTATTCCGCCTAAGATCCTCATCCTGTGCAGGCCAGCCCGAAACTCATCTCGCTAGGCGCTGGCGTCGGCATGTCCTCTCCATCTCCGAGCCTCTGAACTTGCTTGCGACCTCCACTAGTAGGTCGCTGCTGCATGGTCATCTGGCTAGTGATATGTCCGGAGTTCGTCCTTGAGCTTGAACTGCTCGCTAGGTTCGCAACACCATAGCCAGAGCTGTGCGGATTGTTAGAGCCATACGAGACGTCCGAGTACTTCGTATTCCGCTCGTCGGCGTATCGAGAAACAGGATGGCTCGTCGAACTGGCATTGGGATTTGCCGTCACGCCGTACTCGCCCTTCTCGAACCGCGTCACGCTGACACTGCCGCCGCCCGGTCTTTCCTGGGTATGTGTGCTGACATTCCCGCCGCCGCGGCGCTCATTCTCCATATCGTACCGATTGGACTGGTGGTTTCGATCCCGGCTTTTACTCCTAGAATAAGCCTGACTGTCCCACTCCCGTCCACCAATACTATTAGCGACAGGTGGAGCATTCCTGAACCTGCGTCCAGTATTGACTCCCTTGGAGCTGTCCTCGTCGACCAAAACGATCATCCATACACCCACCGCGCCACTGTGTCCCAACAACGGAGTGCAATGAATCCACCTTGGCCGGCCTTCTCCATCGCCATCAGCGTCTGCTTTGGTGAGCCATCTGATCTTGGCCGTAACGCCTCGGCCTTCGCTGAGTGCCGCTGCGAGGTCTGAACGGACTCTGCTGCTGCCGCCGATGCGATTGAGGAAAGGTGATTGGAGTATGCCTGGGACGCGAAGGGATGGTGACGTGAAGAGTATGCGCAAAGATGGTGCCGGGCGGACAAGGAGATACTACGATATGTTAGCATCTTCCGACTCTCGCGGCGATGGCAAAACTTACGTGCTGATAGACTCCCTCAAGCTTTCCGTTCAGCCGCTCCTTGACCTCCTTGGAGAGGTTACTGCTCGAGATACTACCTCTTACCTGCCCTCCAGTATCCTCTGGACTCGTGTCCCTCAACATCGGGCGTCGTCGACTGCCATTGAGGCTCTCAGTGTCGCTCTCGTCCGCATACTCCTTGTGCATACGGCCACCGTATCTCCTCACCGTCTCCAGCTCAGCACCATTGAACATCTCGCTCAAGTTCTGGAACTCGTCTTTCTTGTTCATCTCCGCCTCTTGAGCGGCAGCCTCCGGATCTTGCTCTCTCTCCACCAATGTAGCGAGACCATCGAGCTCCGCGCTGTCTTTGATAAGACCAGAGACATCGACCTGAGCTCCAATATAGTATCTAATCGTCCCTCTGCTATCCATCAATGGTGCTATCATCAACAGATTCATGAACGGGCTGCCATCTCTTCTGTAATTCACGAAGACCTCCGTCAGCTCCCGTCCAGCCTGACAAGCCTCAGCCAAGCGTCTGACGGAGTGCGGGCTGGTCTTGGGTCCTTGCAAGAAGCGGCAGTTGCGGCCAATGACATAGCCCATGCCATACTGTGTCGTTCGCGTGAACTCTTCAGACGCAAACACGATCGGATTGTCCGACCTGCTAGGATCCGTCAAACAGAACACCTCAGCCAAGCCTTCCGATGCTTCACGCAGGTGCGGAGCCAGTGTGCCGGTGATACGTCGCTGTATGCTGACGCTGACCACTGATATCCATGTGTGCGCGATGTAGGCTGGCAGATCCTCCCGCACCAGCACATCGAACGCCTGATTCGCCTTCTCTTCTAGCACATTGTTCAGTGTGGGTGGGACGACATGCTCAGTGAAGCGGTGGCCCTTTATTGGGTCCAGTGCCTCAGCTATAGCATTCGCGTAGTTGATAGCACGCAGAGCTTTGAGAGCGTCAAGATAGTAGATGAGGACGGCTATGCTCTGCGGTCGGTGCGCGTTCAGAAAACCGGTAAATTTGAGGAGGAGCTTAGGGTCTTCGAAGATGACGTGCAGATGCTCGGCGCTGAACATCTGCTCTGCCCTCCGCTCGAGCAGGTAGGTGCCAACATTTGGATCGTCTGTGGGCGGTGCAACCAAGTCAAAGGATCGCGGATCATCCTCGATGACCGGCTCGAGGTGTTGTGCATCGCTGTTGTCGGGTCCCTTAGTCTGCAGTGGAGGTAAAGTATGTATCGAAGTCGCGGCTGTCTCTTGCGAGAAGACGGATTCGGCACTACTCCTGTCTCCAGTATCGTACCGCGGCCTCAGCTCTGGCATGTCGGGCGAGGAGGTATGCGACTGCACGCGGCTGGAACCACGCACCTGAGTACTCTTCGGCCGTGATGACGGCCTTTGCCCGTCATCCTCCTGACCACTTCTGCCAGGTACAGATGCGCCCCGTCTAGCTGAGTCCCGCGACGAGTCCCTCGCTCGGTTACCTACCGGCGGTGCAAGCGGCATGCCATTTGCGTCCTCAAAGTCGGAGAAGTCAGGCGACATGCCAAGGCGATCAAAGTCGGAATTCGACATTGGCTGCTTCGTCTGCGCAAAGTCGCGCGACTCCAACTGCTTGTGGCTTCTATATGCAGGATGGATATCCTTCGGGTATCGGTCGTGGTCTCCGCCAACAGCTTCATGGGCCTCGTTGGAAGATGAATTGTATTGCTCGTCTGCCGTGTCGCGAACTGTTTCTTGTGTGCGTACTGATGCTGGTTTCTGACTGTTTCTGCGACTGCTCGTCAAGTTTCCTGATGTCGACGAGCCTGGTCGGTCGTATAAGCTGGATTTGCTTTCCATGCGCAGCTCGCGCTTGCCGTCTTTGGTCGAGTGTGGATACTTGATGAATGAAGTCAGCGTGCTGCCACTCATGAGCTTCTTCTTCTTCTGCGAGCGCTCCATTTCCTCCCTAATAATTCTTTTCTCCCTCTCCGTCCCGTCGCGCGATCGAGGGACATCGGGCGCGTCCATTGCTTGCGAAAAGCCTCAGATCACTATATGTATTGGTTGGATCTGGTGACGTGACCTAGTCAGGCGATGCGAAGCCTATTCAGAAGCGCTGCCGTCGGCCAGAGAGTTCAGGAGCCCTTCGTCTTTGCATCTTTGTCAAATTATGCGCTTGCGATAAGCCCCAATGCTCTTGTATCGTCGAGGATCGACGGCGCGCATGTGCAGATCTGCGCTGCAGCGCACATCTCGCGTGTTCGCATTCGAGCAATGTCCCATGACGAAATAAAGCCAGTCTTTCGCAGTCCCAGTCGAGGTCGCCAGGAACACCCCGGATTCGAGCCGAGACACGCAACGCCCCAGATCCCAGTATATCAAATGTGAATAATACCCGGCCCTTTCGCTGCAGGAATGGCGGCCCTTGATGCAATAATATGGAATATTTCTGGGACTCACCAATCTATAAGTCGGCGTTGGCATGGCAGGCACTGCGGCCGCTACCGCACTGTAGTCAGCCATGTCCCTGAGCGCTCCTCCCTCCCCAACACTTCCTTGGCTCAGGCGTTTCATCGACGCTTTCCTATATACTCCCGAGTCTCTCTTGGACACCGCCGTCCTCGTTGAGCTGGCGCGGGAAACCATCGAGCTCGGCCGGGAGTCCCAGGATTTCGCCGAATAGCACGAGAGGTTCGTCCTATTCGACGATTGCGAGGAGTCGCGTAGGCGTGAGGGAAGGATCAGAGGCTGCGGAACGACCTGTGAGGAGACCGAAACGGCGCGCCTGGGCATGTAGTTACGCTCGGTGCTGGAGCAATGGTGACGCTGACATTATATGGGACCGTTGATGTGGCAGGTGGCGGAGTATGCTTCTCGGCAAGGAACGATTTAAGCCTATGTTGATCAAAAGGAATGGCAAGCTAAGGACCTCTGTTGCGAAACCTATGCGCGTGTCCTCAGCGTACTTACTATCTATAACGTCCAATCTTCGCCTCATTCTCCTGATGTGAGGCCTCGTCCATCCGACTCTTGTACATACGCACTAGCACTACTACTGTACGCTTCATCTCGAGCCATCAGCGCCTTCTGCAGCCTGATGACTCGAGACCTTTCCGCTCTCATGACGGTGCCTCTTCGCAGTGGCTCGTGCCCTGCGCATCTTCACCCGATCGCCTTCGTGCACATTTTGAGTTCGCCGGTGCCCCTCGGGCCACGCTTCCTGACATGCTGGCACTCTTTACAGTTTCTTGGCCGAAATAGGTGGACGGCCGTTGAGCGTCAACAGATCTTTCTCGAAAACGAAAGTCTCATGTAGGTTTGGTACGTATGCAATAACAATGTGCTTGTCCAGAGCGAGTGAGCAGATCGGCAGGGTCTGTCATGTCGAAGTCTATTGAACATGTGAAGTGTTTGTCTAAGTTGCCCCTGGCATGCGCCGTCCCTGGATCTTGCATGAAGGCGATCTCGGATGTCGGCCCCCTGTCATGATCGACGCATCGAGCATGTCCCCTTCTTGCACTTCTACATCTCAATTCCTCCTCCAACCAGAAGCTGAAAATAGAAGACGCGCCTCATCCTGACTTGCCTGAGCAAGAACCAATGAGAACGTCGCAACGGGATTATTGGCATGGCAGTCTTCTTCCATTACTAATGCCCGAGATCCTGGTCAAAATTGAAATGATTAATTACAGCCTGCATGGTCAGCGTCGGCTTTGCATCTAGACTGATCCTCAACTTCTTCTTGCGGCGTCACACGGCGTGTGGCCGCGGTTGTGATTGTGCGGAAGGATTGAGGGGATGATAAGACATATGCCGGTACCAGGATGAGATACATACGCAGTTCATCGCGATGTCCTTGCTAAAGCATTTAATTCCTCGTCTCCTGCAACTCAAACGTACCGGCTCGTGGACCGAAAACATGGCGTTGGGACTGTCACCTGTGCCGGTGGAGCTACGCGAGTCGGACATGAACCCCAGGACCCTATTTCTGAGTCGACTGTGGAGGGCCTAGCACCACGACCACACATCGTCGACGACTATTTCTCTCAAATATTCCCAAAAGGGCAGTCCAGATACATGTCCCACCAGGCGTGAATCGAGACGTCCTGAAGCATTGTGCAAGTCAAGCCGACGACCTTCACATTGCCTTGGAATCATCCATTATGCTTCTCCTCTTTTGGAAATGTCCGTAATCCTATTTGCGGCATTGCAATGTGCACACATCCGGAGGCGCTTGTGCGGGGGCTGCTCTTCGAGTGGACATAGCCGGGAGGAGTCACAGGCAGACCAAGGCAGACAATACCTTGACTCTGGCTTCAGATTGTCACCAACAAGCCTATCTTAGAGCTTGCTTCGCTGAACGGGATGGTTTGCACGCATGACATGAAAAGTCGTCATTTTTAATACCATCGTAGAACGTAAGACCCAAAGCTCTCAACGAACCAAGCCTTACTCCATCGCTCATGCCCAAGTACTCAATACATTTCACAACACACCCTATGGCAGCCACACCAAGCCTGAGCACTCATCAGACAAACCGACCACGCCTTGACGCCATTTCATCGACGCCACTATCGTCTCCTACTCTTCCCCTTCCTTCCCATCCTTCCGAATGTCCCATTCCTGTTCCTCTTTTTCACGCTCCCATTTCCTGCCTTCCCATCCGGGGTGGCTTGTGCCGAAGATTCGGAAACACCGTTGGGGACCAACTCCGTAAGTGTGTCCTCATCCATGTCCGAAAGCTCCTCTGACATGCCCCTCAGCACGTCCCTGCCGGTGTAGCGTTCTTCATGTACAGTCGTGCCCTCCACATCGAACGGACCAAGGTACCATGGCACTCCGCCCGAGGCAAAGACGTCCTTGGGATCCGCGGCTATTCCATTCGTGGTGCTGCTGTCGCCGTTAGCTTGCGCAGCTGAGTTGGTCGAGATTGGTGGTGATAGTGGTTCAGTGGGCTTCGGATCGTCGCTACTGCCGTTCGTAGTCGGGCGATGATGCTCGCTAGACGAGCTGCTTGCAGCCTGAGAATGAGGCGTCTGCTTTCCAGCCGGCACGGCGACAGTGTCTTTCTCGCCTGCAACGTTAACATGCAAGACCCCTTGATCCGCCACCTGGTCAGCATCGCGCAACTCCATGTCACCATTTGCTGTGACAATGTCGTTGGGAGACGCACCTGCTACAGCTGAAGCATCCGAAGCACTCCTCCGCTTGGTTGGCGTCTTGCCGTTTGCACCGTTGCCGCCCGCAACTTCATTCTCAATACTCTTGGCTGCCGCAAACAGAGGCATACTGTCGAGTTTCTTCACGAAATCGTCCTCCTGTCCACCTTTGAGCTCAGCCTCCTTCTTCGCAGCATCCTGAAGCATTTCTCTGACAACCTTGATAAGGCGCTTAGATAGCTTCTTGATCTCCTTCTGCTCATGAGTCAGCGCATGGTGCTCCGCAGTGCCCGGCTTGACCTCGTAAAGTTGAGAGTGGATAGTGTCGATGTCCGCTTGACCCGAATCAGATTGGCCACTGATTCTAGCAATGACAATCTTGATTTCTTCCCCAAGATCGCGAGAGAAGTCCGTCACAGACGTGTAGTAGCGCTCGCGAATGCGGAGAGCCAGTTTTTCGAAGCCCTCGGCGAAGTAACGGGTCTTCTCGTCAATCCTGGACGGGTCAGTATCTGTGAGCGATATGATCAGCAATAATAAACTCACCGCATAGCCTTATTCAGAATCGGTGTCAGCATGGCTGAGACTGGGAAGTAAACAGTATCAACCAATTCCTTGAGCAGCTCAATCTCCTTCAACCTCAATTCCTCGCGGTCTTTGACCAGCGTACAAAGCTGTCGCAGATGTCCCATGTCTTTCTGCAACATCTCAGCAAATTCGATACGCCTCAACAACCTCGGTCTCCCAGCCGCGCCCATGCCCGCAAAGTTGCGCCTGGTCACCTCCATGGTCGAGAAGCCTTCGAGTTGCAGCTGCAGTCTCTTCAGTAACGCCGCACCGCGACGTGCTTCACGCTTGAGAGTCCAGTACCGGCATGCCTTCTCCACAAATTCTTTACGCTTTCTAATCGTAAAGCGTTGCATGCAGGTGTCAACAGTGTTAAACACTGCAGCCGGTACCACTGGCGCACCAGAGGGCAGTCTCCAGCTGAGCTTCTGCGGCTGAGTGTTGCGACGCCTGTTAGATTTGACCGTGATAGTATCACCATCAGTCGCAGCACCTGCGTCGCCGTTCAGACCGCCGTCCGGCATTGGTGGAGCGCCAAATTCGAGCGCAGCGGTCTGGCTGTCAGCCCACCTGCGATCTTTGAAGGCGTGACGGTACCATCGCTTGGCTTCTATGGTGGCGTTGTCTGTGTCATGAGTGCGTCTCCATTCAGGTGAAACATGCTTGTCGCAAAACGCCTTGAGAGCACTTGTGTCGATGCCTTGCTGATTCTGCGACTTCATCTTCAGGAACAGCTTGGCGCGCCGCGCGCATGTGACATGGAAAGCCTGATAGCAGTTCTTGTTACCACACTGAATACAAGCACCCATCTTCTGTTGACAGATATAACAATGGAGCTTCCACCTGCTCTTCGGTACTTTGTCGACGTCGGTGATGGGTTCCATGAAGGTCATGTTGGCAATCGTGACTTCGGGAATCCAGATAGCGCATAGCAAATGGCTCCATCGCATTGTGTTGGTCTGCTTGAACGCACCGTCCACATTCGGACAGAACAGGCACGTGGGTGTTCCTCTGCCAATTTCCTTGCACTTCCTGCAGAACCACTGGCCTTCCGGAATGAAAGGCACGCCGTAGCACTCCTGATGGACCGCTAGGTCACAGCCGTCACAGAATATGATCGCGTTGGCATTCTCGCAATCTCCATCATCGCAGATCGAGCATTTGCTATCAGGCTCGTCGCCTGGAGGATTGGGATCGCCGTTCACAGCGGCTTGCGAGCTCGAACGCGGTCTATGCATTTGAGCGTGCCTTGGCTGTGGCTTCGGTATCCGCTTCTCAAGCGCATGATATTCCTTCTCAATTTGTGTCATGACAATTTCAAATATCGCAGGCTTGATGGCCTCAGCATTCTCGATCTTGCGCTGCTCATTCAAGTCTTCCAGCCACATCATATCTTGCTCGTCCATATCATACTCTACTCTGCTGACGTTCGCGTTCGCTTGCGTCAACTCGAATGGCCCATCGCTCTCTAGCTTTAGATTGACTTCTGCTTCGTCTTCCAATTGCGGGCCCTCGGATAGGCGAATCAACACTGTGGGTGGCAGCTCATATCGATCTGTCTCCTGGTATCCAACGTGTGACATGGAGCGATCCACGTAGTTGGCCTGATTCTCTTTATGGTCCTCCTCATACTGCAGAAAGTGGTTGTACTGTCTGAATGACGGCTTGGGCAGGTTGAGACGCTCCTTCGGGTTGTGTGTCGGCAAGGGCATGATGCGTGGAGCAGGCGGAGAGCCGAGACCGCTTAGCATCGACTCTGGCTTGCGCGGAGGACGTCCCGGTTTGCGTTTAGGTGTGACCAAGACATGCGTATCCATTTCGTCCTCAGCAGATGCATCTTTCATGACCGTATCCCCATCTAAATGTATCTCGCCTGCTTTTGTCGTGCTATTGACATGGGTCAGGAGCGGTCTCTCCGTTACCCTACCGTCCACCGTGTCCGCGCTGAACACCAGCAGTTTGGCGTCAACGTCCATATCTGGATGGAAGTCCTCCCAGCTCCGCTCTTCACGCGGCTTGTACCCATCGCTGGCTTGACTCGCCGCGGCCGCCGCCGCAGCACTACTGTAGCGGGGGCGCGGGGTGGCCTGACTGGGCCATCGCTCGATCCTTTCTCGTCTTGGTCTTGTCGATACTCCTGCTCTTGACACTGTCGCCGGCGCATCCCCATCTTCCGTCGTATCTCTCCTTGCCGGCCTCGGTACCTGTGGTCTGTTCTTCCTCTGCGAGCGCACTGGTGGCGGACATTCAGACGGGTCAAGCTCGTTGCCGTCCTGGTCGATCCACCTGCCACCGCCGCCAGGGCCCCCAGCAATATATCTCCGCTTCTTGTGTGGAGGCTCCGTCATTGTAAAGGCCTCAGTTGTGCTTCGGACGCGTGCTGTTCGAGATGGTGTACGCGCCGCGGCTTGACGTGGAGAAGTTGCGCTCATTGCCATCTCCCGGTGCAGTCGCGAAGTGTTTGCGGTGGCTGCTGCGCGTCGGCCTGAGGCTGATCGTGGCTGCTGCTTGTCTCACATTCGCAGCTGGCCGGATCGTAGGCGCATTACATCCAAGCACGCGAGACGTGTCATTCAATGGTGCGCATGGCGGTCACGGACTCACTGAAGCCTGCTTCGAACATTATTCAGCACATTCACCTGCGTGAGAGCTCGCGATGGTCCCTAAAAGTAAGGTCGCGGCCTACTACCCCACGTCCGTGCGTAGCTAGTAGCGTGGCCCCTAGCTTAGTGACAGATCGTCGCTTTCGTGCCTGCATGTGAAGACGCCGCACAACTACCGGCGGTGTCAGAACAACCCGGCGCGAGGTACGCCCTGTCAGGCTGCCATCGTACAATCACGCCTTCTTGACGCTTAATAAAACCTTCAAGGCTTGATCGCCTTATCTGTGTCTGCTCTTCGCGCTCTTCGAGCTTCACCTGTCTCTTTATGGCCTGTCTTCGTTTTCTGTTGCTCGCTACCTCGTAGGCCAGATCAGTGATGAGTGAGACAGGCACTGCCACAAATATCGACGTATACCATTAGCCGGTATGATGGGTGGCGATCAGCTGAGCCAGCTTGCACGAGCCATATCACGGTGAGCACAAGATCCTGCCTCATCCTGCAAGACCATGGGCTGACAGGACACTTCAGCCTGTGTGGTTGGAGCTATTTTCTCTTGTGGAGTCTTTCCTTCTATCCACAGTTCATCCACAACATCCAGCGCAAGACGACGTATGGCTTCACGCCCGATTTTCCGCTCCTGAACGTCCTGGGGTTCACCGCTTACACTCTGAACACTGCTTTTTTTCTCTGGTCGCCCATTGTCCGTCGCCAGTATGCTGAACGGCATCCAGTATCGCCAGAGCCTACTGTCAGAGCCAATGACTTCGCTTTTGGACTGCATGCCTGGATACTTTGCGTGATCACGTTCTCGCAGTTCTGGCCTACCCTTTGGGGCTGGAAAAAGCACAAGGACGTCAACAGAAACGTCAACAAAGTCACCCTTGGTCTGTTTTGGGGCAGTATTGCAGGCGTGATCATTTGCTGTTTCGTCGCTTTGTCACGTCCAGGTCACGGAAACGACGCCAAAGAATGGGGCTGGATTGACGTGGTCTACAGCCTAAGCTATGTCAAGCTGTTACTGACCGTTTTCAAATACTTACCACAAGCGACCGCCAACTACCGACGCAAATCTACCGTTGGATGGGCTATAGGCGCTATCCTGTTGGACTTCTGGGGCGGCATCTTGTCGCTTCTCCAATTGGTCATAGATGCCGCCTTGCAGGATGACTGGACCGGGCTTACTGGCAATCCGGGCAAGCTCGGCTTGGCCAATATAAGTCTATTCTTTGATTTCGTGTTCATGTTACAGCACTACGTCCTCTACGGTCCAGTGCCAGAGAAGGAAGGCTGGAAGAAGGACGCCGACGTTCAGGTTGAACATGGAAATGAGCATGAGGTGCGCGTGGGCAATGGACCAACCGAAAGTGATGCGTTGCTGCAAAGATCTCGATGAGGCTGCACCGCAGTCTTGCCTACATGAGTGGATGCGCATGCCAAAGAAGGCATCATTTGCGCGCTTTGTCATTCAGCTTCTCGAAGGGTAGGCGCGCCAATCACTAATTTAGTAAGAATGCATTCCGCTCTTGACCTGACTATACGAGGACAAAGCGAAAGCGACACCAGGGTCAGCGTGGTTCCCAGGCCATTCGCTGACATAGTAAGCAAGGCTGCTTACAGGCGTGTCGCACAATCCTCTCAGCTGTCCGGGGTAGTAGTCAGCACAGCCAGGAAGTCTTGCATGACCAAGCCGACCGACTCATACATAAGAGTGCAGGCCTCAGAAGTATGCAGTGACAAGCTCGTACCTCTCCTCCCGTCCCTTACACCCACAGAGATCCTGTTCATGCAACATGCCGTCGCTCTTGGACCTACCTGCCGAGCTCCGCATTATAATCTGGAGCCTTATTCTAGTCAAAGGCGCAGCTGTTGAACCCCAGAATCGAGCTCAGAGGGCTGAGGAATACAGTATCCTGGCCTTCTGCCGGACGAACAGTCAGATTTATGAGGAGAGCATGAAGCTCTACTATAGCTCAAATGTCTTCCTCTTCCAATGCGGGATGCCCATGGGATTGGGTCATCATGCGCAATGTCGTCTGAAGAGTGGACTGGCGAGGTTCTTTGAAAGCATGCCGGCGAAGAGACGGGAAATTGTGGAGAGGGTGGAGTTGAGGGTGCAAAGTGCGGTGTGTCTTAGCTGAGTGGCAAGTGGTCGGATGAGTGTCAACACCAGCTATACGCCACAACCTGCAATGCCTTTCCGCCAGCCTCGCGATTTAGCGCCTGGAGCTCAGAGGCCCGCTGGAGTCCAGAAATAGACGCCACTGGACGCTGGCTCACGTCGGCGAACGATCGATCGTACTCTGTCGACTGTACCGGAAGCCAGATCAAATATTGTCGGGCTCTGGGTGCCGGCTGAATCCTAAATATGATACGGGTTCCAAATCCACTGTCCAGAAGCTCTCGACTTCATGGATATACTGGCTCGCAGAAGCAGAAGTGGCTGGTGCAAGGGTCCGCAGGGCAATGATTGGCTACAGAGCAACCATTTGGCCCCTTCAGGGTGCTTTACACCGCGCCTTTCGAAAACGAACAACGAGTTCCGTTACTATTCAGAGAAGCATCATCATGGCAACCTGCACATGGGATCTATGATTTATTCCATACAGATCGTTCAACGCTTATAACCAGGTTCTCAGGGTATTGGCCGCCCTGCCTTCGTCCACGCCATCCAACAGTACGCTTTGCGCCGAAATAGGGCTCGACCTGTTTCCAGGTGATTGGGTATCCAGAAAGAGTTGCGTCGGCCATTGTGCTCTTGACTCGAAATGAGCCCAGCTTATCGGAAGCAGTTGAGCTTGCCGAGAGTGAATCGAAATGGTGCTCTGCGCACACCATTCTTGTCGACTACAATGCCGCCGCCTGTTCGCTTGTTAGATCACTGCTGTATATATTTGAAGTCGATCCGTCAACATGCCCGCGTGCTTCCCACCAAAACCTTTGACCCATTGGAAAGGCATCTTGACTGGCGCTAATTTGGTTGTGCTTCTGGTTTTCTGCTTGGGCGGGAATGTGGATGAATCTTTAGTAACTGAATATCGATCGTGAAGAAGGATTGCTATCACTTTATGCCAAAGTTGCAAACATCAAGATGGCGGTGCAAGCTCGGCCATCGTCATAACGAGGAAAGATGGGACAAGGATTGGGTCTTGGCTTATTCACGAAACCTGGTCAGGTCTTGGCGTCAGGCTTGTACACGAAGTCACGCGACACCACCATATAAAGTCTTGAGTACCTTATCTAATCCTTCCGTGTGATCTTGCTGTGCTCAAGTCCATTGTACTATGCGCGCGAACGATGCTGCCATGAGAGCCGACTGCCATGCCGGTCGCAATTTTTGCATTCCTGAAAATGTAACCAAATGCTGCTGTGCCGTATCACTCTTCCATCAAGTCAAAGCTCGCTGTCAAAAAAAAAATATGGGATGGGAACGACCGTGACCACCTGCAGACTTGTACCGTGTAATGAGATGCAGGAGACATACTTGGGGCAAGCGAGCACTGCACGATCAGGACCTTGTGGCGTAAGATTGAGCACGAGTGGTTTAATGCATCTGGGCCTTCACCTCTACACATCTGTCACTACCATTCACTCATCAAGCAGCAGCGAGGATGCCGTCAAGGCCACATCGCACGTGAGTACGGTCGCCGGCGAGGCAAGACCTCTATCTTCGCGAAAAGGAGCGTTCCAAATCTCGGCGCTTGCATCCGGCGATCAGTGTTGGGATGGCGAGATGTCACGATCTCAGGATATTCTTGCGCCCAGTCTCCATGGTAGAAGCAGTGGGACCTGCAGAACTTGCTTACAAGCAGTCAGGCACTTCTTGTACCACCATGCGGTTAGACGAACGTATCAGAACCCCATAAATCCTGCATTGCGACACTCAGCATGGGCAGGGTCATGGCGAGCGGGCACCTGCATGTGGCCCTCTGGACGGTAGATTTTCAAGAGTGACAAGTCTCAGACCGGGCCAATGGGCTCTTGTCCATTTGGTGGCCGTCGACAAACGCGACTATCAGAGAGCTGGAGCCTCTTGTCTCATGCCTTCGTCAGTGTAGAGGTACGGCGGAAGCCACTGCGGATGCTGAATCTCGGCCACGGCTGGCCGTTCGAACGTGGCGAGTTCGCAACAAACATATGTCCGTGGCTAGTGGGGCCATCAAACACCTGTGGGCGAGCTGCTTTCACCCGCACCGAGCCAATCTTCACGGCCTCGCCTGGATGTATCGACCTGGTTCTGTTCAACGCTAGTCTACGGCACGCCTGCAAGGCTACTCCATGCCTGCTGTGAATCTGGAGAACCCAGTCAGTGCCGACGATTGATGTCCTCGAAATTGAAGTGAAGACCGCTGTCAGGCGGCCTAGAGCTACTATAAATCGTAGGAAAATCTTCCTGCCAACGTCGAGCCGCGGTGACTTGCAGGTGCGCCGTTTCTGACAGCTCGAGCTCGCGTCGTTTCCCGCTGACATATCAGAGTGAACATGATTCCGCGGCTACCAGCTCAAGCACATTGCGTCGGCTTTGCATCCACCCTGCAGGCCACTGCAAGATCATGTCGTGTACCGCTCCTTCCAGACTAAGCGACACCGAGAACCTGTTCGCCCCATGGTTCGTCTCTCCGCGGATCGTTCGGCTCTGCGCTAGTAGTGTCTGTCGGTATAGATGGAGTTCTGCTGTTCTGCAGCGGGCTGGACTTCCCATTGCTTCCCCGTCCTCTTCTCCGCGACCTCAAACGACGTGTCAGGAGCGTTTTGCGGGATGATTGAGGAGGCCGAGAGATGAGACATGGCATACAAAGGACTCACCCGACGTCCGAGTTGCGTACGCTCTTTCCGTCTATTCTGTAATGATCAATTGCTGGCTCTTCTCTTGGTCTGCGTTGTCTCTCTTTGCATCTTGCTATTGGAGGTCATATTGTTCAATTTGCCTCTCGGCGAGACTTGTCGTGTACTCAACATCGATCGCTTCTGAGTCGTAGTAGTTGCTCGGCACTGGGTTTCTGAAACTGCGAAGTCACAGGAAGGTGAAGCTGCATCCGGTCAGTCCACAGCTGCTATTGCAGCGATTTTGCTGAGCCACAGCCAAGTCAATCTTTCTACAAAATATTGATGCTAACAACTACACATCAACTACAGACCTCCGCACTCGCTTTTTGCACGAGACCAATCAAGAAGATAGAACGGTTCACCGCCTGCAGAACTCCTTAGCCTAGTCCGTTCCGATCTTGCGTTCACCATCTGCAATCCACCACGAGTACCTGCAGGAAACCCTACATTATCGCACTTTACCAAGCATACCTGGTGGTAGGACGCTCGTTCCCATACATTCATCGACATCAACAACAGGTGCAGCACACACCGCCTCGTCATGGCTTACAATGGCTTCCCTCAATATCTCCGCCACCGGGCATCCTATCCGCATGCCCAACTTGTGTTTCAAACGAGACATCCTCCTGCTGTCTCTCGCCTGCCTCAGCAATACACAAGCGCAATGGCAGACACACCTCAGCCTCTCCCAAACTTCTTCGCTGATGAGATGTACCATCATCAGCAAGATCGTGGCTACGAAGAAGCTCTCAGCCAGCCGCAACAGTTTCAGGCAGCTACGCCATCCTCTCAAAGCTTTGCATTTCGGCCATTGCTCCCGATCACTTCTTCGGCGCGCACTACCTCCCCAGCTCTTGCTTTTCAGGCTCATCCAGCATCTTCCAGCATGCTTCCTCAGGTCATCGACGACATTCCCATTCCTGGCATTCTGAATCACCATATCGACGAGACAAAGTACGAGCCCGTCCATCCGCTTGAGCTGGAATGCGCCGCCCTCGCATACGATACCGCCTCGTCGCCAGAATCCGTCGCCACCGTCAGTCCATCAACGCCAGCTTCCGACAGTACCTCAAATATGACCGATCACTTCTTCCCAGCTGGCCGTCATTACAGTCAGGATCTTGCTGTCGCTCAAGAGTCTGTCCAGACACTCACTCTCAAGTCTGCCCAGCACGTAATGTTTCCAGGCACTGCTCCAAGAGGCGTTCATCAATACGTGCCGCCGGCGCCTGCTCAATACTTTCCCGCTGGCACTTCGAACTACTCTTACAGCAACGATGGCGCCGTATTGGGCATTCAATTCCCACAATATCATCACACTCACAGCATGCCGAGATACCTGCCGCCGGCCGCGATGCACAATAACGCTTCAATCTGCAGCTTCGGTGCAGGTAGTATTGCTGACGAGGAAGGTGTCTCGAAAGTCGAGACCGACATCGCTGATTCGCCTGAGGACGATGGTCACGTCTCCACTGCATCTGAGGATGGCAGCATAGACGTCAGCTTCGGCATGAGCGAGGACGCCAAATTTCTCATTGACAAGCGTCGGGAGGGGATGTCGTACAAAGACATTAAGCGCATCGGGAACTATAGAGAGGCAGAGTCGACGCTACGTGGAAGATACCGGTAGGTTCACAGTACCAGCAGGTCTCGACACACATATGCAAGTGCTGACAACAACCGATTTCAGTATGCTCACGAAGCCTCACACAGCTCGCGTCAGGAAACCCAAATGGACCGAGAAAGACGTAAGATAGCTGCTGCCGCCCTGTGTCGTCCATAGGTGACTGACTTTCTTCACAGAAGAAGCTCCTTCGCAAAGGTGTCAACAAGTTCACCAAGAACATGAAGACGAGTCGGTCCAAGATACCTTGGAAGAAGATATGCGAATGGATGGTTGATCAAGGCGCATCTTACTCTTTCGCACCAGCTACCTGCGCTAAGGTCTGGCAGGAGAAGATGTCGGAGCGAGAGTGACGAGCAGCGCAGCTACTCGCAAGGCACGGCTACTTGGGGGCGCACATTGGGTAAACATCAGGTTGGCGGAGAGCGTTCATTGCATAGCGTCGAGTCACCAGATATCATTGCCGCAAGGCCGGAACTAGCTAGAACAGAGCATAGCAACCGCACATACCATGCTGCATAATGTGATACCGCAGTAACATGACGATTAGACAGTAATGACATATGAGTGTATATGATACCATGGACTTCAATGATCATCACACTGTCGTTCCCACACGGGCTCCAGCTTACCACAATCAGCTGAGCCAATGCTTCGATACATACTGAGAAGGCCTCATGGTCACTGGAGTCGTGGCGTACGAGACGCCCGTGTTTCGTCAAGCAACGAAGGCGGTAGTGTACTATCAAAAGATAGAAGCTTCCTTTTGCTAAGTCACCACCACTTCTCACAAAGTACGCGCTCATCCGCCATACCCTCCTGTGCCCGCAAAAAATCCACCGTTTCATCAGTCATCTTCTGTGGGCCACAAACATAGCACAAAGTACCCGCGCGGTCATGATGCGCGCCAAAGGTGTTGGTACTATAGCCATCCAGAGAGCTCACAAGATCCTCCCTACTTATTCTCCTGGCAAAAGTACGATTCGGTAGCTTGCCATTTTCGATCCTGCCGACATCGCCTGTGCCCGTAAGGAACAAGCTGAGTGTAACATCTTTGCTGTCAGCAATACCAGTGAGGTCCATCAGCCTAGGGAGGAACAGAATCCTCTGCGGGTCCAGTTCAGAATCAGCTTTGGTGGCGTAGAGAAAGTGGATTTCCTTTGGTCGGGTGGGCGCTTTGATGAGGTAGGAAAAAATTGACATCAAGGGACTGTAAACCCGGTCAGCATAAGTCGGGAAATCCAGACTGTCAGACATACTTTATGCCGACGCCGGCAGCGACCAGCACAAGCCTGTCGATACGGCCGACATCGACTTTGGGTGGAGGCCAGGTGAAGCTGCCGCCGACTCTCACTATGAGCTGACGCCCGAGTATCGTATCTTCGGGTTGCCACAAGGCCTGGGCCGGAGGATTGCGGCTTCTTTGCACTGCAAGCTCAAGATATGGTGAGGTGTGTTTGGTAGGCCTGGACTCGTAAGGAGTTGACTGCAACCCGTGAGCTATCAGCTCACGCATCGTTGACCAAATTTGCCGTTGGTCCTTTACTGACCGTGATCGTAAAGCCTCCAGCTTGAGACAGCCCAGGTATGAGTGTATCGACCCATTGCCCCGGCAGAAACTATTGGCGCTTGATCAGTCGGCCAGGAGAAGCAATGTGCATTTCATGCGATCCTACATTGATTGTACGGTTTGGGTCAACAGCACTCAATCGAAAGAGCCGAACGCTCTCGTTGATCTGCCTAATATTGGAAATCACGACGGGTTCCAGCCTGCTTTCTCGTGGCTCCGCAGCTGTTCTTTGCTCGTGAGGAACTGAGGCCGGACCCACAGTTGCCATGCTCCGAGGGCTACTACGATGGATTGATAACCTCGCAAAGTTCCTCAAGCCTGGCTGAGCTCTGATGAATAGCATGACTTGTGATGCGGAATAATCAATCAAGTACGTTGCATGCTGCCCAGATCAGAGTCGTGACGCAGCGTGAACGGAATATTCATTTTCCGCTCCGTGCAAGAGGTTCAAGATCACGCGCACTCTCAATGCGTCCTCTGGGTCTCAATCTCTACAAGTGACAAGTCTTATCAGACCCGTAAACTCACGCTTGCGCGATTGTTACGGATTGAGAAGTAGCGAGAGATGCTAGCTGTTTATTGCCCAATACTCGCTATCAGCGCTAAGTACTCGTATCTCGCGCTCGTATTGCTTGTACCTCTGCTTCCTCTAAAACGTAGGAGGTAGTCGATAGTGCTGGCCAACAGATGCAGTCATATCGAGCCGCACGCAATTGCAGAGATCTGCAACATCAGAGCCAGATGTGTCCTATGCGCTGACGCTAAATACGGTTGTATATCTAAATCTCGAGAACGATTAACGTACATCTAAGAACCATGTCTATGTCTATCTTGCAGCTCGAAACGGAAATCAAAATGTCATCACTGCCAGCACAAATTTGTCAAAAGAGTGACCACCTCCTCTCAGGCTACATCCATAGCCAGAATCCATTGCACCCCCGCTCAGGAAGAGGGCAAGATTCCAAGCTCCTCAAGCAACGTCCCGACCGTATCGGTAGAGCTCAGGCCAAGGGCAGATTCCACTTCACAAGGTGATAGGTGGTCAGCGAATGTCGCGGAACGTTGGTAACTTTCTACTTCACGACTCACACTCATCGATTGTGGTGACCACGATTCCCAGTCCCAGGTCCTCCAACAGGCCATCCGTGAGACTGTCAACCTCGTCGACCAGGCTGTCGACATCGCCGACAAGGTCCTTCAAGAGGTCGTCTACGGTGCTGTCCACAGCGCCAAGGCCAAGCTTGTCGACAAGAGAATCGATGTCGTCGTTCAGGCTGACGCTGATGCTGTCCAGTTCGTTCTCGATGGCCGCGATCACTGGTTCGGAGGCTTCGCGCTTGGTTGGCGGAGTAGCGAGGGCGCTGCTGAGGGTGGCCAGAGCCAGAGGGAGGATGGCGAAGAAGCGCATGTTGCTGTATGGTGCGAGATCTCTGGGAGTGGTGAGCGGCTCGTTGCGAGCTGGTCCGAGGACAGAGAGTTATTGTCTTACAGAAGCGATGTAGATATCTGGAAGGTGTTCGAAGTAGCGATGGGGTCTTAATGTCGAAGCACCAAACTGCAAGGACAGGGAGTCGCCTTATATGTTTCACGCTTTGTTACTGGACGAGCACAAGTAGCACTCATCTCTTGATCCTAGCCCAGAACATGGCGGGAATGTCGTCGATCGACACTGATCGAGAGTCAGTTGTCCGCCGTGGGCAGGAATGTGCTCACCTCATCGGCCCCAGAGATGCGGCCGAAAGACCAATCCAGCTCGTGGGATGGGTCTATGTTGTCTGTCGATCACATCTGCCGTATGCGTGGGAGTCTCTTCGCAGCCTAGTCTACGTATCGCGATCTCGTGCCCGCTCGCTTTTGCATATGAAGATCGACAGTTGAGTAGATAAGAGAAGGAGGTCTGTAGACTCATTGGGGTGTTGTTAGTGGCACGGACACTCGATCCCGCGGCATCAGTGTATGGGCCCGACTGATGGACATGTGCTTGGGCCGGCTTGCCGACTGCGCAATGGTATAGGAGTATGATCCTGGTCTCGTGCGTAGCCGTCACCGTCGCGATTATGATCGCGCGCGCGCCGTTGCAAATTCATCTTTCGGGACTTCCTAGATGGTCCTAATCATGACCGAGCTGTATTCTTTTGCGCAGCACGTTGTAGCGATAAGCCATACCTTGTGCGAGCACTTAATGACATCCTCGCGATGCTACCCAGACTTCGCGAGGACTTGCCGCGACGTGGTGCGCTTCTCGCGCAGGCAAAAGCATCAGAGCGGTCCGCAGCCCCATTCGGAATAGTACAGAGATAACATCGGCCATAGTCAACCATACCTTTGAGGATTATGGAGTACGGTGATGTAGTGGATGTTGTTATCAGAAGTTCGCTACGTCTGTACGGCAACGCTCGGGGATAGTCGGCAGTTTTCCTAGTTCTACCACCTCAGGAGGTAATTTGTCAACTTTGGCGCAAAATCGACCTGGTCGCAAAGACGAAATAGAACCATCGCACACCGGAAGCGCCAGCAGTAGGAAAGCGACACAGCATAGAAGACAGCAAGGCTGCAAAGCATGCAGAAATTTGAGCGCTTGCCATGCGATGAGGGATTCTGTCACATGCCTAGAGAGTCCTTCTCAACGTCCCGAACATCGTCTAAACTTTGACCAAAGGTAATGCGTTGAGAACATAGCCATCCTCAGCATCTACCGCCCTAACCGCAGTTATCAGCCATCTTTGGCCTTTCACAACAGTCCCCAGCAGAAAAAAATCGCTCAAGCGCTTCAGAGCGGCAAGTGGTCAGCATAGTGCACTACTCGCATGCTTGGAGGCAAACGTGCACGTACGGGCAATCGTAGCAGTAATTCTGGATGCAAGCCTCATAGTCTTCGGTCGCCTTGTTGGGGTCTGTCATGCAGTTCGACATGCAGCAATTCATATTGGGCGGGTTGCATCCTGAGAAATTGCAGCCGTGGCCTATGAATCTCGCGGCGACGTTGCTTGAGATAGCGAGGAGAAGGGTGATGGTGCTAGCGCGCATCTTTGGGTGGACTGAGAGTCTTGCTTGTGATGGTGAGCGACGAGGAGAGTGGGATGGTGCAGGTCAGTGATTTGGAAACTTTTACAGTTGGATGCTGGTCCCTTGGCTTCTGAAAACATGGTGATCAAGACGGAAAATGCACGGGATATAGCGGAGGTGGATCTAGTGTCCGTAGGGTGTCTTGTCCAGTCCACGAAGGTGTACAGTGGAAAGGACGGAAGCTGGCGTAAAAGAGTGCCAATCAGCCAGTTGAAGCTGCCATTACATCCGAGCGGCCGAACGTTCGAAGGCATAGGCGATGGAAAACGTGTCTCGCGATGCGTTCGGGCGCCGAGCATGCCTAGACTTGCGATTGTCTCTGATTCGTATATCAAAACTAACGCCACGCAGGCCAGTGTCATCAGTCACGGTTCCCGTGATGGGAACGTCCAGCACAAAATACTCGTCCACAAGACCGAATGTCCCCTGCGATTTCCATCGATTGGCCTACCTGCGCTGGAGATCCAGTCCATGTGAGTGGTGCCAATATGATACAGAAGGCCCCTGGTCAAGGCGCTGAGACAGTGACCCGTCAAACCTGCATCAACAAATTCCCGAAATCCTTAGGTCTTGGAAGTCGAAGGAGCGAGTCGCGCACAAGAGACCTGCCAAACCAGTCCCGCAACCTCTGTCAACCAGGTATCTTGCACACCCAATGCAAAGGCTGTGCATGAAAAACAGTTGTGTAATGCATTCGAGAACATTATCTTGGGCGTTCAGGCAGCAAGAGCCTCGCAGCAAGAACAGCAGAAATCAGAATCAATCGTGGACTGTCGAGCCGTGGAAACCTTTTCGTTCAACCATGACGATGTTCAATTGACAAAAAGCCGTTGAGTCATAAGCAACATGCAGTCAGTCTACCCCTGTGGTATATAGCTCTGAAGAGGTAAGCCCATGCTCTACGCAGCTACAGGCATCACTCTATTTACAAACAACGTGTGCACTCCGCATCAAAAACTTCACGAAACCGGAACTTCCTCCAACAATCCTCTACTATTACGAACTCCAGAGACCCGCTCTCCTACCACCCCCAAGAATCCCTCCACCTTTCCCACCAGCCCCGCACCCACACCATCCTCCTCCTCAACCCCCACCCCTCTCCTACCTTCTCCTCATTAGCCCCCCTCTCCTCGCCCCTTTCTCCAGCCAAAAAAGCCCCTGACCCCCCCTCTCCCAGCGCACAGTTGCGACCACCCAGCCGCAAATCCGCGTCAAGCTACCACAACTACCTCCACCCCGGGCTCCTCGCTCAAAACAACATCTCCAGACTGGTGAAGACGAAAAGTAAACAGAATATTGCCGGCTCCCGGGAAGGAAGTAGATTTTGCAGTCTCGAAGATTGTGGGGGTTGTGTGTGGATCTGGAGAGGAGATAAGCGTGGGTCTTGGTTGTTTGAGAGGGGTGTGATTTGGATGAAGAGGGCCGGGCGGTAGGATAGCGGCGTGAGGTGAATACGGTGCTGAAATGTGCGCCAGGTGAGATCTGGAAGGCGGTTTTGAGAAGATCTTAAGGTATGTGGTTGGTCTGAAGGAGGCGTCAATCACGCGCAGCCAGCAGCACAGGAGTTTCTAGCACGCAGTCCGAATATTTCCATACTGCGTCACACTGAGATTTCAGAAATCACCACAATACTCGAAAGACTGTGACATTCGCCATTCGAATTCTATCGGCATTGAGTTAGACATCTATATCAACTTATCCAACCTCTTCAGAAACCCGCCGACCCGCTTCTCCACCCCCTGCACCCGCATCTCTAACCGCTCCTTTGTCTCGCTCCTCTCCCCCATCCCACCGGGCCGCTCCTTCTTCGCTGTTGTTGCACTATGATGGCCATGCGCGGCCTCCGCCTCCGTAGGCCGATACACTTGCGTATGAAGATCTCCCGTATACTGCCCGTAAGCATTGACCGGCGCGCTGACTTGTGTCGCGGAGTAATTGTAGCTGCTATATCCGAATGTCTGGTGGTGGCCGTACTGCTGCTGCTGCTGCTGCTGCTGCTGCTGTTGCTGAGTTTGGGAATGAGGGGCAGCGGGGTTGTAAGGGTGATGTTGTGATGACGATGGTGGTGGTGGTGGGGGGAGGCCGGGGGAGGAGAGCGGCGTGTGGCCTGCGTAGGCGGGGGGCGCGGAGGGAGTGGGTGGCTGCATGCTTCCGAAGCCGGGGGATGCGAGGGCGTTGGGGCCGAAGGAGGGGGCTGTGGAGGTGGAGGGGTAGGAGGCGAATTGCTGGGTTGGTGGGCCGCCGAAGGAGGTTTGGCGGTTGAAGGATTGGCGGTGGGGAGGGGGTGAGGTGGGTTGCGGCGTTTGGTTGGTTGAGAGTGGGCCGGCGAAGGTGGGGTGTTGGTGGGGTGAGGGACCTGAGGTGGGTGGTGGGCCGAAGGAGGGGGCGTATTGCTGCTGCTGGGCTGGCGAAGGACCACTGGGAGGCGGAGGCATCTGCCCTGGGAATTGTGCGTCTCGTGGTGACGACAAGGGCGGATCGGCGAAGCCAGGCGATTGTGGTGCATGACCTGGGAAATAAGCTCCTTGAGGTGTGGCCTGCGCAGAATTCTGATATCCTTGCGGGACAGTAGCGTACTGCTGAGGCATCGAGTCGTACCTCGCAGCATTCTGCAGACCCATACCCGTTCCATCATCAGGAGGCGGCGGGGTCTTCTCTCTGTACGATATTGGCTCTGGCGCAGGCGGCGCGGCCGGGTTGTATGCAAAGGGCGCTGGCGCATTCTGCTGAGGAGGGCTCACATGCGGACTCGATGCACCTGTGGTGGTAGCTGGCGTAGGCGGGCCGGGCAGGCTCTGTGCAGAGACAGCACTGCCCGCTCGTGGGAAATGGGTGCCAATCGCCGTCTTCTCCAACTGCTGCACGACCGGACTCATGGAATCTCTGTGCTCTGCTGGGGAGGAAGTTTTGGCAGGCGTGGCGAGTGCAGCAGACGAGGAAGGAGCATCTCTGATGTCCAGTCTACTCGCTGGGAGGACCGCCTTCAAGTGACCCACAAAGGTAGCCGCATCTCGCTCGGTCCAGAGGTAAAGATCGAGAGTATGCAACTTGTAGAGATACTTCTGCTCGTTGCGCTCGTTGAAGCTAGGCAGATGCCATTGCGACTGATCTGGCACGACGGCGTCGACTCGCAGAGTGACGAGCGTTGGATGCTTGTAGCTGTACTCTACACTCGCGGTGTTCAGGTAGCCGGAGAATGCATCTTGCTCTGGTGTCCCTGCGTGGTTTGCAATCTCCAGTTTCGCTTGATGGAGCTGGGAGTTGTGGTAAATGTAGACGTAGCTGCCGCGATCGAAGCGGTGGTGTTGCGGTCTCGTAGCTGGGTCGGAGAAGTAGTAGTGAACGTCTGCGAAGCTGCAGCCTTCGTCTTAGTCTCTTGGCCTCCTCTACACGACTGCTCAGATAGATCAAGCTCACAGCGTCGTCAACAAGCTCTCGCCCGGAGCAGCAGGCATCTCGTCTACTTTTCAACGTCTGATGACCAGCTCTACACCCTCATCGGCAGCCTCTCGGCCTGATACAAATATTCCCAGACTGCAAGATACACCTTGGTCGCTTCGATCAACGCCGCCAAGTACTGAGTGCTCAAGTATCGTGCCAGGAATACCGTCGCGGCCAGCGCACACGACTTGAACAAAACTTCTTCAAAGATGCAGAGGAGCATCTGGACGAAGAACTGCGGGCAGCCATGCTACCTTTACCGATACTTGATCTGCGTGCAGCTGCGCTGTCCGTTCGCGCGGCTATCGTCGCGTGCATGAGAGCTGCGAGGCTGGCGCGTAGTCGACCAGTCGGACGAGTTGGCGGGGAGGCCGTTGAACAGGGAAGGTGCGGCGAGGACAAAGGACTCCCGAGTTGAAGGTTGGCGTAGAGATGGCACGCGACAGGTAGAGATCAATCAAATAATTCATACATCAAGATACTTATCATTAGTCCTGTCGCTCCAGTACTCTGGTCAAAGGATACGAAAGTGAATTGAGCTTTACGACAGCAGAGCGCACCCTTCTCGAGTCTCGGCCTGCGGGCCATCACCATCTCCCCAACATGTCTCTCGTCAACCTGGGCCATGTGTGCTCGCACCTCCAGAATGCCTCGCTCGCCCGACTCGGCCTCACCAGCATCCCCTACAGCAATCTCCACCTCTCACTGGCGCTGCTCCTGCACAAACAAGGCTTCCTCTCCCGACTCTCCATCGGCGGGCCATCCCCTCCGGCGTCAGCATTTCCTGCAAAACTCCCCGACAATCGACGCTTCACGGCCGCGCCGCACCGAGATCGAAGTACACGAAGCCGAGAAGCGGCGCTGGCAGATGTGGTCATGGGGCAGAAGACGCTGGGTCAGTTAGAGGCGGAAGGATATGAGAGGGAGACCGTTGAGTGGGTGCGAGATGCGAGAGAATTGAGCAAAGAGCAATTAGAGCACGACGGCTGGGATACGCATGCGATTGAGTTCGTCATGGCCAACGGCTCCAAATCCCCACAAGAACTAGAAGAAGAAGGCTTCGAAGGCGAAGCACTACAAATCGCCCTCCAATCCCGAGAACGACAGCAACACGCCCTCGCCACTTTCCGCTCCGACCTAGCGCGACACAACCGCGAATGCGAACTCCGAGGCGGGGAACACTTGAAGTACATCCAGTCTGAAGAGAACATGAAACAAGACGCCATCGCACAACGCGTGCGCGCCGTCCTCCGTCGACAAGGCTTCGACCAACGCACCTTGCAGTTCCACGCTGGGCCTGCTCGTTTCGCGACACCACGGCATCTCGAACAAGATGGCATCACAGAAAACGCCATGGGTCTTTCTGTCCCAAATCAACCCATCACACTGCTACCAGAGCACTACCGTGACCCCATGGCCACGGATGCAGAGAACATCGTCACACCATTCAACCGCGCATCGAGGAGATTATGGTTGGGATTGAAGTACTGGGAGGGCGAGCCCGTGCTCAGGAAGGCGAGACTGATTAGTAAGCCGACGAAGAGAATACACTTGGGTGTGAAGGATCTGGGCAGGGTGGTTCGCGGTGGTCAGGCGGGTGAGGTGAAGGGTATGAGGCAGATTGGAGAGGTCATGGCGATCAGCACGGACCGTGGCATCATGGAGGCGAGGGAGTGCGTGGAGAGGAAGATTGGGGGCCAGCCGTTGTGTAGGGTGTGGTAGTCTATCGGGAAAGGAGCCCATGCGATCAAAGTCTATTGCCCGACATAGAAGACAGGAGGAGTGTATCACGCTGGATGCAGCATATTCGTCGACATCCTTTGGTGCCAGCTGCGTCGTTGCTCACAACTCTTTTCCTCTCTAGAAAACCGCGGAAAGGGGCGTTCTCCTCATCAATACAAGAACGGAGGGTCCTGGTTTCGTTGGTCGCTACAACTTGGACGTGGTAGGCAGAATGGAACTCGGCATGTACGTATATTAGTCTGCAAATGTCGTGAGCAGCCGTATTGCGCTTACAACATGAAATGCCGATGGCGCTCACGAGATTCAGGTGTCGAGATCGTACGGGAAGTCATCTCTGAAGTCCTTATTGGCAGCACGGCCGACCAATACGGGCTCGCAAATTCGATTCAGACGGCGAGCTCAGCAGAGCTGAATCTGGCTATGGAGGCTGTGGACCTAACGCAACGAACGCAGATCCCGATCCGCAGGTCACTCCGCACGCTCAATATGTTCCTTTCTGCTTCACTCGCAGGATAAGCCTCCCTGGCACGGCATACGGACAGGTCCTGGCTAATGCGCAGCTGCACTTCCACAATGACTTGAGTAGTATTTAGGCCTTTACCATACCCGCAATTTTGCTGTTGTATGGTGCCAGCACATCAAGTGCAGCTCCTTGGAATGACTTGCCGAGCCCTGCCTTCACCGGTCGCCTCCACTTCTTGGGCGAAAACGCTCACGAGCTTCGACGCATGCGTGATAGTGGCACAGTCGCCAGCTTATCATTCCCCAAAACTAAGCACAGTACCATCGTGCGCGCAATGCATTGCACACGCCGTAGCTGTTGATTATGATGGCCACCACTGAAAAAGTTTCCACACGTAGTCCTGTACCATCGATCGCGTGGCATGGGCTTGTCGACCGCAGCATTGCAGCGTGGGACAGCCTTACCAAGGACACGAGGAAGGAAAGAAATCTAGGAACCTTGCCAAAGCAGATGCTTCTGCGATGCAAAGACTTGAATGACATGCTACAGAATGCCTCGAATATGGGACCCATGCTCTGGTTCTTTCAGACCCGACAAGCCTTCATGCAGCAGAAGCGACTCACCAAATGGAGCACA
The DNA here is from genome assembly GCA_007113925.1 of Teratosphaeria gauchensis. Classification (NCBI taxonomy): domain Eukaryota; kingdom Fungi; phylum Ascomycota; class Dothideomycetes; order Mycosphaerellales; family Teratosphaeriaceae; genus Teratosphaeria; species Teratosphaeria gauchensis. The sequence continues at coordinate 652,587 of VCMR01000013.1, read as the reverse complement.
GAAAGCTTGGAAGACTACATCATCATTCCAGCTTCACCCGGATACGTCAACCGCCGGGACTGCTTCTTCCTGAGCCACTTTTGGCTCGACGCAAACCATCCGGATTCGGACGGGACCTTTCTGCGTCTCACACAAGAGAGTTTGAAGCACCACACCTGGTCGTACATCTGGGTCGACTGGACCTGCGCACCACAGTCGCCTCGAACCGAATTGCAACAGACGTATTTCAGACGCTGTCTAACGACCATGCCGGCCATCATCAGCGAAAGTGGGTTTGCTTGGCACTACCCGCCGTACCAACCTCGCTTATGGATTCTCTACGAGGTCGCTCAATGCATGCTCACTTCTTCATCGTCGCGGCAGATGTTCTGGGAGCACGAAGACATGGCGCCTTTTGCCTTCGACATTTCTATGATGATCGACGTAGGCACTCGCGAGTGGTTGGAGTACAAGAAGTACAAATGCTCAGACGACAAGGACAAAGAGTATCTCCTGGCGTGGTTGGAGTTTCTCATTCTGATCAACCACTTGGGCCTCCATATAGTTGAGGTCAGACGCATCATACAGAATTTGGTCTGGATGCCTCTGGCTAGGACTCAGTGGATGCGCACTACGAAGGCTATGCTAGAAATCCGCAAATTCGATGGCAAATTAAGGATTGATGATAGAGAAGTCGAGTTCACGCCTTTCCCTTCATATGTAAGCGCCGTCCAACCCCGGGGGTATGCGGTCACTGATGGTCGATGCAGGATACCGGCATACCGTCCTTACAACATGATACCGTCCAATAACTCCGATGGGATCATTACATGAACGTTTTGATCGAATGCAAATGTATCGTCAATGCTGGAAGAGATCTGCAGCAGAATCCGCCTTATCCCACCACCGCTCTAATACCCCTTCGTCTTGGTCATCCGACCTCGGTGTCTCGTGCAATGCTCGGACTGACAGTCAGAGAAGACCAGGTCTTGTGCACACTGCGATTGCAACCATGCTGCCGGCCCTGACAGGCATCGTTTTCGGAAGAGCTCAGCAGACAAAGGGGTACGCAATCCACATCCAGATCAACCAAAGCCCGTCGTTGCGAATCAGGAAAACTCCAGCACCGGATCGCCCATATGAGTTCCTCGAGTCCACTATACCGTAGTCTTCTGCAGTTCGAAGTAGGCCCAGCCCGGGGAAGAAAAGGACGCAGATGACCAAGGACCATCACCACGAAACCCCGTCGCACTTCCAGCTTCGAATGCAATCTGCCAGGTCCCTGTCCATCCACCTTCACCCCAACCATCCAGCTCAGCGCCCTTCCCATCATCGAGAAAGCCACAGCACCCTCGCCTCCCACAGAACTATCTCCCCACTAAGACATTGTAGTCAGTGACATCATCACAACAATCCCGCTTCATGCCATCCATCCACACCTTCTGATATGTTCCTCTTCAAGCTCGGATGGATGGCGGAAAAAGGCAGCATACCTTTCATTTCCAATGGATGCAACGGTTGTAGCAGGAGCCACCTTCGCCGCAGACGATGCATCCGGGAATGTCTGCGGCTGCGTCGGCGGCGGGGACTGGGATGGGGTTTGCGTTTGCGGTGGGGAGGGCCAGCGCGAGGAGGAGGGCGAAGAGGGTGAGAGTGAGGAGGTTGTGGTGAGTGGAGGTGGTTGACATGTTTGTCGGTTATTTGGTTGGGATGGGAAAGCTTTGGGAGGGTTTGTTCGTGGGGTTTGTTGATGGGTGGTGGGCTATTGGGTTGACGGTTTGGTGGGGTGAGGTTATTTGGACTCTTGGGTGTGGCGTGGTTTGGTTTGAGAGGAGAAAGAGAGAGAGCAGGAGGGAAGAACAGCAGGGCTACATGGAAGAAGAGGAGTACTTATTCTTACGGCATTCATCATAAGCAACTGGTCCTCTTCCGCCTGCACCGGCATGAGAGTGAGGAGCATACTTATGTCTATATTGGATCGAACCAATGGAGGCGAGCTCTGGAACGAGGATGGTACTCCGCACAATTCCTTCGGCAGCTTTGCATAGCACACTGATCTATCGATGGCTTCGAGAGTAAGGAACAAGGATCATTCCAGTCGTATGCGCTCCTGGATCCACGAAAAGACAAACATGGATGCGACTTACTGCTAGGCACGATCGAGTTTGTGCTGCAAAGCATGAGTCGAAGATACCAATGCATAAGGCTTCCTCGATCTAGCATCAGCACGATACGTCTACAGTAAGAGCTCCACTGCCTCCTACCATAACGCCCATCCAACCTCCCCACACAAAACCTCCCACCAACGCAAGTCCTCTCCCCCATCATCCCTCAAACTCATACACAAACTTCGTCTCCGCCCTCTTCCCACCTCCCGTCGTCAAATCCCTCTTGACCAACTTCTCCCCCTCCATCACCCAAACCTGCAAAATCTTAAACTCCTTCTCCAGACTCTCCACCTCAGCCTCCATGACCATCTCCTCGTCCCCCATACCCTCCGTCAAAAAGGCATCAGAGCCCTTAGCCTTCAACTCAGATCCACTAGACCAGCGACAGCGCAAACGGACTTTGCCGACCATCCCGTCTTTCTTCTCCTTCCATTCCGGGTCGAGGGGGTGCCATTCTTCTTTCACAGCTGGAGATTATTAACATCAGCGAGGAGGTTGCAAGCGTGGGTAATGCATATACAGGCGATGCTTACCCGGCAAATTCGCCATAGTAGCATGATTTATAATCACCTCCTCCTTCCCCTTTTGCTCAACAGTAATCTTCATCGGCGCCAGTTTCGCAGCAACGCCGATAGCTTTCCGCGTCAAAAATCCAATGCCCTGGATGTCCATGGCGGCCAGGACGTCCCCGGAGAGCTCTTTGTTCAGCTTCCATGCCCCGTTAAGATCCAGCATGGACTTCTTGTTTTCGGCCATTTGTGATGATAGAATAAATGGGTCTCTGAAATCCGGCAGTGGCTATGTTCTGGACTGGAAGGACAGCCGATTCGGTGCTGCCACTGCTGCGGGTCTGCGAGGACATATATGTACGATATCCGGTCGGTTCCATGAGTCCGCTTGTGGACAGGGCTTCCTGGGAAAGAGGTTGCCTGCTTTGATTCGACCAAGCGTGGCTGCGCAGCTTACATGCAAGGAGATTCCCTGGTCGCCATGACCTGGCCGCAGATGCGAGACTGGGAGCCCGTCTGTCGGTCAGAGATGTAGGTTAGTGCACTTTCGATGCTGATTCACAGCCACTTCCTACGTCTGGGCGAAACAAGGTCATCCTCAAGGACGCGCAACGTTACAGCTCCAATCGGGTTGGGACTGACAGCTCTTTCTGCTGATGGTAGCTTGTGCTCGTTATGCACCGGATCCAATGAAAAAACATGGGTCATGGACGCTCTGATTATGTGCTCCTGCGTACGATCTTGGCGCTTGTGTACGTAGTCCGAGGAGGTACAATTTGTGAGAATATATTGTTTTATCCACAACACCATTATCACGTACGGCCATAGGTCACAGAGAACAGAGGATCCCGTCCGCTCTCCTGTACTTAAGCTGTGAACCGGTGGATTAGTACTACGGTGGGTGACCACGTGGGAATCCCCACTGCTGTACGTTTTGCTTCCCCACAGCGATATTTCGATCATCGGTTCCTTGCTTTTTGCTGTAGTCTCGTGGAGATCACCATTCCAGTGAGCTTGGAAAATCAGGGACGAGATCGGTTCTGGACGGGTAGGGTAAAGGTGTGTTGGGACGAAAGCTGCCGGCTCAGTGATGCGAGTTGGCAGTTCCCAGTAGACTGGGTATGCTGAAGTCTGGTATCATAGTCTCGTGCTGTTACTTGCGCACCTAATGATCTTGCTCCCAGCTCCACCGACCTCAGGCCTTCGCCTCAGCCTCGCCATTCGTCGCAACGCAATTCGTATCTCCATTCGCCGGGGGCATCTCCACAGGTCCGCCAGGGCTGTCCTCTAACCTGGCAGTCAGAATCTCGACACCCGTCTCGGTGACGAGCAGAGTGTGCTCAAATTGCGCCGTCCTGCTACCGTCGCTTGTCACACTCGTCCAGTCGTCCGGCCACGTCTTGTCCTTATAGCTTCCCAGCGTGATCATAGGCTCGATGGTGAAGCACATTCCTGGCTTCGCTTCGCCAACTGCCTTGTTCTTCGCGTAGTGCGGGACGTTGGGCGCGCAGTGGAATCGCTGATCGATACCGTGACCACAGTATGTCTTGACGACTTGGCAGTTCTGCGATTTGGCGTGCTTTTCTATCACATTGCCGTAGTCTCTGAAGAGTGCGCCGGGTTTGACGAGCTTGATGGCCTCGTCTAGACATGTTCGTGCGGCCTCGACAACGCGGACATTGTCGGGGTTCTTAGCTGCGGATTCGCCTATGTAGTATGTCTCGTTCAGATCGCCGTGGAAGCCACCATGGTACAGTGTGACATCAATATTGAGGATGTCGCCGTCCTGTAGTGGTCTCTGATCCGGGATGCCGTGGCAAATGACTTCGTTTGGTGATGTGCAGACTGATTTTGGAAAGTGGCAGTAGTTGAGCGGTGATGGGTAAGAGTCTCGTTCTATGCAGGCCTCGTGGACGATTCTGTCGATCTCGTCGCTGGTAACTCCCGGCTTTGCTGCTCTAGCGGCGATGTCCAGCACTTCTCGCGCGAGCCGGCAGACTTTGCGCATGCCGTCTTGTTCTGCCTTTGTCAAGATCTTGTGCTTGTTGCGGCCGACGAATACCTGCCAGAAATCAGCACTCAAGGCCTGCGTGTTTTGAGATCAAGCTTCTCACTTGTTCGCTCCGTGGTATGCCGTTGCTGGCATAGTCTGGACGTTTGATCTTGTCGGGTAGCGTTCTCCGGGGGCTCAGAGGATAGCTCGGTCGCAGGCTGCCAGTGAAGGAGTAGCCGGGGAAGGGGTTGAAGTGGCCGTCTGCGTCTGGTTCAGAGATGACTTTCGGCTTCAGCACGTTGAGGTTCGCAAGCATACTGTTCTGTGCCTTGTGTAGTTTCTTGTGTTCACCCTGAACATCTCGTCAGCTGACTGGCCTCGACACGCCAATGTCTTGTGTGCCTATCGCATGCTACACACATAGGCCCGACTGACCTACCCAATTCCTCTTGAAGCAATCCTGGCTGCAGAAGTATGATTCCTTGCCCAGCTTTTGACATGTCGGACATTGTAGTGCGCCGGCATCATTCTCGCAATCCTGGCCCTCGCATTTCCGCGCTTTTGCGACCGTGACCTCATTCGCTGGTGCTCTGCAAAGTTGCTTGTGAGTATGCAGTCCGTCCATCACGGTGTCGGCTCTCGTTTTGCGCTTACTGGTCCATATTGGTGATGCAGAATGTCGTGCAGATGGATGGCTCAGTATTTGCAGTCGGTACTATTGCAATAACGAGCTGTCCGACACTGACCCTAAGATCTGCTGGAATACTGCGATTCACAGAGACTGTCACGAGACAATACAACTCGCGCCCTTCGAGTTGTCAGAAAAGTAGTAGTAGCTCGCGCGCGTGGCAGCCACACTTCCTCAGCCACATCTCGGCTGTATCGGCGACAATGGCGGTTCTTTTTCGATGACGGCGGCATGTGAGTTTCTACAACCAAACGGCTGACTCTTGTTGTCTCACGCGAAAGGTCATGGCCGCATATAAGCTCTTTGAGGCAAAAGATTGGTTGACCGGGACAGCATTGGACAGCTAGAGTATTATTGCAAGGCTCGGTCAGAAACATGACTGAGAAGACAAAATGCCTTGTGGTAGGTGCGGGTCCTGTTGGAGCCCTCGCTGCCCTGTATGCAGCTAGAAGAGGATGGGAGGTCGAAGTATATGAGTTGAGAAGTGGTATGTCGTGTGTGATCTTGACTACAGCTCCCTGTCTGATCAAGTGCAGATCTTCGCGATGCATCAACAACGCCACTCAACTTCACCAAGTCCATCAATCTGGCATTATCCGAACGAGGCATCAATGCCATGAGACAGGTCGAATCCCCAAAGCTACTGGACTCGATCATTGCGGAGACGGTCCCAATGCATGGCCGCATGATCCATGGCGAAAAGGACGACGAGCTCACGGAAGCTTCACAGCAGTACGACGTCCATGGTCGCTATCTCCATGCCGTTGATCGGGCAAATCTCAACAAAGTCCTTCTGGACGAGCTCGAAGGCCTGCCAAACGTCAGTCTGCACTTCAACCACAAGCTCACCGGCGCCGACTTGAAAAAGCACAAAGCCTGGTTTGAGCAGAAACAAAGCAGCACACCACAGACTGCAGATGGTGTTCAAGCCCACCAAAGCCAATCGGAAAGTCGAGCCAAAGAGATAGAGGTGGACTTTGACCTGATCCTAGGCTGTGATGGTGCCCACAGCAGCGTGCGTTACCACATGATGAAGTTCGTGCGCATGAACTACGAACAAAGCTACATCGACATCCTCTGGTGCGAATTCACAATCAAGCCCGCCACCTCGACCTCTACCACAACACCCTCGGCCAGAGACGGCTTCGCAACCAGCCCCAACCACCTCCATATCTGGCCCTCGCAAGCCGACAGAATGTTCATTGCGATTCCCAGCGTCGACAAATCCTTCACCTGCACCCTCTTCGCTCCCTCTGCCGACTTCAAAGCCCTCGAACAAAATCCAGAAAGCGTGATTGAGTACTTCAACAACAGTTTCCCTGGTGCCGCAAGCCTGATCGGTAATACTGAGCTGCGCCAGCAATTCGAGCAGAACCCTCACCTTCCTCTCATCAGCATCAAATGCTCACCACACCACTTCAACTCATCTGGCGTGATTCTAGGAGACGCAGCACACGCTATGGTGCCTTTCTACGGCCAAGGCATGAATGCTGGGCTCGAAGACGTCCGCGTGCTTTTCGAACACCTAGATTCCCAACCTCAAACTTCAGCCGGACGCTCCGCAGCGCTTCAATCCTACTCCGCCGAACGCGTCCCCGACGCTCACACCATAAACGATCTGGCACTTGCGAACTACTGGGAGATGCACGCAGGCGTGCGCTCACCTACCTACCTTCTCCGCAAGAAGATCGAAGAATTCCTTTCAGACAAAGTTCCCAGCACGGGGTTTGCGACGCAGTACAGTCGCGTCAGCTTTAGTAATCAACGGTACTCTGAAGTCGTGGAGACGGTAGCACGACAGGGCAGGATCCTGATCGGTGGGATGTTGGGAACCGTGCTCGTTCCTGTTGTTAGTTGGGCGGCGTGGTGGGCGTGGAGATGGCAGAGGGCCAGTCATACTGGACGGGCGGCGACTAAAGGGGTGGCTGGATTGGGGTTTCTTACCGAGAGGATTGGACGGTGGTTCACTTGAGCGCACTGACAGGAGGATATATTGTATGATCGTGAGAGGGACCTGTCACGGCGATGACCCGGGTTCTTTCTGGGTACTAGCCATCACTGATCATCTTGGGTAACTATATTGTCTCTAGCCAAAAGTAAGCGACCGCAAGCTATCTCCACATACACCCAAACAGGAACCAGCTACACTCCCCAGATTATCAAAAATAAGAACACAACGTCGCGGCGCCTCCCGCGCGCCTCACGAAGCCTAACTCCACCACCGAGGCGTTTTTCTTGTCGATCAACGACAACTGACAGCAGCGGAAAGAGGGACAACTGCGTCACTTTGACACTTGTATACTTTCCAACTAGCAACGAGCGTCTGTAGAAGCCTCGGTGTTGCAAGCTACGTACCAATTCCCAGGCGGATTGTTCTACTGCCGTGGCTAAGATCATCGATCACAGACCGCTTTAGCATGGACTGTGCCATAGGATTTCCGCACCGTTGGTGACTTGCAGGCGCATTGAGTTGTGCTTGACCGGCATGGTCGTTTAGGGAGGGGCGTGGAGGTTTGTGTATAAGGTAGAGGTAGGGACGAGTTTTTGGTCTTTCTTGCGCAGCTCACTCGATCTTTCAATATCCGGGCCTTGGAATTCGTTCGAACATATCATCAAGATGCTGTCTCAGGTCATTCTTGGGCTCGCTTTGAGCAGCCTTTCAGTTGCACAGATTCCAGTCGTCACTCAATTCCCCGTCACCACCCAAGTAAGCTCCCTCCGTCTCTTCTACCACCACACCCGCTAACGGAAAAACAACCACAGACATCCTTCGCCAACCCCTCCTGCACAGGCGCTGCGGCCGCCTCCGAGCAATCCTTCACAGTCAACTACAACGTACGCCATCATCCCACCAACTACCTAAGGCATCCCACATCCATACTCACATCAGAGAAATCCTAGTTCGAAACCGTCGAGCGCGCCGACCCCATCACCGGCCTCATCCCCATCGGCGAGTACAACCTCCTCGCCTTCAACAACATCCAATGGGTCGACACGGACCCGGATCTCGACGGCAACCACCTGGGCCTCGCACCGCACACGTACCCTGACGCCGCCACGTTCGGGGCTGGAGTCGACTCCCTTACTGCCAGCACGCCGGTGATTACGGCTGATTACATTGAGAGCACGATTGACAGTTTCACGCCGAAGAGCTTTTGGTACGGCTGTGTGTTGCCGAGCCCGTATACGGCGGGGAGTTTGCCTGTGAGCTGTAATAGTAAGTTCTTCTCCTTTTCTCTCAGAACCTCAGAATTGTGATGTTTGCTCATGCGTTTATCTTTTCTTATTAGTTACTGCCACCGGCTACACCAAGTCCGGCTCTCCAGTCGCGGAACAGACGTTCCCCTTCGCGGCCAACGGCTCCGTGGTCCAAGACCAGAATTTCGGGACGTTCAACAGCAAGCTCGCTGGAATTTACAATTTGGGTTTCAGTGTGACGAGCTACAACACCACGATTGTCGCGGCCGCATTGATTGATAATTTTATTGCGACGTTGACCCAGAAGAGCTGTGCGGCGTACTACGAGGGCAGCTATAACAATGGGACTTAAGATCGGAGGACGGTAATGTGCCGGATTCTGTCGCCAGATGCGCAAGTAGAAGTCTATAGCCACGGAAATAAGGACGTCGTTGACATCCATTTCTCGCCTCAGCTCACCGTCCACCTCTCTTCACCCTTCCTCATCCTGATCGTCCTCCCAGCTCTTACTCCCGTAGCCTCAAACTCATCGACCGCAAACAAACCATTCACTAACACCGTCCTGATACCTTGAGCAGGTTGCTGCGGCTCTGCAAACGTAGCTCTGTCCCTGACCGTTTCCGGATCAAATACCACAAGATCGGCTTTATAACCTTCCTTCACCAATCCTCGATCTTTCAATCTCAGCACCTGTGCCGCTCGGTATGTGAGATGCGAAACCGCTTCTTCCAGACCACCGAGAAATATCGTTTCGGGCTCGACGTCGTCGACATCGGAGGAGGATGTTGTAGAATAGATATCCCGACTCTTGCCCTTGGCAAGATCCCGATGATAGTGCCCCAGGTATCTCGGGAACGTCCCCCATCCTCGCGGATGAGGTTTTGTGGACGTAAGAATGCCATCGGAACCGCCCGTGTGTCTTGCATGGCGCATGATCCTGCGGACATTGCTCTCGTTGCCCATATGCTGCAAGATCGTTGTACCGAAGTCATCAGCTTTCAGCAGCCAAATGAAAGTGTCGAAGGGATCTTCATTGCGTGCATCGGCAATCTGCTGGATGCGTTTGCTCACACATGCTTGGGCCAGGTCCGCGTTGAGGACACCTCCGATTTCTATGCGGCTCCAGTCAAGGGTGCAGCCGTGACAGCCGTCTGTGCCTTCGATGAGACATTGGTGTCTTATCTCTTTCAATTGGTCCGGGTCCGAGAGGATCTGCATGCGGTTTGGATGAGCGGACACCCAGCTGGGGAGGAGAGCGCCCAGGGTTGTGGAGCCAGGTAGGTACGGGTAGGTGTCGAGAGTAATGTCTACGCCTTTCTCGATCGCTTGGTCAATCTTAGATAGCAGCTCATCAGCCCGGCCGGCGTTCTCTGGGAAGTTTAATGTTGCGTGTGTAAGATGCAGTCTGACGCCTGTCTGTCTCGCCAGCTCAATCATCTCTTCATATGCTTCCATTGCCCCTTTTCCATAACTTCGATGGTGAGGACAGTAATACGCATCGTATTGTTTCAGTATCTTACACAATTGAGCTAGCTCGCCATTATCTGCGAACATGCCGGGTACGTATGTGAGGCCCGAAGACATGCCCACAGCTCCTTGCTCAAGCCCGCCGATCAGGAAAGCTTTCATGCGATCGATCTCTGACTGAGTAGCAGGCCGATTGTCGTAGCCTATTGTCAGGATCCGGAGATTCCCTTGAGGCACGAGAAAGGCGGCATTGGTTGCTATGCCTTTGCCGTCCAGCCCAGTATCGAGTATGTTCAAAAAGCCTTCGACAGATCTCCATCGATCGAAGAAGTCGGCGGGTTCGTCGGGGTTACCATTCCAGCCAGCGATCTGTTTCCTGATCTTCGCCATGGCTGCGTCATCGACGGGCGCGTAGCTAATACCATCTTGGCCTATCACTTCTGTTGTGACGCCTTGAGTAATCTTGGCCAAATGCGTTGGCGTGTGTAACAGAGATAAGTCGGAGTGAGCGTGCATATCTATGAAGCCTGGTGACAAGCAGAACTGGCCATTTTGACAATCAACGACTCGAAGCTCGGAGCCTGTTCGAATGTCAAGAGTTTGTCCAACCTCGGTGATCGAATGGATGGTGTTGCTCCGAATGATCACGTTGGCAAGATAGCCAGGCTCGGTGCCTGAGCCATCGATCACAGTGGCATCCTTGAAAAGGATGTCGCTATCTCTGGAGTCAGTCATTTTAAAAGGCTGGTTGTCCTGGTGCTGGGTGCCTGCTGAGCGTCGAGCTGCGCGACGATCTAGTCAGCTCATGTCGTCACAAGAGTGGCCGTGGTGGTCTTCAGGTGAAACAGGGCAAGAGAGAGGACAAGGAGAACGCCTCAGTAGACAACGTAAGTTCATCGATAGGGCAAGGCGAGGGTTGCCCGCAGCGGCTAATGTGGAAGGCACGCAACTGCCACCATCTTACTAGTCACCTGAACTTTGAAGTATCATGATGTGCATCAGCAGACTAATCATAATGATTGACTTGACCTGACGTGCTAGACATATACACAGGCCACTGCGGCCATGGACGGAATTTGGCGTTGAGTCGTTAATCGGTTGATACGTTTCGAAGGTGGATGTGATGCCGTTAACTGCATATTCATCCCCAAGCTCCCTCAGGCAGTGAACCGCGTCAGAAGGCCTCTCTCGCTGCTGCTGCTGATGATGATAGCGTTGTCATGATCACCAAAGGGTATTGAGTAGTGTCGTAGCTCGCTGATCATATGTATAGGGAGGACATAGGCCCGCTTTTCGTGCCGCTTTTGGCAGCGGGGTCCAGCTATGGCCGCCTGCATCTTGGTACCTGACAGGCTGCACACGCGACACGCGACCCACGTGCAGCTTCTTGAACGTCCGCTTTGGCGTTTTGGAGTCTTGCGGCGAGGTGTTGGGCATCATGGCGGAGCAATTGGCAAGCGAAATGGCCGACAAGGCGCTCGAAGACCCTTCCAAGACATCGCAAGCCGCAGACGAAGTGCGGGAAGGTGCCCCGCACGATGAGGATGAAGACGGCGAGGAGGAAGACGGCGAAGAGGAGCCAGGCGAAGCACAGGCTGTAGATGGTGCTGCAGCGAAACCCAAGAAAAAGAGAAAGAAGAGCAAGAAGAAGAAGGCTGCTGTAGATCCCACCACGGCAGTCGCTGCGGCTGGCACAGAACCCAAGGTCCAGGACTCGTCCGCAATGCCCAAGCCAGTCCCAGTGCACGACATTAATTCGTTGCTACAGCAACTACAATTGAGTCAGGCAGGTGGAAACAAGAAGGAAGGCAAGGCACCGGAGGAGTACAAGTTCTGGAACACACAGCCTGTACCAAAATTCCAAGAACCCAACCTGTTACAGACCACGAATGGCGAAGGTAAAGAGTTGCCAGAAGGTGCAATACTGCCGGACAATGTCTGTAAAGCAGCTGCCAGGCCTGAGCCAGAGAAGTTGGTGGACGGATTCGAATGGTGTCTGGTCGACTTGGAGGACAAGGAGGAGCTTAAGGAGCTCTACGATCTCTTGTACAACCACTATGTCGAGGACACCGACGGATCCTTCCGTTTCAACTACAGCCAAGAGTTCCTCGCATGGAGCTTGAAGCCGCCAGGCTGGAAGAAGGAATGGCACGTTGGTGTTCGAACAAAGTCGACGGCCGAAGGCAAGAAAGGGAAGCTGGTGGCGTTCATCGCGGGCATCCCAGTGACGTTGAGAGTCAGGTCAGCAACGCTCAAGGCGACCGAGATCAACTTCCTGACTATCCACCGCAAACTACGATCAAAGCGTCTAGCACCAGTCCTGATCAAAGAGGTCACTCGACGATGCTATCAAGACGGCATCTACCAAGCCCTGTACACAGCTGGAACTCTTCTCCCCACCCCTGTGAGCACATGCAGATACTTCCACCGCAGTCTGGACTGGGAGCATTTGTACAATACCGGCTTTTCACACCTTCCTCCGAATTCCTCTGTCCTGAGACAACGGCTGAAGTACAAGGTCGAGGACAAGCAGCAACTTAAGGGGTTGCGGCTGATGAAGCAGGACGATGTCCCAGCCGTCAAGGCACTCCTGACTAAGTATCTGGAGCGGTTCCAGCTGAGACAAGAATTTGACGAGGCCGAGATTGAGCACTGGCTGTGTTCGGAGACGAGCAAGAATGTGGTGTGGTCGTATGTGGTCGAGACCGATGGTAGAATTACGGACTTTATGAGCTACTATCTGCTCGAGGTAAGTGCACTATAGAGTGCGAGAACACCGATCGACGAATGCTAACAACACATAGTCCACCGTCCTCCGCGCCTCCAAGCCCGAAACCATCCGCGCCGCCTACCTCTACTACTACGCCTCCGAATCTGCCTTCCCGGTCCCCAACAAGCCCAAACCCAAGGTCGCCGACCTCCAGCTCAATCTTCAAACCCGTCTACAACAACTCGTTCACGACGCCTTGATTCTGGCGAAGAAGGATAACTTCCACGTATTCAATGCTCTGACATTACTTGACAATCCGCTGTTTTTGAAGGAAGAAAAGTTTGAGCCAGGTGATGGGAAGTTGCATTTCTACTTGTTCAACTGGCGAACGCCGAAGTTGCCGGGTGGTGTCAATGAGGCAAATATGGTCGATGCGAAGAAGATAGGTGGGGTGGGCGTCGTGATGTTGTGATCTTGACTACGGCGACACTCTGGTCTAGCTTAGTCATCTTTGAGCTGAATGAGATGCGCTTTGACCTGTGGACTTCCCTAAACACCAATGCATGGCGTGTCAGCTTCTTGCAATCGTGGCCTTTCCCTGATCGCGGGTCATCTGTAAGCACCGTATCCGGCCCATCAATCAGGCGAAGCACAAGCAGAGTACGTAGCGAAAGTCTAAATAGTGGTCTGTGCTCAAGCTCCATGTCTCTGATCGGAGCCGTTCGCATGTGAAAGTCCACGGGTGGGATGCAACGGATGTGCACTTGCACTCTCTCACTCTCTCCCCTCCATCCTGCCAACCTTTTGTCGACTTGCTGTACATTGACCATATCCCATTACTCCTCAAGCGTGAACCAGCTGCTATCCATGCATAGTACTAGGTGATCTAGCTAACATAGTAGTGCCTCTGACAAGAAGAGTTGCCGAGGCACATTTAGACGTCAAAGCATTGCTATCATAAGATCCAGCATCCCATAACACAACACCAGTGACAATGGCAGACCACTTCACCACCGAAGAATCCACCTTCACCACCCCCGACAACCACTCCCTCTACACCAAAACCTGGCGACCCACCTCTTCCACCCCTCTCAAAGCCCGCCTCATCTTCATCCACGGCTTCAGCGACCACATCAACTTCCAAGGCCCGCTCTTCCCCATCCTCGCGCAAAACGGCATCGTCACCTACGCCTTCGACCAGCGAGGATGGGGCAGGAGCGTGCACACGCCCGCCGAGAAAGGCAAGAGCGGGCCCACGGAGCAGGTGCTGAAGGATATCAATGATTTCGTAGTGCATGCGCTGCGGATCTCTGACGCGAGGGCGGAGGAGAAGGACTTGCCGGTGTTTATGCTGGGACACAGTATGGGTGGGCAGGAGACGTTGCATTTCGCCGCCACGGGGCCGAAGGAGACGCTGAAGCGCGTGAGGGGCTTCATGGTGGAGGCACCCTTCGTGGCGCTGCACCCCAACACGCGACCCTGGAAGATCACGGTGATGTTGGGCAGATTGGCGCAGAGACTGCTGCCGAACATGCATATGGTGCAGAAACTGGACCCCAAGACTGTGACGCGGGATCCTCAGGTCGCGGAGGAGATTGAGGCGGACCCCTTGTGCCATAGTACGGGGACATTGGAGGGGCTGGCGGGGATGCTGGACCGGGCCCTGGCGCTGGAGACGGGCGCGGTGACGGTGCCGGAGGGGCAGGGGGAGGGGGGGAAGACGAGGTTGTGGGTCGGGATGGGGACGACGGATTTGATTTGTGATTATTCGGCTGTGAAGGCTTTGTATGAGCGGTGTGAGGTCGCGGATAAGACGTTGGAGACGTATGAGGGGTGGTATCATAAGTTGCATTTGGAGCCTGGGGAGGATAAGACGAGGTTTTGTAATGTTGTTGTTAGGTGGATTTTGGAGAAGGCGGGGGAGGGGAGTGCGGCGGATAGGTCGAAATTGTAGGGGTTGTCGATTGCGATGAACGTTGGGACGATCATATGCGTTGAGAGAAGGCTTCTGATAAGGCTGAAGATGTGCGTCACATCGATTTCGTGAATCGTTCTAAGCGGTTGTGATCTAATCTTCAAGCATGACCGAGTCCTCCTAATATGTTTAGCAAGCTGTACGGCGCTTGATGAGGGACCACCAATTCTCAATTGTAACGAAACCCCGTTCAGGTCAAATGCATGCTAGCCGTGCTCCAGATGTTGGGCTTTCCCATCTCTCGCTGCACCTGCCAACAATGTAAGTCAGATCACTACCGCGGCTGGTGTGTGGACCCTAAAAGACGAAGGCACATCGGGTATTTCGCATTGGTGAGTCTCCGGCTAGGCAGAGAGCGGTTAGCTTGATTGATGACGGGCGATTCTGGAAAGCACGACTGCCAGGTTCGGAATTCGCATGTGAAAGTGGGGTTTGCGGCCCGCGCTGGTTAGCTTAAGGTGGTTTGCTCTTTCCTCCAAGTTCGTTGCAATCTGCTACATCTTTGGACAGTGCCAAGATTTCCGGATTCGCGCAGTTGACATAGATATAGCACCAGAATCGACCGGAAGGAGACTGAACATTGGCTCAGCGCCAGGCGCGACATCAAGCTGGACACCAAGCGCAACACCGCTTCACAATTTTGGAAACTGAGTACCCGTCAGCTATGATCAACGAGATCAACCGAGTCGGCATGAGTCATCTCAAGATTCACCAGCTCAGGCTTGATCAGCTCGACATTGATGAGCTTAAGACCGACCATTCCAAGGTCGATCAGTTCAGCATGAACGGCGTCGACATCAAGCAGCTTAGCATCGATCAGCTGGACTCCGATCAGCTGAGCATCGAAGGTCTTAAGATCAATGGACTCAATATCAAAGGACTTGCAATCAATGGGCCCGATCTCAATGAGCCCACTCTCAATGAGCTTGACAGCAGCGCAACATCTGCAGCGAAGGAGACGGAACCGAGAACGAAATCAACCCACTTCAGACTTTTAAATCTGCCGGCTGAGCTGCACCTCGTGATCTACGACCACCTGCTCGGCCCCATTGTCGCTAAGCCGGAACATCTCGACACCTACATGCTTTCTGATGAATTCCCCGACACTAGTCGTCTACTACAACCCTACTTCAACCTCATTCAGACCAGCAAGCGCGTCCGAAATGAAGTCAAGACGCACTTCGAGAAACAATATTTTCCGCACCTCACCTTCTACTTCGAGGATGCCTACCACTTCATCAAATTCTGCCGCAAGGCAACCCAGCTCGGCCCAGACTTTCACAGCATGAAGGTCCTACTACACAATGGCAGCTTTCAATGCTGGCCCTACCGCCGCCCAATCTTGGCACTCTCCGAAGAAGCCCGCGAGTACATCTGCAAATACTGCAGGCCCAACGCCGCGAAGGTCCTACAGAACCTGCTGAACTCCAACCGCCAATTTCCGGCGCGTAGACGCTTCATCATTGGGAACGTCATCGGCTTTAACAGCATCAAGAGAAATGGTCGGCCCACCCAAAGGTTCCTTCTCCCCGCCGATGCGGGAGCCGAGGGCAGCGGCATCTCCGTGCACAGGATCCATGCTCCGGGGCGGGATTTAGAGGCTGCCGTGTACTACCAGCTGACTGCCACGGTCTCGCTGGTGTCGCGTGGGGCAATGGAGAACTACAAGTCGACGTTCGATGCCTGTCTTGAGCGAGAGAAAGGTCCAGAGAGTAGGATGGTTGAGGTGGCTTGGGAGGATTTGGGGGCTGGTAATGATCAGGTTGCAGAGGCTAGGAGGAGACAGTACGCGGTTCCAAGGGCGCAGGTCAAGCAGATGCGAACGAGGTTGTGTAGGAAGGTTTTGAGGTTGGAGGGAGAGACTTGGGATGGCTGAGGCTTGGAAGGATCGAGAGCTCGCGTCGATGGCTGGGCTGAGCAAATGGGCATGGGGCGAGATTGGAGGGGGGGGGGGGGGGGGGACCATACCCAAAGTTATGCATATCGAGAGCAGCCATTCGAAGGGTACGGAACTGCGAATGGCGCCACTTCTTTCTGAGTCCAATAAGCCCATGATCTAGAGCACCATCAGCAAAAGTCAAACATTTTAAGCGTCTTGTGCCCTTCAATTCAATCCCGTCAACGCGGGCATACTGATGACGCAGAATCGATACATCCCCTAACACGCCAGCGAGCGTCCGGCGAGCAAGCATCTCATAGTCTGCCTACACACCCATGATTCGTAACAAATATCCGTTGCGACTTGCTGCCACGCCTTCACTCGTTCCAATTTCCTGGAGCTGATCGCTCTAGTGCAGTCCTGCCAGCTTCTCAGAGCTTCATGCAAACGAGTAGTGGGACAACGACTGGCCCATGTAGGAACAAGAACCAGACATTTTGTGTGTAGAGGAGAAAAGGAGAAAGGAGGATCGGCCTGATGAATGGACGGGCCGGGGGAGTGCTGGAGGAAGCACGGGGCATGCAGCCTAGTCCGTAGGGAGCGAGATGACACTCCCATTGAGAGCGTCATATGTGAGTCAATCGTTAGCTTGGTGCGTGGATAAGAACGAAGGTCCTGGAAAGTTGGCCGACTCTGCTTGGCAGTGATACACACAAACCCATCTGTTGCGTCCGCTGTCCCACAATCCTCGCCACTGCAAATCGCTCTGTTGAGACCGCTCACTTACATCAGTCCTCCGACTCCCCCGTATGTATCCCCGAATCCCTCACCCCCTCCTCCGCAAGCGTATCCTCACTCGCCCGGAACCCCTCTCCCTCCCCACTAATTTCTTCCGAGCCCCTCACCGTGCTTCCCTCCAGACTCTCTCTACCAGCAGCCTCCGCCTCGTTCTCTGCCTCCAGCCTCTCCCTGTTCGCCTCACGCCGCAGCGCAGCCTCTGACTTAGGATCTGGGTCCGCTTTGATGCCTGCTGGTAAGACTGGAGGGCCGTCCTCGTCCGCGTCGAGTTGGTAGAGGTAAGTCTCCCAGAGTTCGATCAGCTGGATGACAGAACATATTAGTCAATGCTGTGGCTGGATCTGGAATATTAGCAGGCTTACCTCTTTCTGAGCCTCGATGGCACTTTCAAGGAACGTTTCGACGCTCGACTTGAAGTCTTCCACCTTCTCCTTCTCGAATCTCTCGAGCTCTCCACGCATGAGCCTGCCCATGTCTTCGAAGAGGAGTCTCGATGCGTGCACCCGCCGCTCTGCATCCGCAACGTCTGCCTGCATCTGCTGGATTCGGTCCTGCTGTGTTCGGCCGGCTCGTAGTAATTTATCCTGCTGCTTCTTGATGTCCTGTAATTTGGATTCTGCGCTGTGCCAGCTGTGAAAGGCCTTTTGCCGTTGTTCGAATGCCTTCTTGACGGAACCAATGAGGCGGATGTACTCGTCGATCACGATGCCAAGAGTCAGAATGTCCTGCATGGCTTGGCGATGGTAGAGCTCCTGTATTCGCAGTTGCAAGTCTCCCAGCGCGTCCAGTGGGCCAGAGAGGCTCGGCGATAATTCAACAGCAGCTAGATTATGCAGACTCATGGAGAAATCACCACAGGAGTCTCCAAGAGCTCGCCGTTGGCCGACCACGGTATCTGTGCTCTTCTGAAGAGCCTTGAGTTGGTTCTCCAAAGCGTCAAGGTATATCCGTCGATCATGGAACCAGTCATCGTGCTCGATAAATT
Organism: Teratosphaeria gauchensis; assembly: GCA_007113925.1. Lineage (NCBI taxonomy): Eukaryota > Fungi > Ascomycota > Dothideomycetes > Mycosphaerellales > Teratosphaeriaceae > Teratosphaeria > Teratosphaeria gauchensis. The sequence goes on along the minus strand of VCMR01000013.1, from coordinate 634,238 downwards.
TGCCTCCGCTCCCAGATGAGATGCCGATCGAGCTCATGAAACCTTTGCTCTCGCCGCCGAGCAATGGGTCCTTGCGATCCTTGTGCTTGATGTCAACATTGAATGTTTCGCTCTCCAGGAAAGTCTTGAGGTCGCCATCGTGCTGCAGGACGGGGTGGGAAGCAGTTTTGTTCAGCATTCGCTCCAATGCCTGCCGTCTGCTCTCGACAAAATCTGCATTGAAGCGACCCACTGCCTGCTTCTCGGGGGGAGGCGGCACGATCAGACCCGGGTTGTTCTCATGTAACCGCTCGTACAGCCATAGGAAGTCGCGATACCGTCTCGTCACGGTGAATGATGCCTGATTGTATGCCTTGCTCGTGGTGCGCGTGATGACCGAGTAGACGGTGTGGCTGTTGGCGGCATTGCCCACGGTATGCGGGTCTCCCACGGTAATGTTGAACGTCGGCTTCGCGGCCTGCTCGACCGTGACGCTGGGCTGTGTCTGTCTCTGCGCGCCGCCAAACTGGGAAGGCGCTTGGACTGCTCTTGCCGATCCATTCAAGCTTGACGTTCCATCGTCATCGACCGAGGACGAAATGGCAGAGGCGGCAGTGGCTGGTCGCGATGTCTGCTGTCGTGTCCGTGACGCGAGCTCTTTCACTGGTGGCGCCGGCGCTGCTGCCTCCTCGACTGGTTCGGCGCCGAGCGGACCCAAAGGCCCCATCGAGTCATCATCGAGCGATTCGAGGGTGGTGGACTGCGCGAGGTTGCCATAGCGGCGGGATGTGCGAGATTTGGAAGGTGCGGATCGGGGTGTGGTGGTCTTGCTGGTGGATGGTGATGGTGTCGATGCTGGCTTTGGTGCTGATGTTGTGTTGTCTGCCCGCTGTCAGTTTGAAGCCTCACAATAAGGTAACATTGGATGTGACATACCACTCGGTGTTTCCTCAGCTGCCTGGTCTAGTTTATGGCTGGAGGATGACCTCGAAGGCACATCTGTTGCCCGCTGTCAGTCTACCTGACACACTCTCCCCCTTGCCTGACCAATCCTACCATCCCACGGCGAACCTCCCTCATCCATTGCGCCCCACGGGTTTGCTCCTGCTTCAATGTGTGCGGCCATCTCCTTCACCAACGTTTGACCTCACTGCTAGCGACCTGCCGCTCCGGCTCCACTCCAACATTCGGCACGGAGCTCCCGGCGCCTTTCCTCCGCTGCACGACGATGCAACCGCTGGTCGATCTTGAGATGCTGAGGTAATTCTTACAAGGCTACTCCGACTCCTTTTTGGTCACGAAAATGAAGACGACGGGTGTGGTAAGTCGTACCAGTAGCATTCGCGACAGCCAACAGCGCCAAGAGATTGGCCGCGGAGCACTCAGGTTTGGGATGCCCTGGTCGCAACTTCCAAGGCTCCTTCTGGAACAGCCTCATTACACGCGCCAGCAGCCACGTCACGAGCGTTCACACCGAATGCATCATTCCAGACAGCCATACTGTACAGTACCTATCAAGGGCTCGTCGCAGCGCCAACCACAGTATCTTGCTGTCGTGAACGGGCTTGACTCCTCACAATCGCCCAGGAAGGCGGCGCTGCTTCTCAACCTACCTAGACACTGCCCGTGTGACTACCTCTACAGATGGGCTTCATGTGCTTGTGTGATCGTGTCTTCCACCGCTTGAATCCTCACGAATCTGGTGATTGACATCTGCTACTTACCAAGACATCAAGGACACTTGAACCTCAATGGCGCGCAAGAGCAAAAGACGGCTTGCACGACCACGGAAACATGCAGTCAATCTCACCACAGCAGACTTGAGTAGTCATGAAGAGAGTACTGCCCGACCAAGTGGAACGGACAGCGCACATAAATCGAATCTTCGCCCGGTGTGCAGCGAGCCCATGAGAAGCACATTCAAGACATCAGCTCCATTACACTACGAGACACCAGAATCCATGCCAAGCCTAACTTCTGCGAGGAGGAATTGTGGGTCATGATGGGGAGAGGCGGAGACGGCGCACTTCAGACATCGTGGAAGGTCACTGCAAGCCAGTAACTGTTACAGTTAGGCTAACGACCACTTTCGGTCAGTCACAGGCATATGGCATTCTGTGCACGGACCAAGTGTAGGTCGCATGCATGCATTCCAGGTACATTCCTGACGAAATTGCAAGGTGTAAACAATGCCCTGAACTGTTTGGCTGCAGCATCCCAACAATGCTTGTTTGCTTCCTGTCGCAACCATTTCCACCTCCGTGCTAACACTGCTCCACTGACGATTTCTCGCATCGCGCAACGCAGACTCCACGCTATGGCGCCCAAGCGCAAATCTGCGCGCGAAGCCACACCTACCACCAAGAAGAAAGAAGCTCAGGTGCTTAAAGCTAAGTTACCGGCTAAGGTCACAAAGGAGACGAGTCCGGCGAAGAAGACGACAGCTACATCGACGCCAAGAAAGGTTTCCGGCAGGGTGGCCAAGAAGACGCCTGCGAAGGACCTGACGGATATGTCCAAGGAGACCATGGCGAAAAATGCGGTGAAGAGTGGCAAGAAGGCGGCATCGCCAGCCAAATCTGCCACCAAAAAGACAACTACCAAGAAGGCCACTCCAGCTCCAGCTCCGGAGCCAGACGATGACGAAGACGATGACCCACTCGGCACCGAAGGCCTATACGTTGAGGAGCCAGCGGAAAAGCCGAAGACCAAGAAGCAGTCGCCTAAAGTCAAAGACAAGACATACCGAGACCATCACGATCCCGCTGACGACGCTGTGGAGGATGAGCCCGAGCCGGAGAAGCCGAGGCGTGCTGGGAGGAAAGGCTCGGTGTACAAGCCAGATGCTGACGATGAGGAGAATGAAGACGGCGATGCGCCTGAGCCGCCGAAGCGTGGTCGTGGGAGGCCGCGGAAGTCGGATTCGTCCAAGAAGGGCGCTGCGAAGGCTGAATTGGCAGCTAAAAGCGGTAGTGGCAAGCGTGGCCGTCCAAAGAAGGTCGTATCCAGACCTGCGGGGCCGCTGAGCCAAAAGGACGCTACAGCTGCTCTACGACAGCAGGCCGAGATCATGAAGAAGACTAGACATACTCTCGCTGGCCCTGAGCCAGAAGCTACGAATCATCTACGCGCTGCGTTCTATATGCTGAAGTCTGCGCTTTTCGGCGGCGGGCTGTACGCGAAGGCGTCCAAGGCTGAGGCTCGCAGGCTGCGGGGTCTTTGTCAGGGCATGGATGATGACATTGCGAGCGCCGTCATTAACCCGGACTTGGAGGAGTATATCTTGGGTAGGAATTTACGATGGACGGATGTCGAGGGCACTGGGGAGAGGGAGGATGATGTAGCGGCCTATTTGACGAGGTTCCCGGTGTATGATGGGGATGGTCTTGCCGAGATGAGGGAGGAGATGGAGGATTTGGGGATGTGGGAGGATGATCCGAAGGGGTTGGCGGAGTATTTGACGGGCAGGATTTGGGATGTTTTGAAGGAGTGTAGGTATGGGATGGCGGGGCTGGGGAGTGAGGATGCGGTTGAGGGATTGGAGGCGTTTGAGAGGCAGTGGAAGTTGTTGACGATGGAGGATCCGGATAACATTGTTCTGGGGATGGAGGAGGAGGAAGCAGCAATGAAGAATAGGGTGAGGAGGTTGTGGAGGACTTTTGAGGAGGGCGCTGCGCAGACTGCGAGATTGTCTATCAAGGAGGTGGGTGATGCGGACTCGACGACAGAGGATGAAGATGAACAGATGCTGGATGAAGACGTCGTCGTACCCACCATCGAACCCACCACCACCACCGCCCGCAAAGCTAGCAAATCCACCACTTCTCGCAACGGCCGTACTCCCAGCCCGCTCAAGCCATCCTGTGCGCCTCTTCGATCGCCCTCCCGTAGTCCTGCCGCCAGAAACAAAGCTCAGCCTGGTTCACACCCGGGTCACATCCGCCACAACGAGCAGACTCGCCTTGCCACTCCTCGCGCTTCACCTATTAAGACGAAGGGCACGCCCAGCCCAAGCCCGCAGACGAAGCAGAGGCGCGAGGGTGTGCAGAGTGGATTCTCTACGACGCCGAACAGGGGCTCGGGCGCTTCTGCAGGGAGTCTTCGGTCGGCTGAGGAGGCGGCAGCTTCGGCGGCGCAGTTGCAGGATGAGATGGCGGATGGCTTGAGGGAGGGCTATGCTTCTGTCTCGGCTGCTGGCTCTAAGAGAGGCCCAAAGGCACCGCAGAGCCGTCCTGCGAATGATAATGCTGGTGAGTCTTCCCGGTTCTCTCACCACACTGCCACCACATCTTCAAGTAAAGAGCCGTTCAGAGTTGGCATTAAAGCTGGCGGTGGCTCCAATCCCAGCGACGATGATGACTCCTCATCAAGCGACCACGGCTTCGCTCACCTCCCTCCCTCCCGCCGTCCAAGCAGAAGATCTACCTCACCTGCTCCTCTTCGCCCGCCTCCTGATCGCAGCGGGATCACGGGCCCGCCGGTCGGAAGCAGGGAGAGATTGCAGGAAGTGCTGAGGCACGTGGCGACGGCAGAGGAGCAGAGGGTGTTTGATGGTTATGAGGAACGAGTTGTCAAACTGCCAAAGAAGTATTACGAGGGTGGTGAAGCTAATGATGACGGCGACGCAGGCGACGACGATGACGTGAGTGGGAGACACACACGGCGGTCTCCAGCGAAGTCACCTAGGCCGTCGCCCGCGCCAGTTTCGCGCCCGTCTCGATCTCGTGGATCCGATGGGAAGGAAGAAGATCCCTGGGCTCACAGGTTCACGACCGCCACCAACCCGGAGAGGATCCAGGGTCTTGATGATCGTCCCAACCCGTTCCATGAGAAGTTGCCGGGCACGGAGACCTGGTACCAGCGTATGCCCAATGTGTTTCCGTTTGGGGAGACGCCGTGGCAGGAGCGGGAGATGAGTAGGCAGATTAATGAGGATTTGAATCGGAGTGAGTACTCGTCAAGCGACACTTGATCGGCGGGCCAACAATACTTCATGTGGGGATGACTTGCTAACGCGAATGGCACTGCAGGCCACGAAAGAGAAGTCGAGGAGACCAACCGCGCCGAAGCCTCCAAGGACAAGAACGACCCGCGCTCTCCATCCGTCACTGAGAGGATTGCTGGCGCGATCAGAGGTACGCTGTTCGGCCGCACCCAGACCCCTGAGGAGCAAACACCTGCCGCTGATCCTGGTGCCGCTCCTGCTGCAAGTACGACGGACTCTGCTGCTCTGCCACCTGGTCCGTGGGATTCACCGGAGGTCGAGGATCAAAGGGTTGAGGACGGGTTGGAGGAATTCCATGAGTTCTTCAGGCATGTGGAGCATAAGGGTGGGCCGGCGGAGGCGAGGAGGGAGTCGAGGGAGAAGAAGAAGAAGAGGACGCAGCAGGAGGCTGCTGAGGGTGGGTCGAGTGGCAAGAGGGCGAAGAAGGGTTGAAAGTTGATGAATTCCGTTGGACGTTGTGTGAGGTTGCCATCATGACTTGATTCGCTTCGCGCGATGCTTATGACCTTGCGGCTATTTCGACCTATGCGTATGCGTGTCTGTCGTAGCTTGCTCTATTCTATCCAAACCTAATAATTACTGTCGTGATATTCCTTAATTCTCATTTACTCTCATTCATCAACTCCCCCGCAAATCGACTCCTCGCCCTAATCCTCGGCCCATAAAACACCAGCACCCACGGCACCACCGTCAACACCGCCGCAATCCCTCCCAACAAACTCCCCGCCCCTTGATCCGTAAGCGTATGAAACATCTGCCGCGTAAACAGCGGGAACGCGCCACATAGCATATTCCGGCAGAAACTCTGCGCCGCTAATGCGGAGCTCGCATATCGATGGTAGGTATCAGCCAAGTAATTGAAGACGGCCAGGTAAATGCTGAAAATGCCCATGGTGGCGCATCCGACTGCGAGCGCGGGCACGATCCACGGGATGCTGGAAAAGGACGTCCAGCCGAACCAGAACCAGCCGGTGGGCAGCAGGATGGACTGCACGCAGGAGAAGTAGAGGCGGCCCTCTGGCGTGTCGAGGAAGGCTCGACGTTTCTCTGCGAGATAGCGCCGCGCGATGCGTTCTTGGTAGATGCTGATGACGGTGCTGAGGATGGCGGCGACGGAGATGGCGGTGAAGACTGCGTCGGCTTGCGAGAGGGAGAAGTGGTGTTTGGTGGTGAAAACGTAGGGGATGGCGGAGAAGAGGAGGTAGAGGACTGCCCAGGCGAAGGAGACCCAGAGGGAGAAGAAGAAGACGACGGGTTCGGTTAGGAGGAGGTGGAAGGGTCGGGTGAGGGAGACTTTGATCATGAGGGGTAGGCTGGCGCGTTCTTCGTCGGACTTGACTTTCCAGCGGATTCGTTCGGGGGCGATTTTCGTGGAGGAGGGGGTGGGCAGCATCATGCCGTAGTAGCCTTGCGATTCGAGGGCGTCGTACCATTTGTTCAGCGCTTTGGCTTTGCGAGACAGGAGGACGGAGCCGCGGGTTTCTTTGAAGAAGATGACGATGAGCGCCATGACGACGCCGTCCATGATGACTTGGTGGTAGAAAATCCAGCGCCAGGTCGTGTGCTGCGCGATCAAGCCTGAGATGATGGGACCGAGGCCCGTGCCGAAGAGCGCGCCGCCGGCGAAGAGCGACATGGCGGTGTTCCGGTCTTTCGCATGGTAGATGTCGCTGACGATGCCGCCGACCATCGTGCTGAAGGTGCTGCCGGCGCAACCGACGAGGAATCGCGCGACGATCATCCCGGCGTAGGTGGGTGTTAATGCGCAAACGAGCTGGAAGAGCACGAAGAGCACGCCTGTCACGACGAACATTGGGCGGCGGCCGTTGATCTCGGAGAAGGGTGCGAGGATCATGGGCGCGATGCCGAAGCCGATGGTGAAGACTGTGACGCCGACTGTCATGGCGACGAGGGAGACGTTCCAGTGCGCGGCCATTTGGTCCTCGCCGGAGGTGTAGGCGCCGGCGCTGTACGCTGCGAGCATGGTGGAGGTGGCGGATAGCCAGGTGAAGAGCTTTTTGCGGAGGGGCGACCAGAGGAATGGGGAGGTGTATTGTTTGAGGTCTGGGCATGCTGCTGGTGGTGGTGACTTCGCGCCACTTGATTGTTGTTGCGAGAGATATGCTGGAGATGGCAAGTTGGTCTCAAAGGTGAGGTAATGCCATACTATCTCGTCATCCGCGGTGACAGCTTCGTGGAGGCCAGAGCTACTCGAGGAGTCATCGCGTGAATGCTTCTCGTCTTCTGCATTTTTTATTTCTGGCTTCGAGATCTCGTTTGCCTGGTCAAGTGAGCTTCGAGGCAGTCTGATCTCTGGTGTGGCCGTCATGGTGGCCTCGCGTGCTCGTCAAGGAGCGCATGAGAGGCGATTGTGAAGGAGCCAATGGGAAGGTGCAGATGGCGTCGATATAGAAAGAGTAGTCCTACCTCAGGGCTATGTGTGGGCCATTTTGAGAGCGTCGTAGGTGAGAGATCATCGACAGAACCTACATGCCCTCCCTTCAGCCGCTAGCGGAGGAGCCATGCCGGCAACAGTCACGGAAACGCACCTGCATTGTAGGATTTCCGCAGGCGCGGCTACATTGTATCAAAGGCCCTGAACTTTTTGTCCCCGAAGTGTCCCACGACCAGTTTGCGCTCTGCCACCTGGTTTCGCTGCAAATTTGTGACTGCCATTTGCGATTCAGCTATGAGTGCTGTAACGACATTCCAGTCATGAGTTGTAACGTCGAAGTCTAAAGATGACGCTCAGAAAGGCGCCACCGCACAGTGCGGCCGAAATTCGGGTGTCGGTCGTATGGCATTCAAGAATGTTGATGCTCGCAGCTCAATACCAGAAAAGTATTACTAATTACCATCCAGCATCAAAACCAGATGCATATATTGCTGCAGAGGCGAGAAAGGCAGCTAATCGCTTTGTGAGCGGAAGGCGGTCCTAGCGGAGGCATTGTGAAGCGCCAGCGTGGAAGCGTTGATCTGGATTTGCGTCTTCAGCAGTGCGTTCACATATCCTGCCTCTCTTGCCTCATCAACCTCCCCTTGCTCTTCCAGCAGACTGTCGGTATGGTTCTCACACGTCTTTGTATTGTCGAATGACGCGAGCTCCATTTGAAAGCACGACGCACCCAGGGACCAGGGTCCACGAGCAAGCCCCGCCATTCACGATACCAAATGCTGCCCCTCCAGCTATGGCGTGATTACACATCTGCACCTCCTAATTCAGCCCTGATTCGCTCCATCAGGAAAAGACCTACTGCTCAAACCAGTGAATCTGGGCAGAGAGCGGGATCGGCCTCAAATTTATTGTCTGCTCGCAGCATTACCCCTCGCCTCCCACAACAGCATCTCTGCTACTCCAACAGATTCTCTTCGCAACCGTCACACAATCAAATACAGCACAACAGCAGCCATGGGTTCCACCGAGCGTCCTGAGCCTCTCCGTCTGGGCACTGTCGCCCCCAACTTCAAGGCAGAGACCACTGCCGGTAAGCAAGCCTGACCGTACATAGCAGGAAGTGCATGAGTTGACACCAGGCAACCAGGCCCAATCGACTTTCACGAGTTTATTGGCGACAACTGGGTCGTCCTCTTCTCCCACCCAGAAGACTACACTCCTGTCTGCACGACCGAGCTCGGTGCTTTCGCCAAGCTCGAGCCCGAGTTCACCAAGCGTGGTGTCAAGCTCATTGGACTTAGCGCGAACACGATCGAGAGCCACGGCGGTTGGATTAAGGACATCAACGAGATCAGTGGCAGCAACCTGCGCTTCCCGATTATTGGCGACAAGGAGAGGAAGGTTGCTCTGGCGTATGACATGTGAGTAGGACCGGACAGAGGGAATGGCATACGTGGAATGCTGATTGTTTCCCGCAGGATCGACCACCAGGACGCCACCAACGTCGACTCCAAGGGCATTGCCTTCACCATCCGCTCCGTCTTCATCATCGACCCGAAGAAGACCATCCGCACCATCCTCTCCTACCCCGCCTCGACCGGCCGCAACACCGCCGAGGTCCTCCGCATCGTCGACTCACTCCAGACTGGTGACAAGAACCGCGTCACGACCCCGATTAACTGGGTGCCAGGCGACGACGTGATTGTACACCCGTCGGTCAAGGGCGAGGAGGCTGAGAAGCTCTTCCCGAAGATGAAGGTGGTCAAGCCATACCTGAGGTTCACTCCGCTCCCGAAGGAGCAGACGTCTGCCAACTGACTGGCGGAATCTTGGAGTAGGCTTATGTTCAGGATGGCATGGGAAAACGAGTGGGGAGAATCGGTCACGAAGGATGGATACTAGCTTGGCTTGATATTCGCGCCTAGGTGATGAGCACCTGCATAGAGCAGCAATGTTATGAGGTTCTTGCGAAGAAAAAAGCTTATACCCACATGTATCATTTTTGAGCAATCTGTCACTACGAGACTTGTGTCCGTGGACTCAGCGATGGCGTAGCTTTTTTTTGACCCTGGTAACCGCTAGCCACCAACTGCGATCGGCCAGGATGACTCGTCCATGCAAGAGAATCTGACGCAGGGCATAGCACAATATTCTGCCGTTTCCTGAGATCGTCGTGATCGTTTCAAGTACCCGCTTGCCCCGTGCACGAATCCGAGAACCTGGACCGACTCTCTTTCTAACGGACGAACCGGTTTGCAAACACTTACACTCTGAATGAGTCCCTGCCGTCATCCGTCGATGTTAATGTGGAAAAGTATACACATCCGTACATGCCAAAGCCCAGATAATAGTTCTATGTAAGCTTAGCCAGAAATGCGCTCGATGATTGGGCAGGGGGCTGGCGGGAGGCGCTTCCTTGCGAAGGCTGGTTCTGGCGTGCCTTGCAGGGCTTGGCGTCGGCGTCCATCCACAACATCAACCCAAAACATCCTTGCTCCATCGCGAGTGCGGTTAGCGAAGGGTTCCTACAACACGAACAGTCCGTAAACGAAACCGGGAAGCCGTGAACAAAAGGTGAGAGATCCTCGATACCCAATTTCCAGCGGCCCGTGGCGGACGAACACTTGGGGGTGCGAGGCAAACGCTCTGCACGCCTGTAAGACGTAGGACCGAGTCGATCAAGTCGATCCGGTTGCAGCGCGCGGCCGGCTGCATATGCACGCGGACGCTCCTCCAGGTAACGTGAGATGCTGGCGAGCTGTTCGGAGCTAACTTCGCAGAAGCCACGGGTGGAGGAAAGGCCGCCGGGGCGCTGGGTAGGTGCTGGATGGACAGAGGAAGGAGCGAGGCTGTCTCAGGCTCCTGCCAGTCTTAAGGACTGCCCTTACCAAAAACTCGCTGCGCATGACATGTGCTCTCCTGCTTTTGCCGTACACTTGGCATTTCACTTTGTCAACTTTGCTCACGCGCCGCATTGCATTTTCGAAGTGCTTGTGCTAACTATGGCCATTCCCTTAGGTGCCATAGCTTACTCAGCGGTAGACGCAAATCCTGCTGAGCATAGTCCTGCGCTACGATTGCCGAGCTTTCTGACCAGGAAAGCTGCCTCAGAGCCGAAAAGTGGACCGTCATCGGGCAGCACGTCGCCGCGAGAGTCCTGTACCTCGTCGCTGAAGAAGTCTAATCCGTCTCCAACCAGGAAGTGGAGAGCCGGCAAGAAGCACCAGAAGAGTCTCTCGGGCAGAGGCGCCAATAAGCGCGTACGCGCTGAGTCGACGCCGTCCACTGAGTCATTCACGCAGAGTTTGGAAAGCAGCACTTGCGCCCATTCAACAGCAAACCTTTTACCGGAAGAAAGTGGCCAGGTATTGCGTCGCAAAGCAGCTTTCGAGCTGTCAGAAACACGTGGATCCTGCGAGGCCCGGCCGAAGCATATTCCAATAGTGATACCCGACTATGATCCCGTAGCACGCGATCACGACGAGGGACGCGCTGGATCTGTATCGACCTTATCTGGCGGTAGCAGCAGCTCGCCATCAGTCTCTGACTTCCCAGTGACACCTAGCGACAAAGTTGTGCCTGTGCCAGAGGCCATCGTAGGGACGGACCGGCCGCGGCATGTGGAGATTCGAATCCCAAGTTGGGCACAACCTATATTGAAGCAGCCTGAGACGCCACCAAGGCTGCATCTGAGCCATCAGTCAGTCTTTGTCATTGACCCTTTCACTGACGTCGGCGCTTTGTCTTCCCCAGTCATGTCCAGGCCGACTCCGGATTCCAGCCGGACGAGCACAATGGACTCGTCCAGTTTGTCAAGCGCGTCTCCAGGTCAGCTCTATGCGAACCACAGCAACAGTGGCTCACAGTCTCACCTTGCAAGCGCAAACAGCAGCCAATCGAGCCTGGTCGGCATGCGTGCTGAGTACGAGTCTGCATCGGAAGCAGAATCCTCGCACGACGATGGCTCGCATGCATCCACACACCCAGCCGGAGCATCTGCCTTACCGGCTTCCCAGACGCCCAATGCGAACAACACGGCCAATTTGTCTGGACTTGTCTGCAATGTTCACCGCACGACCGGAAAGGAGCCTCACCCATTGGTCGGCTCCACAACCACCATACTTGGCGACAAATTGTATGTCTTTGGTGGGCGGCGTCTCTCGCGGACAAAGCCTCAGCTTACCTCTAACCTCTACGAATTGGACCTCATACGCAGACACTGGACGAAATTGACCGTGCAAGGAGACATACCTGCAGCACGATACTTTCACAGTGTTTGTGCGCTGGGCGATACCAAGCTCGTCTGCTACGGCGGCATGTCTCCGGCGCCGCTACCTGTCGATGCGCCGCCAGACACTCAACCAGAAATTATTGTGATGTCTGATATCCACATTTTCGATGTCACGACCAACACATGGACAAACGTAGCCACTGCAGACTCACCGCAAGGACGGTATGCGCATTGCGCTGCTATCTTGCCAAGCGCAGCAGTATTCGCAAGCGCAAATGCGCCAACAAGTGCACTCCATCATAATCCGCAAGGTAGCAACCCAAATGAAGGCACTCTTGGCGTTTCTATTGATGGAACAGGTGGCGCCGAGATGATAGTGGTCGGCGGCCAGGATAGTGCAAATCATTACATCGAGCAAATCAGTGTTTTCAATCTCCGCAGCCTCAAGTGGACCGGTACCACTGGTATGGGCCGCAGTTGTGGCGCTTATCGAAGCGTTGTCACGCCTCTCACAACCCTCAGCGCTAGCCAGATTGGTGCCGGGCCTCACGCTAGAAATGATATGGAGGACGAGGACGAGGAGACAGAGTTCGTTGGGTCGGGAGCACCAATGCTCGTCTACTCGAATTACAACTTCTTGGATGTCAAATTAGAACTGCAGGTTCGGCTCACGGACGGCACCCTTACGGAGAAGCCAATGCAGACAGTTGTCTCTCCTCCCGGGCTACGCTTTCCGAATGGCGGTGTCATTGACAACCACTTCGTGGTTTCTGGAACATTTCTCACGTCTTCCAAGCAGGAATACGCGCTTTGGGCACTCGATTTACGAACTCTGTCTTGGAGTCGTATAGATGCCGGCGGCAGCATCTTCAGCCAAGGCAGTTGGAACAGGGGTGTGCTCTGGAATCGGCGAAACGCTTTTGTAATCCTTGGCAACAGAAAGCGAAGCCTGGTCGATGACTACAATAATCGCCGAATCAATTTCACCAACATGTGCGTGGTGGAGCTGGAAGCATTTGGGCTATACGACAATCCTAGGCGAGCTGAGCCGACGTCAAGCTATCTCTCGTCGAGCGCATTGCCGCCACTCGCGCAGCCAGACGTGACTGCGTCTGGTAGACAGCTTTCTCATGCTGCTGAGGAATTGGGCGCCTTATCTCTCGGCGTTAGAGAGTTGGCCGATATGGACTTCCTTGCCATTGACGGCACGCGAATACCTGTAAATTCGCGTCTGATAGCCCGGCGCTGGGGCTGGCACTTCACAAGCCTGTTCAAGGAATCGTTGATAGCCGCAGCAGACACCGACACAGCGACTTTGAGAGCGGCCGTTGGTGGCAATCCCGCTCGAAACTCTTCCATCACCATCACGCCCTCAGTGACTTCTGGTGGCACGACGCTGACGAACAATTCTCAGCAAATCCTCGAGATCCCTGACACCAGGTCTGCGCCGCCTCCAGTACGACCTCGGCTCTTTTACTTGCCGCACACGGCACCGACTTTACAAGCGCTCCTGCACTACCTATACACATCCACACTGCCATCTGCACCTTCGCCATTGGCGACACCGCAAATATTCTGCTCTTTACTCCAGCTCGCGCGACCCTACAAGATCGATGGACTACTGGAAGCTGTTGTCGAGCGTCTACACGAATCGCTAGATGGTCGCAATGCCGCAGCTATATTCAATGCCGCTGCAATGGGCGCCGGCGGTGGCGAAGGAGTGCTCTTCGCCGCGGAGACCCGCAGCAATGTACGGGAAAGCTCGATACCAATTCGCACAGCTAGCCTTGCTGGTCTTGATGCACTGACCCTAAACGGCGGGCGGGGTGGGCCGGGCTTGCGTGTCGATACGGATATGGCGAATGGGCGGAACACTCGGAACACGATTCGACCTGGCACTGGCGACGACACAGACGATGAGGTGCCTGATAGTGCGGCGACTGAGGACAGCATGAGCGAGAGCGAGGCTAGCTTGAGTGCGAGGAGCTTCACCGGCCGAGCAGATAGGGATCGCGAGGTTTGGAACGGAGCGATGAGTTCTGTTGTAGGATTACAGAAGCGAGGTCTCAGAGGATTAATGGAGGGTAGGCGGATGCGTGAGAGAGGACGGAGTGAAGGACTTGAGGGGCAGAGAGTCGGTCTCGGCATAGCCTGAGGTATTGTGGGAGGTATGAAGTGGATCTTCGCGAATGGAAGAGCCTCGACGCAAGCTTGCAAGCACGCAGTGTTAGCTGCAGAGCTAATCATTAGCAAGGGTCAGCCCTGCTCTTCTGGCATTGGCGCATGAGGGCGCCTTCATAGTGCGTGACATTCTTCCATGGTGTGTGATATCACGAACCGCAAATTCGACGCTGCTATCGATACACTGCTGCTCGAACAATGAAAGTGCAAATGGAGTCCAACCTCCATGTCGAAATTATTATAGACCTTCCGCCGCTACATGCTACAGAAAAGTGGTACAGCAATAATTTGATAATCCCGAAGAGCGGCCTACCCGATACTTAATCAGTCTCCCTCGCTATGCTTCCGCAATTCCGCTAATGCTAGATGCAAATGCTAAACAAGTTGCGCGAAGAACCTCTACGGTGGCTTGATCTCACCGCACTTAGCTGGGCGGGCACAGAGAGAGGGTGAAATCAGCGTTGTTGCTGTCAGTGAACACAGCCCCGTTGCCATCGCGGTTGCTTGGGGTGTAAGCATTCTCCAGCTCTCCCTGCCTGTCCTTCGATGAGACGATATCAAAGCCATTGCCCCAGGAGTCCAGACGGAAGCCGTCAGCTTTCAGTGGGTCGCCGAAGATGGTGCTGAGGGAGTAGTACGTTATGCCGTTGGCGAAGGTGTAGACGTTCTGCATCGCCGACGACATGTCGGCGCTCTTGGAGAGGGTGATGGCATGTTTTTCGTGGTTGTCGTTGAAGCTGGGAGAGGATTTGGGTCAGTAGATGTTTTGTAGTGCGGTTTGCGTTCTTTGCGGTTGCTTACACTGGGCCGTTCCAGGCGTTGTTGGTGTTGGCGGCGATGGTCTTGACACCGTCATTGGCCGCGTCGCCGAAGGCGGAGGTGAGGTAGAGCTGGAAGTTGCAGTGGTTGTCGACGTAGATTGTCGCTGCTGAGGCGGCGGTGGCAAGAGCCGATGCGGCGATGAGAGTTTTGGCAAGCATCTTGTATATGGGCGTAATGCAGACTCTGGAGAAGTTGTTGATGAGGATTGCTATGTCGAGTTTTTGTTGCTTGAGTGCTGGCTATCATTCAGGTGCAACTTCCTTCTTATATATCTATGCCATCGACTCTAGAGCGCAAGACAGCTCTCGATTGTTTGCCAATAATAGAGCGAATGCGAGAGCTAAGACAGAGCACGGACGTGATGGGTCGTTCTCGGCAGGCGGCTGCACAGGCCGTTCAAATGAGGCTCAGCTCTATACGAGCCTCGTAGCCATGAGTGTAACATATACGACCTTTAGCAAATCAATAAGTCTCATATCGTATTGGAAAATAAGGTAACTTGAGCCCAGGGTGTACAATATTGTCATTCCGCCAAGCATGGCTTCGACTCCCGTAATAGTTCGCCAATACTACTAAAGATGACCTGTCGCGACAAATGCGGAACGATCATGCTGCTAGAGCTCAGCGATGCCCTGGGGTTGTGTCGGAGCCTGGCTGTGGACCCGAAAAACCATTCCATGATGCCCAGGGATCCGCTGTTGGAGAGAAAGCTTCGTGAACGAATTGCCTGAGGTTGTCGTGGGCGGTATACGAGCTACATTTTTGTCAGCTTCAACAAGGCTATGTCAGTGCTGGTGTCCAAAAATCTCTCACTCAGTGGCTTGCACATGATAATCCATCATGAAGTGTTGTGGGACCTGATAATGACCACCAGAATGTTGATCTTGGCCGTCCACCTGCGGCTGATGTGGTTGTTGAGACGGATGTATTCGTGACTGGTAGGAGTCTTGTGTGCCTGCTGAGTTGTTGCTATCTTCGCGTTTTGGTGCCGGTGGGCGTTTTCCACCAAATACCCGTAGTGACCTGGCAAAACCGCGTCAGCAATCCATAAATTGCAGGTGCGCCCAAGTGGTACAGGGGTTTGCTGTCAGTACATTTGCTCCAAGAGCCTCTTGCGCAACTCATCGGACTTGTTCCACTGATGAGATGAAAGGCTGGAAATGCCGTTCTGGCAGGCTTCATAATCGTCCTCAACAGACTGAGGCATCATGGCAAGACTGGCACTGTTCCTGGACCTGAGCATCACGGTATGGAACAACGGTGTGAGGGCAGCCACGAAGATCGTCAACGGATGCGCGCTCGGGATGGCTTTGATGAAAGGCAAGATCCTCTTCTGCTGGTTGCAAGTTCGCAATAATGCTGCTGCTGCATCTGTCGAAGTCTGCAAACAGACAGCGAATTGAAGCTCATCTGGCGATAAAGACAAGCCGGGGCGATGGATCTGGTCTGTTATCAGTCATGCATCTACTCCGCGTCAACATCACCAGTGAATGGCTTACTAGCCACCTGATATAATGATACAGCAATTGCTCGTTGGCCCAAGATGCCAATACGGCGAGGTCTGCCGGATCGTCGGAATCGGCATCTGGCAAATCGTCTGGCAGTTCTTCGAAATCAAAATCGAGCTGATCCTTAAATGCGTCGAGTATCATATCAGTAGATGCGCCAAGCACGAAGCACTGCTCTGGCCTAGGGGACGTACCAGTAGGTGCTCACAGCATATTCGATTCATCTGTTCTATCTTGATTGAAGCGTTCTTTCGCTTATTCTGCGTGTATAGGACGTCTAGAGTCCTAGACAAGATCCTCGACAGCCGACAGACGCTTATGAAGCGATGTATCTTGGTTCTTCCAACGCTGTTCAGCACTTCTGTCGGCGTCAAGTACTCGTCGTCAATGTCGGACGGTTCTGCAACTAAACCCGCTGTCAGTGTCTGTTTCTCATGTGTTCGCTCTGTGAGTGTGGCTATACTCGTGATGTCGGCTTCATGAAGTGCTCGTGGTAATCCTTGTAGAGAAGAGTTCGATAAGTGCAATGTAAATATGCACCAGAATACTCGTCTCTTCATCTGAGTCTCTAGAGGATTTCCAGCAAATCGGATGCCTTCGTGATGCAAGCCAACCTCGAGGGCGATTGTATTAGCGATGGCGCTTATTCGCATACTCTCGCTTCTTTGGCGCAGCGTAAGCAGAGCAAAAGATTGCAGTGCCAGGGTTTGAAGACGCATCAGGCCATCGACCCTGACATGAAGAGCCCGAAAGTGACAATGGAGGGCTGTCTGAAAGGCTCTGATTTGATCGTGCGCTCGGTCGTCGACTTCGCGGGAGACATCAAAGCAATATCCGATCGACAGGGCAAACCAGAATTGTGAGAGCATCTCGAATGAGTCCATGCCGATGTCTTGAAGCTGGTAAAGATGATCGACGGCTCCAGTGAACGAGGGTCGATGAACCACCGGAAAGGTACGCTGGGTGAATAGGAAGAAAAGATGGAGAATGCGTTCTGTCTCCTGACGATTCGGAAGCTCTGTCGGACGAGCCTGCCAGAACAACACATTGGAGTCCGCCAGCCATCTTGCTCTCGTGCTGTCATTAAGCTCGAAGAGGCTGAAGAACTCTTCATCCGCAGGCTGCTGACTTCCAGCGTAGATCGCCTGCATGACCTTCGCGGTGAATGCTATACCTGAGGAAGCGCCCATCTAGAAGTGACCATTAGGGTTCATGTGTTTCTCACGTAAGGCGGTCTACGCACGTAGCGATCGAATCCTTCTTCATCTCGCACATGAGTGCCAAGCTCTTTGAGAGTTGTCCAATCTGGAATTCCTTGGTTTGGGAACGTTGTCGATTGGAGTCTTGGAGTGCTGGTCTGACTCTGCTCTTGAGAGCTCGGTCCGTAAGTGGATGTCACTGCTGAACCACGCTGGCCCTCGAGCTCTCGTACTCTTCCCTCCAGATATCTGATCATCAAAGTCAGTGTTGGAAGCAAGGGAAATCAACGATCTTCCACACTGGACGTAGCTTCGAGGCGTAGCCTGTTTGCTGAGGCGCGCTCGACTCTCACATGGAAAATTTGCCGTTCTACTACAGAATAGTATCGTTCAGCACCTTGAGCAAAATTCCACAAGTCATATCAGTCTATTGCTCACCAGTTGTTGCACGGTTTTCCGCCGTCGCCTAACGATTGTCAGCATCTGGCCCCACTTCTGGTGGTGATAAGCCGATACACTTGATTTTCTTCCATCTGCCTAATGGTCATAGCTGTCAGCAGAACGTTCTGCGTGTGTAGATTGAGAAGATTACATCGATCGCAGACTTGGACAAAAGCCGACTGTTGCCCCAAATGTCGCTGCTCCTGGGCAGAGTCTCCCATGCCGGCACTCCGTCAATAGCCTGACGCGATCAATTCCGTATGGCGTGACCTATATAAGTGGTCTTTGTAGCGATTCATCGCTCACGAATTTGCAAGTGTCCGCACGACACAATGCACAAGATGGGCACCCGGCCCGAATTAGAATCCAGGCTAATGCATGTTCATTGTTGGCGCCTCGCGGAAGCGCCGTAAATCCTTCTCCGAGATGTCCTACTCGCCTGCTATATGCTGCTCTTCTGCTCAATCGCTCATTTTCGAATTCGACCGTCTCGAACAATTCGAACTTGGTCACCATTCTCAAGCACGTCAAATTTTGCCATTGCTTTCTGGACAAATGCGCGAACCAGCGTTCTTGAGTCTTGGGAGCCGCATTCAAGCCCAAGCAATTTCCATTCAATACTGATACTCATCCTCTGTAGACTCCGGGCGCGCGACAAGGTAGCGACGAGAATCAAGAACGCCTCGCTGATGTCGCGAAACATGGCCGATATCTTAACGTGCAGCATACGAGTCTGGCCGAAGGCCCGGGTGATCTCGTTGACTGATTGTGATGCGAAGAGAGTTCTCCGCAGCTGACGTGCTAAGTGCAAGTATTTGTCGCGCAAAACGAGAAGCTACGCAGGCTGCCTACGCTCTTATCAGGACGATTAACCGAGCACTTTTCGATCCGAACTTGTTCATCCTCTGCACGATCTTGAATCGATCGGTAATATTACGCACGCGTATTGAGCAAGCGCCGGGCCCGATGTCAATGTCGTGAGCGATGTAATGTCGCGAGCAACCTTTCAAGGTCTACACCGTAGCTTTGACCGTCAATGCTGCTGCAAGGTTACTCCAAGGTCAAGGGGTTGGCATCGCTGCTGAGATGCGTCAATACATTGACGGGATGGTTCGAGCTCGTGGCTCTCATGGCAGGGGAAGGTGTTGCCCTGCGGCTGTTCAGAGATATACCCCGTGGGTCAAGCGAACTTTATGTGTTGTTTTGGTGCTAGGATTTCGCTGAAATTGGCCACGAGATGACGGAGGAGAACGATGGTCAGCAAATGCTTCTCGATGTGGACCGCCAAAATGCTGCAATTTATGGCATTGCCACGTTATGCGATGGACACCAGGGAACCCTGACATGCTTTGTGGTTGGAAATGCAGAGTGAGCAAATTCTTCTCGCAAGATCGAAAATTGAGAGAGGTCGCCTGAGAAATCGATATCGCTCGACTCCTCGAGACGTGCTACGGGTGATGCTCGGTTTGCCACTAGATCTCGCATCGCCTTACGGAAAACTAGTATCTATAGTGAGGTAAGTTCCCTCAGACATGCGACCAATCAATTTTCCAATATCAGCATGTACTAGCAAGGTTGCCTCAATTCCTTGTTGTCTCTATTTATTGCTGTGAAACGAAGGATCTTGAATCGTGATTTTGGAGTGGTCGACAGATCTCGGCCAAATGGGCCGCCTCCGCTACTCACGCTTGGCATTTGCGGAGCACTTCAGTGGTTAACTTCTGCTTTGGTGACATGCTCCGGCATCAAGTGCTTGTCACGACGATGCACGACGAGCAGTACACGATGGAGCCGGGATGCCGAACCACAGACTGCATGAATCGGACCGGACTCGGACAACGCAGCCTGGACCTTCTGCCCTCAAGATCTGGACCCTGGCGGCTTCGGCGTGAAGCAACGGTCTCCTTCCCATGTGGCCTCTCGACTGCCATTTTGTATGCAAAAGGACATGTCGATAACGATGCAGTGTTCCTCTACGACGCCCAATGACGTGTAAGGCAGATTTTGTCAAGCAAGACCTCTCAGTGCCGTGCACCAAGCCGCTTAGCCATTTGCCACATCGTGCTCATATGGCCAGTATGCAGCGCATGTCCTGGTGGCATATGAGTTGGGCTTGAAGCCGCTGAAAGCGAGTAGCCACTGAAACAGGCAGTTCACTACTTTGACCCCACTACGCCTTTCCCTTCAGGTACTTTGCCGGCTGCAATTTGGCTTCACCCGACATAACAAAGTCTTGATAGCTATCGTAGATGTTGGAGCACCGATGGAGCGCAACAACGAACGGACATATGAATTCATATCAGACCCAACCCACAAAATCAACCTTTCCGGTCGAGTCTCTGCGGCTTGTGCAAATTGCAGACGAAAGGTTACACCTATTCATGACCGCATCGAGTGTGATCCGAGACATGGGCTGACGCGCCGCACAGAAAATCAAGTGTGACGGCACTGCCAATTGTCGCCAATGCCTCGAAAAAAACCTCGAGTGCGTTCCGGCGCCATCGCGGAAACGACCAAAACGAGATCGAAATATCTCCTCGGGCGAAGTGTCGTCTTCAGCCGCAGCAGCAACGGGTCTCACCTTGAGCAATTCTGCACCGGCCACATCATCCTCCACTCAGAACTACAGCGAGTCTGGAGCTCGTCTCTCGTCGCGACCCAGGATCGTTTCGCAACAGTCCCAAACACCCGCCGACGATGCTAGGTCAGGCGCAGAACTCTCCCCGAATGCATCTTCCCCCTCAGCAGAACAGCGCATCTCTCGCAGCATCTCCCCACTCGATAGCAGTGCGACTGCCTTTGTCCATCCACGCCTCAACGCAGCGATGAACTCCACAGCGGTAGAATCGTCGCTACAAGATTCGCGATTGTCCGGAAGAGTCGCATGGCCGATTCATCGAAGTGCGCCGGATGTGTTGTTAGGGGGTGCTCGAGCTCATCGAGGGACCTCCGCAGACCTGCGCTCTGCTGCGCAGGCTTTGGAAGACGAGGCACATTCAGTAAGACGGCTTGCATCAAGCAGAGATGGCTTCACTCATTCCAACCATACACCGACGCCAATGCACGGGCCATCCCGTGGCTCATACCTCGAGACGACTCAGCAGCAGCCATTCGCCATAAGCCCCCCTGAGCAAAATGTGAGCTTCCGTAGCGGTCTGACACCCTTAATCTCTGATTATGGCCAGTGGTGGAGCGTCCAGACAGCAGCAGCGCCATACCAGCCGGCAAATTCATTTGCACCTGCGACTCAGAGCGACAGTATGAATTTCTCGGAGCCATCGTCGTACAGTCAGCCTCCGCAGAATCGCGGGAATGAGCCTGACCAGCAAGATCCGTCATGGTCTAGAAGAGCATAGCAAAGGCCTGCCGACTGCATGAGGCAGTCAGAGTACGCAAGGTGGTTAGGGAGTGGAGCGGAGCAGAATGATCATTGAGAGGGTCGACGCGATGGATCCGAGATGTATGATCGACCAGCGAGCGAAGCATGGATCGAGATACTTTTGCGCATGGACCGATGGTGTTTCCAACCGTCAAGCGAGCGTATTGATATAGCATAGGCATACCGGATTGTGCCCTTTTTCATATCGCATGGCAGAGCGGCAGAACGGCAAAGCGGCAGGAATGCAGATCATATACCAAGAGCAGCTCAGGAGGGGGCCACAGCCTTCAATGGCATCACAAGTGCATTAGTGTACGAGGCTGGATCGTCTCAAGCGCCTGATGTGTCGACTTCATCTGTGCTCATCCATCCCGTGTCGAATGGGCACGCAAGACTGCTTTCGCACTAGGACTGCCTTTCAAAGTCAGCGATGAGCTCGATTGTACGCTTCCTGGCGTCACAGTCGAATGCGGCACAAGCTGATTTCTTAGCAAGCTCTATCAGATCCTCTCGGCTCAGATCGAAGTATCGCGCAGCGAGCAGATATTCGTTTGACAGCGGACTTCTGAATATTCCGACGTCATCTGTCTGAGCGATACTCAACGAGCTGTCCTGACCTTGGGCTGGGTATATGGGACCTACTGATAATGCGACAGGACAACCCGTCTGGCGCCATGACCCAAAATGATGTTTTGCAAAGCCTCCAGAAGTGAGCTTCGCCAGAACATTGCAAGACAAGCAGAGCTCGAGTGCCACTCCCCGTGCTTTGATAATCTCCATCTGTTTGGTAGGTACATTGATGACATGCCCGAGGCGCTGTGGGGCCCACGAGAGGATCGTGTCAAGCTCGTCCGGCGTTGTCTGCATGGGTACTTCAGCAAAGTGAGCAGTGATCCCAAGATCGTATGCCTTGGCTCTTTCCATTGCGTGTGTGTATGTTGAGACATCTCCTCGGCCTGGATTTCCGCAGAGGTCAATGCCAACAACACACTTAGGAGCATCGGGCTGCGACGGATCATGCTTGTGCTGAATTGCGAGGTCAATCACTTCTTCTGCCTCGGCCTTCGACATCTTACGGTCCACGGACAGTATGAGGCGGGCCTCCATATGATACTTGACGTTATTTGCTTGACGAGCATTCCACCTAGCAACCTCTTGATTGACCGTCGATACGTATACGTTCTTGGTAAGTCCGGTATCGAGATTCTGCCTAGGTGTAGTCCTCAACTCCAGATAAGATACGCCGTCGTTCTGAAAGTCCTCAAGTACGCTTCTTGTGATATGTTCAACAGCATCAGCATCGTTGACTAATTGGTAAATGTATTTGTCGAACAGTGGGAAGAAGGAGACCACATCTATGCCACCAGCCGGAGCAAGGGCAGTCTTTGGATCTTGCAGAACAGTGTCACCTGCTCCTCGATCCAACCACAGGTCGTGTAAGACATCTGGCGATATGCTTCCTGATAGATGGGCATGCAACTCCGACTTCGGCAGTGCCTTGACAAAGATGTGGTCAACCGCCATATCTAGGGGAAATGTTGGCCGTCGAGATCGCAGCGAGAGAATCAGTGGCAAAGAGCCGATTTTCAAAACTTGTTGCGAGCAGGTCTCCAGAGTGAATATTGCCTAAATATGTCAATCTGGGCAAGAATGTCAACGGTGATCCGCGCAGGGTCATGACATGTGGGAAGTGGGGCCCAGCTGCATCTGAAACAGCACGCCAGCATCTCCGTGGCACAATGCTCGTATTGCGGACCTCTCTGGCATCGACTCTGTAGATGAGGAAGTTGGTGAAGTCAAGCTGGACGCGAGGTTTGCGGTGGAAAATGGATGATCTAGTCAAAAAGCAAATTCATCTTGTCGAAAGTAAGAAGAAAGGATCAATGCCATGGACGGTCGATGTGCCTCATAAGCAACCATATTATGTATTTGAACCAAATGGTAGCAACCAGGGCTTATGGCAACCAAAGACATCATTGAAGGATGCAGCGTCGTCTCGGGATGACCTTGAGCCACCACGGTCGCTCGCGCTATACAGCTGGAACATCGACTTCATGCTCCCCTACCCGGACTCCCGAATGTCAGCAGCTCTGATCCACCTCGAAAACCTAATCACGAACCAAAATAACACCACCACAGCCACCATCATCTTCCTGGCCGAGTGTCTACAGACCGATCTCACCCTCATCGCCGCCAATCCTTTCGTGCGCAGAACCTTCCACATCACCGACCTAGACGGCTCAAACTGGACCTCCGGCCACTACGGCACCACGATCCTGGCCGACAAGCGCCTCCCAATCCAATCCTGCTTCCGAGTCCACTACTCCCAAACCCGCATGGAGCGCGACGCACTCTTCCTGAATTTCACCTGGCCAGAAGAAAACCGCACGATCCGCGTCTGTAATACGCACCTCGAATCGCTGGCGCTGGAACCACCTCTCCGACCTCCACAGATGGAAGTATGTGCTAGATACCTGCATGAAGCCGGTGTGCATGCCGGGATTGCCGCAGGTGATTTCAATGCTATACAGGATTTCGACGAGAATTTGCATTCGGAAAACGATCTCAAGGATGCCTATTTAGAGCTGGGCGGCCATGAGGACGATGCCAAGGGCGGGCATACCTGGGGCCAGCAGGCTGCGACTGTGCAGCGAGAACGATTTGGGACTAGTAGAATGGATAAGGTATTTTACTGCGGCCGTGTGGCTTGCACTTCATTTGAGCGGTTTGGTGAGGGCGTTGAGGTCGAGACGGAGCAGGAGCGGGGAGATCTGGTTGCTTTGGGATTCGAGCGGCCGTGGATTACTGATCATCTCGGTGTAAAGGCTGTATTTGAGATTATGCATGATGACAAGGCGAGTCTTTGATCTGCAGCAGGTCAATGTGTTCGAAGCACAATGTTGAGGTGACTTAATATTTAGTAAAGTACCGCTAAAGCTCCAGACCTCGCTAACAGACACCTAACTCACAATCAATGCATCTGGTGGTATCAAGCGTGGCTTATGGACAAGATCGCATCGCATACCTGACGAAGTTTTCCGCCCTGTTACGAGACCTCCACTCCGATCCTTGCAACGCTCTTCTAGACTAGCGAATCTCCTTGTCACCAAAAGCAGGCGTAGTGTCAAGACCAGGTGCTGTGGCCTTATCGCCATTGGCCTGTGCTAGCGGCGTGAAATCTCCTTTCTCAGCAGAGGGAGCTGGCTCCTGCGCCGCCGCTTCGGTGGTGTCAGCCATAACAGGCTCTTCAGCTTTTGCCGCAGGTGTTTCTTCCGGCCTGGCTGCAGCCAGGTGCGAGCTCGTCTTCTCAGCAGGCTTCTTGATATGCCCATTCGTCTTCGGCCTGATCGGTAAAGCTTTAGAAGCACGAGGTGGACTCTTAACTTCCGTTGGCTTCTCGTGCGCCTTACTTGCCGACGCCGCTGTAGGTCTCATCATACGTTCCAGAAAGCTCTCACTGGCAGCTGCAGGTTTCTGTGCGCCGTTTGTGGAACTTCTCGAGTGTGGACGCTGGCCGGAAGCCAATGATGTTCGCGGAGTGGGTTTTAGAGTAGTTGCCTTCGGCTTTGAAGCAGCAGCGTGTGTGCCATTTGGTTTGCCCGGGATCGTGTTGGCTGAAGCAGGCTCGTGCTTCGCTCTTGAAGCTGCTGTCGGAGCTGTAAGTCTTGTCGGTAGGTCGATTGGCTTTGTTGTTTCTCTGGGCTTCGGCTTTGGCTGCGTTGGCGATTTGGCAGACGCCGCTTTCTCGCTTCCAGCAGACTTCGCTTGCGAAGCAGCAGTGGAAGCAGTCAGAGAGCTCCGGCTGCTTTTCTTGGTTGGTGCCTTATGCTGAGGTTCAGGTTTGGGCTCGGACTTGGTTGGAGCCGGCTTGACAGCCGCTTTGACAGACTTGAACGCCTTTGTCGCCTTCTCAGTTGCCTTGGTCGCTGCAGACTCCTTCGCTTCCGTCTTGGCAGGAGTGTCTAGAGCCTTCGTTTCTGGGACGTCTGGTGCTGTATCTCCTGTTGCCTTGGACTCTGCTTTCCTCAAATCCTCTGAGACTGGCGGAAGAGCCTCTCCGCCGCTCACTGCTCCTTCACTCGACGGCTCCGCGGGCTTCATGGCAGCTGGCTCTTCCTCCGCCGCAGTGACCGGCTTGTCCGGGTTGACAGGCTCTTGGTCCGTCGTCTTTGCCAATGGGTCTACCACCTTCTCCGTTGCCGCCGTCGTCTGAGGTGTACCCAGCTGCGGTGTTCCACTCGCAGACTCCACCGCAGCTTCTGGTATAGTTTCAGCCACCTCGCCCTCCTGCCTCCGTTCCACCTCCTCAGACATTGTCTTCTTCAAATCTGCCACCTTGTCCGCCCCGCCGTCGTCGCTGCCCTCACTGAAGCTTCCTCTCCGCTGTCCAGCACTGCTCGCCCTTCTCAGCTCATCTAGAGGCGCAGTAGTCGCAGCTTCCTGCGCCGGCTTCGCTGCTTCCGTTGTTGCCATCGTAGCTTCCGGCGGGTCCTCGACCGGCACAAAGCTCGCTCTTACCCTCGAAGTCGGCCTGCTACCTCCCTCGTTTGCAAGAATGCCTGCCCGTCCTCGTGAGTCGGGCGAACCACTTGCGCTTCTGTTCTCGAATTTTGCCCGCAAGTTTCGAACTGCGGATGAGGACCTCTCTTCTGCGGGTGACATGGCTGTGGGCGTTGCTTTGATTAGCAATATGTTCCTGCAAGGCAACGGTTGCCGTTCAATGCACAGATCCCAATAGCCTCGAAGCGTCACCAAGCTATCGAGTCAAGGATGTTGCTTGATGAAACAGCTGCCAATTGCCAGGGTGCGTTGGCTAGGCTACGTTCGTGGGCTTCACATCTGATAAGATTCACGTGAATACAGGAGACGGGCACTCACAATTCGAAGGCTTTCACTTCTTCATCGACGCACAATTGCGGCAAGTTGTCGTATGTTACATATGCATGGCGTTGCAGGGATGCACCGCGTCGCCAGCTCGCGTCAAAAGGAGGCACTAAAGAGCATACTATTCGGTCGCTCGGCTAAAGACTTCATTGTCACTAAACTGCGTCCACCCTAGTCTCTGACTTGCATTCTCCCGCGAAAGCTGAAATACAATCGAGCTCGACTGCGAGGGATACCACCTCATGATAAGGTTAGGGAGCAGCGGCGCGACAGCCGCAAGAGACAGCAGAACAACATTTGGCACCATCCGGAGGCTTTTCCGAGTCAGATACACCGTCTGACCTTCGGCATCGACCAAGACAGCAAGCCTGAAGTGGCGCTATGTTCGGTCAGCTCGCCGACAAATGCGCGAAAATACTGTCTACGCGCAACCCAATGCCAGCTGCCCAATGTTGTGCCTGGAGCACTCTTGCTATCGCGGCGCGGAGACATGGTGTAATTCGTCATTAGCATTCTCGTCTCTAGTCTGCCCGATCATGTCTCTCATGCCCCGTCCCAACCGTTCGCGCAAGCATCTTGCCTGCACCGCATATACCTTTGCTTAGTCCTGCCTTGCCTGTCCACCCTTGGGCGCTTGAACGCAGCAGTAATGAATCGTACAGCGGGGCGTCCCAAGTCGGACTGTACGCGCATGTCGTCGCCATATCTTCTCATCTTCATACACATAGCCATTCCCGTCCTAACGTTCCGCCGTGCCCATCGTGCTCGCGAAGACGCACTGGGATGAAGAGGTTGATTTATCGGCTCTCGTCCCTAATGAGCGCAACAATCATGCTGTACAGGTAGAAGAAGAACATGAGCAGGTGGAAGCCAAGCTTGATGAAGCTCTCCTTCTTGTGCACATTCAGCTTGCGAAAGATCTCGGTCGCGTCGAGTAGGTGCTGGTTGTCGAGGATCCTGCACAAACACTAAGTCAGCACATATGGAATCTTTGAATACGATGCGCGCTGCTCTCATCTTCTCTGCTCTCGTTTCGGAGATTGTGCTGCGGGACGTACTTCTTTGCATTCCAAGCAACCAGGGGCAAGTTGAGCAGCAATGGCAGCCAGTAGCCATTGACCAAGAACAATACAGTCAAGAACGCATGGACACCGGCTTCGGGTACGATATACATGTTCAGCCGGTTGCAGAGATCGATAGGATTGATGTAGTCGCATTCAAGGTCGGAGTACATGATCGTGAAGAAGACTTGAAGGAAGAGGTTGACCGCATTGAGGAGTACTGCCAGGAGAAAGAGCCTGTGCTGTGTCAGAAGATAGGTGTTCCCCAATTGTGCGCCTGGGGCAGGTGTACCATGCTTCGCCGGACATCATGAGCGGTCGTTGCGCGCCTTACGAGAGGCGCGGAGGGCTCAGGGTAGGTGTCGTGTGCGTATTCCGCGCAGCTCTTGAGCTCTGTCTATGCTCTCCTCTGCACTCTTATCTGCTTCGACCCCGGCGTGATTGGAGCGCTATGACTGCGCTAGATCTTGATTGTTGTCCGGAAGGGTGCGTGGCTAGGCCGAAAAGCAAGCAGGGATGCGGAAACGTATGACAGAGAGCTGCAAGTTGCAACGTGATGAAGTTAGCGAAGCAGGCAGAGCTCAACACCTGGTGTCCAAGTGTTTTGCTGGGGGATGACTTCATTCGGCACGCGGGCTAAGTGAACCTCCGTGTGGTCTAGCCAGAGCACATCCTTGCCCTATCATAGTCGCTCCTTACTACCATCCTTTCAACTACCTGGACCGATGCATTTGCATTGTACGCAGCAGGGTGCTGAATGTATAGGACATCGCTGCATATCAGACTTGATGCCATATCACACAGTACTTCGCAGCTCCCTTTACTCGATGGCTTAGGTAATGTGACCTCATGTCTAGTTTCAGCTTTCTTGGTGCAAAGGTCAAAGCGGCATCGCTCTTGGCCGTTCTTTTGACATTTGTCGATCTCAACCACTGAAGAGGGATTCTGGACATCAAAGACAGTTGAAGACATTGGCTCCATTCTCACATCAGCAAACCCCAGGGCAAGCACATGCTTCCAGTATATGACCATTGACACACTCTTCGCGCAGCGTCGCTGCACTGCAACGACACTGCGATTCATATGGATCGCTGATTCGTGCAGTCAGAATGTTGCCTTCCATTCACCAAGTCCCGCCGTCCCGAGTGCTCGGGTACACATTCACTTACCTTCTGCACCAGGTGATGTTGCAACTCCGAGTTCAGCATCAGACTTTACCGTGCACTTCAACAGATCGCAGGAATCCAACGAGTCGAGCACATAGGTCTTCCGTGGAGATTGGTTCTCCTTTTCAAAGGACAACACATGTCTCAACCCGCTATAATCGAGATGCATCCCGCCATCGACCCTTCGAGACCTACCTGCCTCTCTGGCGGCGCCCTCGGCGCCGACCACGATTGGGGCACCGCAGCCACAGTCCTTGTCCACGACGTTAAGCACTGGGCCTTTCCTACCCACGATCAGCTCGCTCCTAGCATCCCGGATTCGCAGGTCGTCCGGCTCACTGATGATGAGCTTGATCTCCACGAAATAACCTCGCCAATCCAGGCGGCTGCGATGGCTCTATCTATATAGCCACCGAATTTTCATGCCCGGAGTTCAATCCAGAGAATTTACTACCAGATTGCTTGGGCCGAGAATTGTTATGCTATCACGAGTCTGGGTGTTGATCGGGTCACCGGGAAGAAGTTGCCGGGCGGCGGGACCATGTGGGCGGTGACAATGTTCAGGCTGTTGCATCCAGAGAGCGAGAAATGCTTCGTCTTCGATCAGACAACGGGGCAGTGGTTGCGGGTCTCTGGATCGAGGGAGGAAGATTGGGACTAATGAATGCAGATCCGTCAGGCCGACAGGCATCTGGGCAGGTGTAGGGAGCCGGACGCTGTGTTCGAATGGGAAGGAGGCCATTTGGGCATTGTTGAGCGCAGGGTAAGGAGGAGTCTAGGTGCGATGAGGGAGAATACAATAGCGCCGGCGAGCAAAGGAGAACACCGATGAGGGTTTCGAGGCCGACTCAACTGGCGAGGCTACTGTCGGTGCCAACTCCATGCAGGTTGACAGCCACGACTCCATTCCCACCAATACCAACAAGGCTCAGGCCGTCACCACGAGTAGATCTGCCGTCAACAGCGTCAATAATCCATGACGGGTAGATGAGTAACGACGACGCCGTCAACTCCGCTAAAACCGTCAAGAATCTTCAGACCCCAGCCAACTCTGAGTTTGGTGTTAAGAGCGACGTCAACACCATTAAGCCGCATCAGCGACTACGGCGCTATTGAGCAGCCTACTGGCACCAAGACCCCGAAGGCCAACATCACCAACAAGCCTACCTATGGTAGCACCAACGATTTCGGCACCGAGCAAGCCTGTGCCGCATACACCAATAGATCATGAGTATAGCGGCTCACGCTCGTAATTATACAACACCGCAACTATGCGGCTGGACGGCCAGAAGTATACGGCCAGGAAATGTGCCGCGGGCTTGTAGATAGGCATGACGGCGGTGGAAGAAGAGGGTGAATGGTGCAGCGTAGTAGGCTCTTCTCGGCCTTCTGCACGTCGTCTTACTGTATAGAATCAGAGCTGGGGCCGTCCACCACATTTACTGTACGACACCTAATTGCAAGCACGTGCTCCCATCTGTCCGACCTACATCATTGCTTCAAAGGCCAGGTCGTACGTCTAGTGTGATAGTGAAAGCTCAGGTGTCGGCGGTAATGTCCTATCCCTCGACCATTGGTTGCGACTCGCCGCCTGTAAGCTCAATGCTGCCATTCAAATTGAGACTACAGCAGAGTGTTTAGTCTGGTGTTGATGGTGTGGTGGACATGCGCTCTGAACATCTAGCAATTTGTCAACCGTACAGTGTGAGAAAAAAAGGTGCGAAGAGAAGTCGTGCCTGCTTGCCTAAGGCATCATGTGTAGAATTGCCGCTACCAACGCCAATGCCACCTCTTCGGCGCACACGACAAAATATTCCACTTCTGTATCATCCATAGACGTGCCAAGCGCTCTCCATCCAGGCTATTGAGGGCCAGACCGGAAGATGGCACACAAGCCTGCGGATTTGATGTCGAAGGCGGGACCTCCATAAAACAGCTAACGAATGATGCTGCGACCTCGCTCCTCGTGGTTCCGCGATCTGCGGCTCCTGCATCGAACACTACATTTTGCGACGGGCCAGAGACCGTGTATCGTCCGGGAAAGCCTATGCGCCGCGTTTAAGGACTTGTGTATACAGAATCACCACTCACAGCCTCGGATGCGCATGAGACTTTGACTGCTTCTTTTTGACAGAAGTATGATGGAGCGCTATGGCATCAGAGGCTTCGGCATGCTCAGTTCCAGTAGGAGTATATAGCCCGTCAAGCATCCCGTGACGATAGCTTGTCAGTCAAGCACAATACATTAAGCAAGATGCACGGAATCAACAATATTCTGGCCGCCGCGCCATTCATGCTCACGGCGGCATCCGCTGCGAGTACTACCACGGCCGCTACTGCGAGTGCTACCACAGTGAACACCACTACTTGCAACGGCAAGACGTACGTGTACAATGAGCTCGCAGGCTATGGCTACATTCCATCCAACGCAACGGACAGCTTTGGCGACACCATTGGCGGCATTGGCTCTTCCATCGCGATCGACCGCAACACCTGGGTGAAAATTGGTAACCAGTACAAGGGGCTTCTCTGGGCCTTGCCCGACCGTGGTTGGAACACAGAAGGGACACTGAACTATCAGAACCGTGTCCACAAATTTGAGATCACACTGACGCCGAATGAAAGCGCCACTGTTGCCAACCCGAGCCTGCCAAACCTTCAATTCCAGTATTTGGACACCATCCTCTTCACCGACCCCAGCTTCACGCCGACGAGCGGTCTCGATGCTGACATCCGTGGCCCGTACCTCAACTTCTCTGATATCCCCTTTGATGTGCCTTCTGTCAACTACACTGGCGACGGCTATGGCGGCACCGGCGCCGGCGGATCCCGTGTTGTGGTCGACTCTGAGGGTCTCTGCCTTGCACATGACGGTACCTTCTGGGTGTCTGATGAATACGGTCCTTATGTCTACCATTTCGATGCCATCGGCCACATGATCGGCGCCATTCGCCCGCCCAATGCTTTCATCCCCTTGCGCAACAACTCCGAGTCCTTCTCCGCTGACAGCCCTCCAATCTACGACCCTGCGCTCGTGCCAATCCCAGCAGATAATCCAACTGGCAGGGATGACAACCAGGGCTTCGAGGGGTTGACCACCAATCCAGCCGGTACCCGCCTCTACGCCCTTATGCAATCTGCTCTCAATCAGG
The DNA here is from genome assembly GCA_007113925.1 of Teratosphaeria gauchensis. Lineage (NCBI taxonomy): Eukaryota > Fungi > Ascomycota > Dothideomycetes > Mycosphaerellales > Teratosphaeriaceae > Teratosphaeria > Teratosphaeria gauchensis. The sequence continues at coordinate 602,835 of VCMR01000013.1, read as the reverse complement.
AAGGCGGCTTGAAAAACAAGTATAGCCGTAACGCGCGTTTTGTCGTCTACGATATCACACAGTCCCAGCCTACGCTCATCGGAGAGTACGTGGTGCCAGAGAACCACGTCACACCGTCCGACGCCACATCAAAGGTCGCACACCAGAGCGAGATCCACTACATCTCTGACACCCAATTCCTGATCCTGGCCCGGGACTCAAATGCCGGACATGGCCAAGCTTCTTCTACATCGATCTATAGACATGTCGACATCTTCGACATCTCCAACGCAACCAACTTTTACGACGTGCCGCAGTACAACACTTACATCGGACAAATCGCCACGTCAACGGGTACCCTGTACGCCAACGTAACACCGGCAGAGTACTGCCAATGGCTCGACTACAACGTGAATTCCCAGCTTGAGCGCTTCGGTGTCCACAACGGTGGTGCACAAGACCAGAGCCTTCTGAACGAGAAATGGGAGTCGCTTGCACTCATGCCCGTCAATCCAGGCAGCAATGATGAGGAATACTTCCTCTTCACTCTATCGGACAACGACTTCATTACGCAAGATGGTAACCTGAACTTCGGTCGCTACCACTACGCCGATGACAGTGGTTACAACCTTGACAACCAGGCTCTGGTCTTCAGAGTCACATTGCCTGCGGGTGCTGCAGCGCTTGTCAGCTAAATTGCAGATATGCTCCTGGATGAGATGATGAAGAAACGATCAAGGGAATGTGCAGAATCGAAAGTTTAATTGCATATGACATAACGAACACAGTACGCACTGTAAACTTGTCTTGTACTGAATCGCGATCGCGTGCTGAATTTGCTCCATACATGCCCGTCCAACATGTTCTCACTCCTGCCAACATTGACGCGGAAACGGATGATGGTGAGCTCACGATCAAGCTTCAGCACGTGCATCAGGCAGGTCCACAGCAGAACACAACCGTACAGCCGTGTCGAAGTCTATATGCGCGGCTGGGATGCCTGGGCTATGTCTAGAGGCAAATTGATCGCCAATGACTGAGTTGACGCCCAGACAGGCCGTGGTTGGGGTGAAGGACTTCGCGCCTGCAGATGCTTCTTCAATATTCCGAAAGACGGAAAAGCTGATGGTGGCAAGCTGATCGATGCACGTTTCGATTTTCATTACTACGAAGTGACATGCCCTACGGTACCGCTACAGGCTCTGCTGCACCCGTGACCACTGTCGTGAACATTTTGTGATACTCGCTCAAGAATGCTATCATGCCTTTCTTTTGAATCTTTATTTTTTCTGTCGATGGATGCGCAATGACATGGTGTCGCAGCTTTGGACACCCCATCGTCTCACATATGCAGGTTCTGAGTCTCCCCAAACAAACTCAATGCTTCCAGTACGTCGTTTGCTCGTCCGCAAGGTTTGCACCACCAGTGGGAGACGCCGTAGTGGCGCCATCATCGTTGCAGCTATCTACTGTCAGCCTGGCATCTTGAGACGGGAAAAGTGAGGAAGGAGAGCTGAGGAAAACTTTATCGTCGTAGCATGGAAAAAACGTGAGGTGGGTATAATATATATCACAGGGTGAACGCACAAATACAAAATCCGAATGAGTCGGCGAATAAAGTCCATAGAGAACATTAGAGCGAAAATGCTCACACAAACTCTTGGTAGACGTCCACCTTGGTGCAGCCATAGCTGGAGTCGTCGGGCTGGGCGCCAGCCTTGCCGATGATGTAGGCGAGGGTCTCGTAGTCGTAGCCTTCGTAGTTGAGGAGGCAGACATACCTAGCAGCAGAGATCAGTACATGACAGCAAATGGGAGAGGACACTTTGACGAAGGAGGTGTACATACCAGTTGTTGCCACCCTCAATGTTCATCTTGCTGGAGCTGTCGAAGGAAGTGAAAAGGTTGTCCTTCTCCCAGTCGTAGGGACCGAACTGAGTCGCGGCAATGTTGGAGTTGAAGTCGACATCGAGGATGAGCGGCTCAGACACTGTGGACTAATCAGCATTTGCTCCAGCTATCTTCGCTGTAATCTAGAGAAGAGCAGGCTCACCGATTTCCTGCGTATTGTTGACGCCAGTCACCGGCAGACCCCAAGCAATAACGCCTTGGGTCCCGTAGGTGGGCTCCTCCTCGCCCTCGAGGTAGCTAGTCATGTTCAAGTGGTAGAAGGAGGTATTGGTCGGCGACTCCTTGAGAACGCAGAGAGACTCGATGGCGGCACCCTCGTGGCATGGGAACAGGTAAGACCCGTTTAGCGACGAGTTACTGCTCGAGAGGACCAAGTCGAAAGGCGCGGACTGATTGGTGTATGGATTCTGAGCAGCAGCAGTGGCGGCAAAGCCAAAGAAGGCAGCTGCGGCGAGGGATGAGAACATCTTGGCGGTGGCTTCGATGTTATCGATGTAGGTGTGCTTGGAGGTAGGTGTTGTGGATGTTGTAGCAGGAAGAGTTGTTGAAGGATGTCAAGGTTGATCTTCAAGGTTGGTCCAAGTGGTGGTCTGAGGATCAGCTGCTCCGTTCGTCTTGGCAGGTTGTGACGTCTGTCTCGGGTGGAATGTGGACTGCTCCTTCTCCTGTAATTAAACAGTAGTTTGTGGTGGTAATTCCCTAAGCGGCAGTAACGCCAAGCTGTACAGAAGTGACTACTAAATGCGCAGGCAGAATTTGACAGATGCACAGGGCGAAACAAGGAGTTTTTTGTACTTGAGCTCGTTCGTATCTTGTACTTCGCGCCTTGGTCACATCAAACCTTTCGGGTGCCGCTCGGCATGCAAGGTCCCGTTTATTTCACGCATTACCTTTACAGCCGCATGAGAAGCGCGTCTTGGGTAAAGGCACACACAGGCTTGGACC